>OY720676.1:48490315-49090315 GCA_963170755.1 Amphimallon solstitiale | reverse complement strand
TGTTGTTTAAAGGATCACCCATTGGGTTTTACAGAAAGTTTGGGTAAGCAGTACTTACCTTTTAATCAAATTAGTAAAGCCGCCGTACCTAGGAGCATGATACCCAAAATATTCACACAAGTGTTCAATGAAAGCCGCACGATTCCATAGTAGGATGGTTACCTTCGTCGGCCCACACATGCATACTGTGATTAAATTAAATTTAATATTCGTGGAAACATAACCTCAGTGAAATGATTAATGGAAACAAAACTAGATTCCTCAGTATCATTGCTTTGACACCAGCGGCAAAAACATACGTAATACTCTCGACTTATTAGGTAAAAGAGAGATAGAAATTGCGTCATGTGTTGGGAAGTTTCTCTAGTGGACGTGAGATAAGCTTTGGTTCATGAACTAAGTTACTGGATATTAGAAATTTTCTTTATAAGTGGAGGTTTGTTCTACATGTATTTTCTTGTGAAATGTATTGGATATTTGAAAAATTGCATATATTACGTTATAATATGTTATTTTCTTTTTGTGATTCGTTGCATTATTTATTAAGAAACACGATCAATTATTAAACTTGTAAAAATAATATTTATAGGTAAATGAAGGATCTAGTATACCGAACTCATGTTGTTGAGAACCTACTGTGGTTACATCTGTTTGTATCTATAGTAATTATTGTCTATGTTATTGATTGCGTTTCCATTTCTAATTAACTATTTAGCTTTGAATTTTAAAAATCGTAGTGTTTTTATGTCTCTCTTGTAACTGGTCTACTATTGACAGATATGATGCTCTGCGAGTCGATAGGCAAAATCTTTCCAAAATATGCATGTCGAGTTTGCACATATTGTAAATTAAAGAAAGTACCGTAGAAAGCAAGTTTGTTTTACATTAAGTTAACTAACCTTTATTAAGTCACCTCTCAAAGGAATAAGCTCTAATTTAAAAAGCATTTCCCATGCGTAATATTTTTTTCAAGATAAATTAGACTGCTTGGTAATCAAATTGTCGCAGAAAAATCGAGCCCACGGAAACCCCATATACGTATATATATTTAGGCGTGCAACAGACAAGTAACAAATTTTCCCAAGACTTTCAGTAGTCAGACATAGGGAGTCGCTCCTGCTAGCTGGCTTTGAAGAATTACGTGCCACAGGTTCACCTCACCGTTTATATAAAATGATTATATAGCGCCATATTTCCATATCTTCATGCATAGGCTTTCATAACTAAGTTGTTAAAATTTCACATTAAATATTCTTTGACATGGAAGTCTAGTAAACTTATGAAAATGTAACGTATTTAATATATTTTCCAGTTTATTAGAAATTATTATATTTAAACGATAGCATACTTCCTATTGCATTACTAGTTGTTTCAATCATTTGCTTTTGACCTTTTACAATTTTTTATATTTAATAATTTATTTTCATCAATTAAAAAGATAATCACTCCCATGTAACTTGCTCATATTGGTAATATTATAAATTCATGAACTTTAAGCGCCGTAGCCCTATTTTTGTTGAAAACAGATAATTTGCTTAACACATTAGCATCCACATTATTTGAAATGGCATTAATCTGATGTAAAGTACTAGCTTGTAAGTGAACAGTACTGGGGTAAGAAGTTCTAGTAGATCGATGCATTGAAAGGTAAATCTGCAACATATTTATTTATACAGTTTAATGACAGGATATGAAAGACCAACAAACACTTATGTCTTTTTGATTGGAATTCAATGCATATTTTTACATTTTATGATAACCTTTTAAAAGATGATTTAACTGATATAATT
Source organism: Amphimallon solstitiale (assembly GCA_963170755.1). Taxonomy (NCBI): domain Eukaryota; kingdom Metazoa; phylum Arthropoda; class Insecta; order Coleoptera; family Scarabaeidae; genus Amphimallon; species Amphimallon solstitiale. The sequence continues at coordinate 49,088,525 of OY720676.1, read as the reverse complement.
TTATTAGTGAATTTGCAACTGTTTCTGTGATTTGACGATTTTTTATTCAAAATTGTCATTATAAATTATTTCACTGTGAGAATTTAATGTCTATTTCAACATTTTAGTGCAAGTTCTTAGAATTATGAACAATTCGCTAAAGTTCATATTTCTAAAAAAAAATTAAGTTAGACTTCCTCAATAAAAAGTACTAAAGATCTACTCTGTAAAACGCCAAACATACTGAAGATGCCATAAATAAATGACGAAATATTGAGCTGTTGGACAAATAGTTTTTTTCTTTCTAAAAAACAGACCGAATACCCGTAATTCTTTTTGTATTATATATATAATTATAGTTGGATTTTTCTTTGCCGGCAAACTTTTTCGCACTTGGTACAGTTGTTTAAAATGTGTTAGAATTTTTGAATGTCATTTAAATTTACTCTTTTGTTGACGCGGAATTTGTTTTCTTGTAATGTTAGAAATCAATTTTGACTTGTTTGGGTAATTTTAGGAAATTGTTTTATTGATCTTCGTGGTTGTTATTAAGGTTTGATACAAAAATAACATTGACCAATTGATGAAAATAGAATTTAGAATATACTAATTTTTAAATTAAAAACCAGTACTACCAAGAAAATAATAGTGACAATGGAAAGTAATAATGTAGAAGAAAAAAAAGAAATAGTGTAAAAGACGATCATGAATATGAAAATAAACAAAACTAAATAGATTTGAAGAAAACGTAAATAAATGTTGAAACGTTACAGTCAATTATAGTTTCATTAATATCATGCCGCTATTCCCAAAGAAAATATCTATTATATTATATATATATTAATAAAAGGCTTACCATGTAATGTCTTCCATTAATCAAATTATAAATGTCCCATGTTGGGCCAGCCAATAATTAATAAAATACAACCGCTAATGTATTTATTAATAAAAAAAAAACTCCTGTAGCTAAATTTTAAATTACTACAGATATCTAAATTAAATGCTTTATTTCAATATTTAAGATAAATTTTCCGGCTAACTCCTGATTTAAATTATAAATGTTTATTAATTTATACTTGTAATAATTTTGAACATGAGACTCTTTTACTTTTATTATAAACATCAATTATCTTTATTTAGTATTTACTTAAGAAAATTTACTAGTTCAAATTCAAACTAAAACACTTTCCTGTAGCTTATACCACCAATTATACATCAATCTTAGAAATGTTTTTATTCGAAGTTGGTATTAAATTCTATTCTTCTATATTTATGAACGTTCAACTTTAAAAAAAAATATTACTATTTATTAGATAACTATAATTTCTCTTCAAGATCGTGTGATACAGGTCCTATAAGCGAATAATATTTATTAATACTTTGTAAGACTATTCCCTTCCTATAAATTAGGTAAGTAATCAATTAATTTAGAATACAATGTGATAATTTTACATGTTGCTTTTATGTTTTAAGGTTATCGATATGTCAATAGACCAAGAATCCAGAAAATTCCCAAGATGCAAATAAAGAAATCAAATAAACAAAACTCTTCAGATCTTATACAATTTAATGAATATGATGAAAATTAATATAAACGTCTTTTTTATATACTATGCAATAAATTTCAATTTCACAAATAATATAAACCAATTTATATGACGTTTAAAAAATATGATAATATTATGGTACGATGTCAACACAGTTTTATAAATAACCTTTCAGGTAAATTTTTTTATGTACTTCTAAAATGCTTTTATAGATATACAAATACACTATAATTCTTTATAATATGTTCCATTCCTTTATAATACCATATTAAGAATGTATTTATATATATTTAGGTATGAAAATTATTTGTTCAGTATGGAAATTTGTATCTTAAAATTCAAGAACTTTATCAACATGATATTCAAATATTAATATTTCAAAGTAAGTTAACCTTATTTGGGCATAGATACGATAACTATTACAACAATTATAGGCTTTAATTAGCTTCAATGACTCCCTTATTTAGACAATAATTTATACAACCTTATTTGGAACATAACGACATGTATGTTTCTTGTTTCCATTAATTTTAATGGAATCCTTTTTTTTCTTAGAAATCTCCTATCCTGGTTTGTACTCTTGAAATAGCTGTCTTACTGGACACCTCGGCTTGAATATGGTTAATTTCTTCGGAAAGACTGACTACGACGATGGAATTCAGGTTTCTGGCTACCTTCTTGAATTTCTCTGTTTTCTTTGGCTTTATGGACCTTGGATCTTCATTTTATATTATTAATCAAGAACTGGATCGGCCAATGGAACTTCTGTACTTCAAATTCAAATATTATGGCTGAAATAAAACACTGATTCCTGAGTTCTGGATGTAAATGGACTTCTGTAACTTTTGAATGTAAATGGATTTCTGTAACTTTTGGATGTAAATGGATTTCTGTAACTTCTTCTGGATGTAAATGGATTTCTGTAACTTTTTTATGTAGAAAATTCTTCCTAATGGCTTCTTCTATTATTGAATATCGTTTTCTCAAAATTGTAAGTATTCTTTTAATTATAGATATTAATCAATTCCAATTCTTCTTTTTAAAAATTTCTATTCACTTTTTATTATTGTACTCGTATAATAACTATCCCTTACAGCTTTCTTGGTCGTAAATGTTATATTTAAAAGTTCTCTTGTTACAATTAAACTATACGTATCTTCTCAAAATTTCATGTACCGATGTATGAGGAATTAAACACTTTTGTTATTCACAAATATATCAATTCGGACAATTTTAGATGTGTTTTTTCTCACATCCAAAATAATGCGTCCGCACTTAATTATATCTCTGAAAATTCTCTTTTTAACTGTTTTCAACAAATCTCCTTAGTGATTTTTTAAATTTTCCAATCAGCCAATTGATATCTTTTCTTACTTTGTCCAGACAATATAGTTTTTAAATTTGTTTGACTATTTTTTTAATACTAACTAATCTTTATAAATTTCATTATTTCAATATTCATTTTTAATCATCTTTTACCTCTTTAAACGTCATTTAAATGAGTTTTTACAAAATAATAACATTTCTTATAGTACAATAATTAATATTCAAATCTCTTCTTTCCAGATTATGGTAAAGTCTAACGAAAAGAAGAAAATAGTCAACTAGGAAATATACTGATTGAATCACCAAGTAATGTACCATACTTAACAAACATTTCTGTACCACAACTAATAACTTTACACATTAAATTCAATTACATACGACCATACTATTATCATTGTCTTCTTCAATAATTAATTAAATTTTTATATACGTTTTTTTTTTAAAAAAATATTATAAGTGTCAATAATGGACCTTTAACAATATATACTGGAGTTCACATTTCGATGGTCACCATTGGTATATCGGTTATTAGAAGAAATAGAGCAACGGTCAAATGGAAAATGTTTTGCAGAATTCAATGCTCGCAACAAATCTCGTATCAAATTCATTCGGACTTTTTACAACTTTGAGATATTTTGAAGAAAACCAATATTTGCCGATTTTAATTCTCCTCAATAACTCGATAACGCCTAATGCGATCGCTTTTAAACTCTAACATTGTTGAAACACTTTTTTATGACATATTTTTTGGTGTTAACACTAACCCCCGATTTTCATTTCTTTCCAAGTTCATAGCGCTATCTTTTGTATTTCTTATGGCGACCATATTGGATTTTTAATTAGTTAGATAGTCCTTGAAAATAGCTTTTCAAACAAAGACTATCTAACATATTTAAACAAAATTTCACTCTAATACGAAATTAGTTGGCTATGAAATTAAATGTTAATGTAAAACAGGCGATAACTAAGTCATTATTGATAGTGGGAGATTTAGAATTTTGGGTAGTAATTATTGATAAGTAATTACCGTTAAGCATTGAGATTAATTAGGATTTGATATTGGCACAAACATTTTTCAAATGAAGTAAAGGTTGATATGTTGGAACTTTATTTCAAAGTAAATAGGATCTCTGAAAATGTTTGCACAAATTACGCTTAGCGTTTTTCGGAAAGACCGCAGATTACTTTCAGCGTTTTCCGGAAAGACCACAACCACACCGGACAATTTTTAACAGAATAATCAGAAATTTAGTGCACTATGGAAGCTTCGAACAAAAAAGATCTAACTGTCAAGTTGCTGATATAATTCAAAATAATATTTTACAAAATGTTATGAACAATCCAAGTACATCAGTACGTCGAGGACTGATTTGTAAGCAAAAACCAGCATTAACAAAAAAATTATGAACATTTCAATGACGATCTGTTCCAATACTTACCGCAAATATATTTATTCATTAACCTGTCTTATTTTAGACACCGGAATAAGAACAGCTTTCTTCCAAGAAGTTGGAAACAAGTTCATAATAATACAGGAGTTGATAACATTAGTCAAGTAGAGCGACATAGGAGGACAGCAGACCCTCAAAATTTTGGTTTTAAACCATCGTGATTTGCGGAAGACGATTTCTCTAAGAAATTTGAAAATTGTAGACTGATCAACAGTCTGGTATTTGAAATCCAAATTTTTGCGTAGTTTATTTGTTTTTTAATAGTTCAGCAGTTCAGTGCTATCAAAAGCGTCTATAGGGGATCCACTTATAAAGAAGTCTTTAATTTGATCAGCAATTTATTTCGTTATAATCGATCCCTTGAAGAAATATTTAAAGAATGTAGTTTCTTTCACACTGTCTTAAGAATAAATTATTTAAGAAGGCACTCAAAGAACGTCCTTTTTCATTTTTTATTCCTGCATTAAAGGTCCTTACAATTTTATAATAATCGCAGTGGCAGGAAGATCCCGATCCTTTGTAAATTTTGCTAATGTAGCAGTTAAAAATAAAATTAAAATGTTGTTTTCAACCACAGGCAATAAATACATTAATATCTTTAATCGGTAATAACTGTACAATCTATATCTGCATACTATGATATTAGGAATGTATAATTATAGAGAATTCCGATATTAATCCGAACGCTACATTAGAATTACCCGAATCAGAAATACCCGGGCACATTCGATGAAGGCAGGCGAAGGGTAAGGGCATGACAAATTAGTGGTGACCGGACATTTTGATCCTAATATTAATTATACACGTATTCATGGTTTCCTCTGACACTCAATCTGCAGAATTACCACATTTCAAATCAAATTATATTCTTGCGTGCGTCATATAGCCGACGGTGGCGACTACTGCGTTCTCTATTGTGGGCAAAGCTCAGCTGGAAAGTAATCATCGGAACAGCGCCAGTTATTCCTCGATAAGAGGAACCGTTCGAAGTGGAGGAACAAGCCCGTTTTATGTCACTGTCGTATACACGTTTGCAGTGAAATTTAAAAGCTTGAACATTATTTATCCTGGACGTGTGTATGCCGTACGTGACGTGACAGCGAAATATCGTCGCTTTACCATTCGTACTCGAATGGTTTATCTGCCATCCCTTAAAAAATATATGATGTTACAAATATACATTAGTTAAAATCTTTTTGGCAGAATTGCAAATTAACCACATTCTTTTATAGTCACTTTCCCATTTAAAGTTTGTTATTACAGAAGGGATGTGAAAGTAATATAAAACATCGACCTTGACCTTGTAACATTGTTTTTACGTAGTCGAATCCCTTCCATGTAATTATCCACAAATTTTATTTTTCAAATTAGAAGTTATAACTTTGTCTCAGAATCCAGGGAAAATAAGCCGACATAAACACCAAAGAATATAGAAATAAATAAGAATACATTATTGGAAAAACGCACAATAAAAGTTTACTTTCACTCCAAACTGTAACTTGAAGATTGAAACAACCGAAAAGCAAAAGTCCCTAACATCAACAAAATTCAAATAAACTATAAACCGTCTCAACCTCATTATTCAATTCAGTCTCTTATGGGATATGTACCTCTCTTACTATCGTAAACAATTTGCAATAAACTGTCTTTTTTTTATTTCAAAGCAATGTTGTCAGTTCGATTTAATATGTTGGTTGGTATTGTCGGTTTGGTTTAACGATCACAACATAACCTTCCTGTCAATTGTCAAATTCGTTGCGTGCTTTGTTTGGTTTTCGTTTGTGCATTTAAAGTTTTCTGATATTGTTCAATAATCGTTGTTTTAATAACGCACTTATTTTTCAAGTTTAGTAGTGGTAAGTGAGCATTAAATACTTGTAAGTATAGGCCATAAATAAAAGCATTTCTTACTGAGTACCTACATAGCGCCGCTGCACAGTGTGGGATTTTGCAAATCTAGGGGAACTTAATTAATAAAAATTGTTTGTTGGTACTCATGCAAAAAGTGCGCGTTTCGGCTCGTATTATATCAAACCTCCTTCATGTCATTACAAATTTGTTACTGGCAACGCAATATAGTCGGCACGTTATCGTAAATTGACGTCATTGTTTGCATTTATTCAAACGATATTTCTGTTAGTCATATTGTGATGGGGTGTGTGTCGAACTACTATCTGCAAATTAAACAAAATTTAGATTGTTTTGTTGTCTGTTCTCCACAGAGTCCTGCAAGCTTAGGATTGTCGCCTTGTTTTAGGTTTTAAGTAGTGCTTCTAATGCCAGTAGCTTACGAAGTTCTCAGTATATGTATATATTTTTAAAATTGAGATTTAAGAATGTATCTTCATACATCTAGCTTGAAACACTTTTATTACTTTCCTATGCACATACCTCTATCAGAATCAGACTGGTTTATCTGCGCCTGTTTGCGCCACTCATACATTTAATTCATTTCCTATAGAGGTGAACAATATGAAGAAACAAGGCATTTTTCAAATTTGGCATTAGAGCAAAAAAGAGGATAGAAATGAACTCATTTGCCGTTATATATTTTGAAACATATGATATTACCATGGACATAGACAACGAATCGTCAGTTTTGCAAGTGCCGCGCGATCATTTAAATTCTAAATTAGAGCAGTTTCTGAAATTTAAATTTATGGTGGAATTCTGTAACTTTCTCGGAAGCTCCGGCTATCGTAGGCCCTGGCAACGAAGTGACGTTGCGATGACGATTTCAGAATTTTTGCAGTTAGTGACGTAGAAGTGTCAATTTACGATTTTTTGTACATAACCTTTATGTTTAACATGTCATCATCTCGTAAACATATACCAAAATATTTCAATTTAAAATTTTAACTAATACGAAAATTGTTTGAAATATAATATAGCGATTGCTAACATTTTTTTTTAAAGAAAATGTACGGAACATTTTGTAATGCCAAGATATAGTATAAACATATGTTTATACTGCTGCCAAGATAGCATGAAACACTTTGGAAAATTTCAACAAGAACTGTTATCATTAGGAGAGTTTCAAAGGACGTAGTATCGCACTAGTGTATAGTGAATTTGCAGATAAATGTCTTTTCAGGCACATTTATGGATGATGAAATGTGATTTTTTTATAAAGCCAACAAGGACAGGTATCCCTATAAAGTCGACATTGTTTTTCTTACAAGAGTACCTAAACACAAAAAAATACATAAACCTAGCAGACAATATCCACACAACATAAAGCATGTGAAATGTGCACAAACTAAATGTTCGAAAAAGTCTATTATGGTATCGTGTTCACAATAACTTCACAATTTAAAGTTGACTTTTTCATAAGATTTTCTAATAATAAAACTACATCAAATTGAGAGAATGTTTAACTTTATATTATGTTGAAGAAAATAAGAGGAAATTTACCTGTTTAGTCAATGACTTTATTTGTAAATCAAACCGCAAAGATTTTATCAATGTGTAACTATATTGAACGATTAATGTTTGAGGATCCAAAAAGGTAACATTAAGTTTTAATAGCATAGGCCAAAGTATATAAATGGTTGAAGGATATAGATGATTTTGTATTTAGAAAATCGACCAATCCTGTGATGTATTGTTGTACTTGGTACACCAAATCATTTGATATTATTGCAGGATTTTGTTGTCGAGCCTCTGAAATTATAGTAATTGAAAGTTCTCTTTATTTGCAGTTTTTACAGGAGAGTAATATTCATTAGGCTGAAATTTGCACTTTTTCAACTCAAAAGAATATAAAAAATTATTGTTTAATAAATTTACCAGCAAGTATTATAAAACAGTCATCTATTGTTTTATAATATTATTCAAAAATAAAACACATTTTATTGTCAAATATATTTTCTTTTATCAACCTTACCATAAAAGTAGTGCTGAAATTTAGAAAAAAAAATTACAGTATGTGAATAGAAAAAATATATATACAAAAGGAGAGTGTTCTTCATTGGCTAAAGGTGGAGCAAGTATATCAACATGTGTGCCATCAATTACACCTACATCTCGTGCACCCCATTTATCATAAAAACTATACAGAAGGATAATTTTTAGAACGTTTAGAAAAGGTACCCTTAAATTAAATATATGAACTGGGTGCTATCGATTAAACAAAATACATCTCCGGTCTCCCATTTTTTATCATAAAAACAAAATAAAGAATTATTTTTAGAATATTTTGATACAACATAATTACCCTTGCTTGACACGATTCTTCGATTCACAATCACTGGGAAATTTTATGCATTCAGGGAATAAATTGTTTGATATTACAAGACAGACCTGATGAACTGTTCGACTTACTGAACTCTGACTGAGACAAACAAAGCTATTAATACCAACACTATTCTGATAGCTGTCTGATGCTACGAAATTTAATGTTGTTAAGACCTGTAACAAATATATAATGTGCACTATAAAGTTAATATGCATTTCAAGTGATGTTTATGATAATAACCTTCAAATGTAATGGTATATTTGTTTGTTCAATATGTCCATCCAATAACTGGATCAGGTTTTGAACAGTGTCCTTATTCAGTCTAAACATTTGTTTAAAATGCCTGTTTGGTATTTCAAAAGGATTTCCGTGATCTCTTAAACGTTTGCGGAATATACGCATATAATTTCTAAAATAAAGAAAATAGAGAATATTATGTATACTCTATATATTTTATATTATCGATTACCTACCTGTTGTGATCTTCATCTAATAATAATGCTATAAAGCCATTCATATTTGCAAATATAAAACAATAATAATTATAACAAATAAACTAACAGAACTATAAATATAACAAGAGGAACAGTATATTAACAATAGTTATATAATAATAATATAACCACAATATAACCAACAAAATCTTTACTCACGAACGTGTTGACAGTTCTACGTCACTAACTCTCAATATTCTGAAATCGTCATCGCAACGTCACTCCGTTGCCAGGGCCTACGATAGCCGGAGCTTCCGAGAAAGTTACAGAATTCCACCATAATAAGTTGGTATATACGTACTAATTTACAATTTGAATTGTCAAAGTGACGTTTCAATGTTTGATTTAGAACATAAGATTTTTCTTACTGAAAGTTATTTTAAAAACGCCGAACGACAAGATAATGGTGAATGGACATATTCAGTACCGCACTGCATCAATGATTTTCAAAATGCCTTCCCTAATTTTCCTGCGGATTATCAAAAATTAGTCCAAGAAATTTACACATGTGTGGCGAAATTTCGTAATGTTGGAACTGTAGGTAGGAAAGCTGGTAGTGGCGCGCCCAAAAAAAGGACTCCTGAGATTGTGGCAGATGTTGCAGAAAGAATGGAACAGTCTCCCAAAAAATCTCTTCGCAGATTAGCCCAAGAAATAAACCTTTCATATGGAACTTGTCAAGAAATTTTAAAAGAAAATTTAAATCTACCTATAAGATTAACTTCGTTCAAGAGCTATTCCCTCGAGATTTTCCTGTAAGAATAGAATACTGTCAGTGGTTTTTGAATAATTTAAATAACAACAACACTTTGGATTTAACATTTTTTTCTGACGAAGCATGGTTTCACCTATCCGGCTATATAAACAAACAAAATATGCGTATTTGGTCTTCGGATAATCATCGTGAGTTTATTCAATCACCTCTCCATCCGCAGAAAATTGATGTTTGGCTAGCGGTTTCTAGAAGGCGTATATTTGGACCTGTGTTTCTTGAAGGAACGATAAATGCTGAGAGATATCGAAATAATTTACTTGAACCGTTTTTACAAAATCTTCATGATGACGAACTTTTACATGGGTATTTCCAACAGGACAATGCAACAGCTCACAAAACATGAGAAAGTATGGCTCGAATTCGCGAGTTTTATGATAATCGAGTCATTGAATTTCCGCCTCGCAGTCCGGACTTAACGATTCTTGATTATTTCATTTATCCGTATCTGAAAAACACAGTTTACAAAAATAACCCACAAAATCTTGAAGAACTACAAGAGGCAATATCTAATGCATGTAACGCTATAACCGTTCAGATGTTGGCAAATGCTTTTGAAAATATGAAACGGAGGGTTAAGAGTTGCATTGCAACAGGTGGAGAACACTTTGAACACCTTTTGTAATTCACAATAAAACTAATTTATCTTGTAATGCTTTCATTTCCATTAAATTTAAATCGCTTACACATAAGATTCACAAATGTCACAAAGTATAACATAACCGCAAATTTCAATTAACCAATAATTGACATTCTGGACAACCTAATAAAAAAAATCCCGCCTGCTATAATTTAGAATTTAAATGATCACGTGGTATTTGTGAGCAGTTTATGTAAATAATTGGAAACAAAATGGCAAAACAGTCAGCGTAAGCTGCCAAGGTTTCTTGCTGCAAATGGAACATGGCTTGGAGGCCAGTACGAAACTATAAGGGAAACGAGAGATGTCATTAAAACCGGAACATCACAAATAAAGCGGCAAATTCCAAACCTCTTACAAACTCAAATACGGATAGGCAACATAACGTGCAGTCATGAGTTTGTCTTGATTATGACTTACGGCAAAATTTGTAGCACTCTCTCACAGTATGACTCATCATATATATGTGACATCTGTGAACCAAGTTACAGTTGCTTCCCGCTTGCCAGATGAAGAAATGTATTCATTTGGAATTTCTCCCCAGCACTAGTGGATTAGGTGTTTCGAGTGCATAATCAATGTATCATACAAACTGGACATTAAGAAATAGCAAGCAAGGACCACAGAAGAAAAGACTTCTGTAGCCACAAAGAAGGCTACTGTTCAATAAAGATTCCGGTCCGAAATGGGACTTCTGATTGACATGCCGAAACAGACAGCGGGGAATACCAATGATGGCAATACCGACTGCTCGATGGTTTTCCGAAACCCTCTAAAATCTGACGAGATCACAGATATTGATGCTGATCTGATATATCACTTTCGCGTAATTCTGAAACATTGTCAAGTAACTTGGAAAACGATGTTGAAGTTTGAAGGGAAACCAAAGTGATATATCTAAGAAACTACTCATGGTATTATATGCCCGCGAGTGTGCATAAGATTCTACAACAGGCTAAAAAATAATTCAGAGTTGTATTCTTCCCGTGGAGCCTAATATGACTATTTATACTTAAATATACGATTAAATGAAATTAAGTTCTCCTATATTTGCAAAATCCCACACTGTGCGCTGGCGCGATGGAGTCGGCAGCAAAACGATATAAAGATCAAACCTTTAGTTGGAAAGAAAAGCAGATGATAAATAACGTGTTTAATTATTTTTTTGATAAAAGGTATGACTGTCTATGTTGCAGTTTATCAAACCAGCAAAGTCGAAAATGTTCGGTTCGCAGCATATATACAGTCATACTCTTTTGCTTTTCCGCTTTTGTCAATTGTGTTTCACTATTTGTCAAATAACTTTCCATGTTTTTAAACGTCAGCTGAATTTGTCAAATGGAATTCCTTTTTATACAAAAATATAGCAATTTACACATTAAAGTGAGAAATTTATTTTGTATTTAGATACAAACACAGTGTAACATCTATGTAATATAAACATAACTTAAGTCAAAATATCATTTCGTTTTGTCGGATACTATTAGAAAAATTTATGCAACATATTAGAAAACTAATAATACTGCAAAATTAAGTGCAGGACATTGGCAGCAAACATTCATAAGTGCTCAAAAAGAACAGATTTGTGAATGGATTGACCTAGGTTGTTCTTTAACCCTCCGCCAGTTGCAATAAAAGTGCTTAAACCAATGGCCACTTCTTCAACAAATAGCACTATCTACGATTAATAGAGCAACTTTCCCATTCTGTTAAAAAAGTATAATTTCTTCCTGAAAGAAGAAATACACTGGATATTATTCAAGCTCGCTTTGATTACGCAGTGCAGTATAACAGAATGATCTTGGAAAGAGAAAAAATGTTTTTCATTGACGAATACGGAATACAAATATATTTTTGCGTTTCCTACAGAAGATTTGTGAAAAAACCAGAGCATCAAAAATAAAACCACAGTTAAGTGGGCGCGATTATTCTGTTACCGCTGTAATTAACTCATTGTATTTGTTTCAAATTCAAGATATGCCCTTTAATGTACTGCACTTTTCTGAATTTCTAACAATATTATTCAACATTTACATAATGACAGTGTAGAAGGGGTTCATATTGTTGTGGACAATGTAAGATACCATAGAAGTGAGGAAGTTTTGGCCCTCATTAGAGGTCATGGTAATTTTCCAGTGTTTCTTCCTGCTTATGGCCTATTTCTAAATCCACTAGAAGAGTTACTCAGCCAGTGGAAGCAGAAGCACACAATGTATCTGAGCGTATACGTCCACAAAATTGTTTGCATTATGTTCAACACATGTCGACATATTTACACAACTGCTTACAAAGAAATGAAATTTCAAATTGAGTTAAAGTTTATATTACATAGATGTTACACTGTGTTTGTATCTAAATAAAAAAGATTCTCACTTTAATGAGTAAATTACTATATTTCTTTATGAAACTGTAGAAGTATACATACCTACATATAAACAAGAAAAGCACTTGATATAAAGGGAAAGTAATTTGACAAAAATGGAATTCCATTTGACAAATTCAGCTGACGTTTAAAATCATGGAAAGCCATTTGACAAATAGTGAAATGCAATTGACAAAAGCGGAAAAGCAAAAAAAAACATCGAAAAGTTCATATCTTTCTCATGGAAAATATCCCACCCACATTGAATGCTATTCTTTCTGCTGTAAGTAGTGATACAACTTCAAACGAGCAATGTTCCATAGATTTTTACATGATATCGGTTTCGAATTTCAAAGGTTAAAACGGAAAAGCATTTTAACAAAAATATTAGCGAGATATCAAACGATTTATTATTTGCTGATGCTTCATTTATATAAATAGAAGTTTCTTTTTTTCCAAATAGAACAATAGCATATACTGATGAATGTTGGGTAAACATTGGACATGCAGCAACTAAAGCGTGGAATAATACCACAATTAAATCTTCTCGGCACTCATTTTGTGAAGGCCTAAGCACGGGTTTAATGTCTCGAAGTGGTTCTGGACCACGATTCGCTCTGGCTCATGCAGGTAGCGCAAACGGATTTGTTTTTGATGCAGAACTTACATTTATTTGAAATAAGAATACAGCTGATGCACATAGCGAAATGGACGGAGATGTCTATGAAGAGTGGTTCACAAAACAGTTGCTTTCTAATATACCTAAAAATCAGTAATTGTAATTGACAATGCATCATATCATAGTAGAAAAGTGGAAAAAGGTCCAACTACGGCAAGGAAAGAGGATCAAATTACTGAATGGCTGGTTGAGAAACAAATACCGATCGAAAATGGTATGCTAAAGCGGGATTTATTATACTCTGTCACTTAAGTTAAATCTCAATACGAAAAATACAAGCTTGATTTAATTGCAAAAGCGATCGGCTGTGAGATTCTACGTTTGCCGCCATATCATTGTGATTTAAACCCTATTGATGTGGTATGGGCACAAGTTGAAAATTATCTTAAAATGAACAATTCAACTTGTAAAGCTAAATATATGTCAGAGCTAATTACTAGAGGTTACAACAATGTCACAGTTCATAATTGGCAGAATTATATCGAACATGTTAAAAAAATTGAGAATGATATGTGGATAGTAGATGGACTACAAAATAACGTTGAAGAATTTATTATCAATATGGGATATTCATCTTTATCTGACGACGCCTTAAGTGATTCTTTAGGCGATTAATTTGTGTCGTGTGTGTTCCATATCAGCTTCATACAATTTCGTGCAATTCTTTGATTCAGTACATACGTACAGTGGACTGAGGAGAATGGTGCTGAATTAAATACCTCCTTGTCCATACAATTAATGATGCGCGAACGCGCAATGCAAGCCAAGCAGTGCAGTATTAAACAAACAAAACTTAATGAATTTGTTAAATATTAGTTTTATAAATTTTGGTTTTTCCCTTATATTCTCCTTACTTTTTATGTACGACATAACGCATTTTAGTTTGTATTTAGAATTTGAGTATTCGTAACATTTTCGAAAAATGTTGCTTTTGATGAACATATGCACTTTATGCCATGCTTTTGTTATTTTTCTCTAAATTTTATGACTCATATAATTTAATTGTCATTTCGTAAATTTTATTTTAGAATAATATCCTTACCAACAAGTATTTAAAATGTGTCTTTATTATGAGTTACCAACCTACCTTGTCGTTGTTGATCTGACAACTATGTTGTCTATCTCCATAAGACACACTGAATACTATGGTTGAGACGGACTATAGAAGCAATGCTGAGCAATTACTTTATAAACAGCAAGTAACAATTACGAAATACTTTAGAAATTAGCAGTTATAATTGTAATTAATTCCTTTGTCTTTTCAAGTAATTTGAAATTCTCATTGCTTAAAAGGTCTTTGTAATTTGTATTTAAATAACTTTTCTGATTTAAAAGTTCAGTTACAAATTATTTTTCCAATTACAAATTACTTAGTTTCAACGGTTTTGTTGCTTTTTGTATCTCTTGTACAGAAATATTTCTGTCTTTTGTTTTTAACACCAATTGTTATAACGTGTTGAAATTCAAATAAAAGACATTATAATTTGTTCTAGTAATGAGGTGACATATTTTGACATATATTTCTCAAAAGTTGAGGTAAGTGAGGTACGTTTCTTTAGACGATTTAGTTGAGCTTATGGATATCTACCACATATTCGGTATTCAACTATACGCGATGTTTAAAAATATATAGCAATATTGTTAGAATTCCTAGTGCTGATACCTTATCCTACCACGCGATCATTTACATTCTAAATTATAGCAGGCGGGATTTTTTTTATTAGGTTGTCCAGAATGTCAATTATTGATTAATTAACATTTTGAAACGTCACTTTGACAATTCAAATTGTAAATTAGTACTTATATACCAAGTTAATTTAAATTTCACAGCCTGGTCTAATTTAGAATTTAAATGATCGCGCGGTACTAATATAATAGGGCGTTAAAGTGATAAATTAGAAACTGTTTAATTTCAAAGCCCTGACCCCTGTTTCATTATGTGCCAGCATTGTTATATCCTAAAACCATAACAATTACTTAAACTAATCGATAAAGATTTAATTATTATGGGGAATTATAAGAGTGAACACCAAAAAATATATTTTTTTTAGGTATAAAAATAATATTTCAAAACAGAAACAAACACGGAAAAGGAAAATATAATTTGCGATATAATGCTTGCTGTTTTTAGAGTTATGGTTTATTTTTATTTTTTTAAGTGGGCCTGTTTCTTTTGTTAGAAGTCCTGATGAAGCGCTAAAAACAAATTTATTAATATATCACACCTAAGATATTCAGGACGTTTTGTTTATAATTCAGGCACACATTCTTTTATTATTTTTACTGGTATTTCAGCCCAACCCACGCAAGAACTGTCCCTTAACTCTGCAATAATGCTCCTATATCAATAGGATGGAACGTCAATGAGTGGTTATTATAAGGAATATTGTCCAGATCTAAATCTTTTATTTTGGCTATATTATTTCACATTTCTATCAGTTGTCTGTTGATTGTAGACAACCTTTCTTCAATTGTTGTGCTTGTTACTTCAATACAATCAATAATTTAATCATTGTCAAGAATTTTTAATAACCAAAAACAGAAATTAATAATATGCATACGCAACGGAAAACTAGAAAAATGCAAAATTCCTGTAGATGTTTCTTGTTTCTGTTTATAAAAACAGTAATATTATGAATGTGTCAAAAATCGTAATCACTGTTTAACATTTTATAAAGTCCTTAAACACCCATTGTTGGAAAAGCAAAATTGTACTAACCAGTATTTCAATCAACAATTAAACTAACGGGCATTTCAATCCACCCCGCGACGTTTGGAAAAATCGTTTCTAATTGCCGTTTCCACTTCAAATAATGAAAAGCAAATTATTGAGGCTTAAATATTTCAAAATAATTAATATAAATATTTATTTATTATTGATGATGAAGTACATCAAACTGTAAATTTTGTAATTTACAGCTTGTTAGAAATAAAAATATCTGGGATTCACTTTCCTAATTTTAGATCTGCGTTACAAAGATGCAACAGTTACATTTATCGGGTTATTTCGATATTATCGGCTTAATGTGCTCGTGTTTTACGACATGGAATGAAATTTGCACGCTGTCGAGTTCGATATCGAGTTTATCATCAAATTTTATACTTGGGTAGTTTATGTTTGATTAGACATTAAATCTTCTATACGTATCTCGTGTTCTGAAACTAGATGCTGAACATGTATTCGAATGCGCTACCGCAATTACGTGCTTCTTCCGTTAATTCCTCAATATTTCGTATTAGCCTCGATAACCGAATACAAAATTAATTAAGAACGTGATTTAAAGAAGACGGCGGTGAATACTTACTAACTAATGTCAAAATTCATACAAATTCCAAATTCTCGGAAAATTCAAACTTTTAGATATTTATAAAATATAAAATTGTGTCTAACAAAATAGTTTTATCAGTACTTATACACTTTCTAAACTCTAGTAAAATGTGATTTAAATATTCATATAAAATCTCACTAATATTGTTGTGGAATGAGTAAATAAAGTTGTAATATATAAGAAAAATTTATAAAATAAACTAGCATAGTAGTAATTGTTTCTTTTAAATTATAGTAGAGTTCTTTAACGAGTTTGTCCGTTTTAACAACAGATGTTGTATGATTTTTAATTTAATTAATTGACATTTGACTAAATTGACATTTATTTTGTCTATTCCTTTCTACTTAAATTATCCTAATACTACACACATTCAGTCGTTTCATTTAACGTGTGCTACATATTTAATATAATATATTTTGGAAGTTACGTCGAATACTAATAGAAAACTGTATCTCACGGAAATAACTTTGCTGTTCTCGATCATTTAGTTCTTACCAAAATAGTCTGCGCTAAAAGACAAGTCATTTAAAACGTAATATAATACCAATATTGCCGAAATACGTGCTTAGATTTTTATATATATTTTTTGTGGTTAGGGATTTTCCCTTTTGCATTTTAGTAGACGCTGTATAAGGAAAATTTTTGGTAAAAATCTTTAATTTTTTGCCTTTATAGGATACATTTATATCTTAAAATGTGTAAATGTATAAACTTCATATGGCAAAGTTTCCGGGCTGTAGTGAAACAGCTTTGCTAGACGTCACTAATATTAGCAATAAGTGAATTCTAAGTCAATTGGGAGCTGATTTATTACAATTTTAAAAAGAATACTAGTGGGTTTAATATTTCAACATCACCAGTTTTTGTTCTGTAATTGGACTTGCACCTGTTGGATAAATAAATATGGTATAGTAATTAATAATATGCTCGAAATATTACCAATGGACCTTGTTATTATCGCAAAGTTGAAAGGTGTGAACAACAAACTGATTAGTGTTATAAAGAAAATTTTGGTCGGTTTTAAAATGTGTGCGTAGAAATACTAACAGATTTGGTACAGGCAGCACCAAAGAATGCGTCACTATAACTAACCAAATTAGCAAATTGCAAGAGTTCCAAAATGGAAAAAAGTACATCCAATATGTACCGAAATGCAGAAAATAATGAGTTTAGTAAATATTACCTATTTATCCAGTGTTATTTGTAAATATTCTATATTTCTCTTAATAAGTGTACATGCATGTTTATTGTAATATTTGAGTATACTGTACAGGAAAGTTATTTTGTCTTAACAACGTCATTTAGTTTCGACTCTATAGATAAAATGCTTCCATATTTTAGGCTTAAAGGAGGTGCAAATGATACCACCGATGCCAGAAAGGCTAAATATTTTGTGAGGCAAATATTGCGATGTGGAATAGTAAAGCTTCAAGATCTTCTAATACAGTTGAAACCGTCGATTACATTAGTACCTCAACAATTTTTTAAAATCGAAGAAGTCATATACAAAATCCAAACAAACACTTTTCATCAGAATTGACCCATAATTAGTGTTTCGTTTTGAATTGTTATAAATAATTAGAAATACTCGGGAGTGAGATCATGTACACTGCTTAAATTCTTCATTCTTTAACATATACTTATACAAAATTTGCTTTTTAATCACTAAAGATATAAATTGTATTAGAACGTCGTCTATACTATACTAGAATACGTGAGTATATCACATAGATCAATTCTTTCAATAATATTGACGTTTACAAATCTGGACCTGAGTCTTAAAAAGGCCAATCTCCATTTACAGTGTTCTGAGATATTAATTGCGCAATATTTAAAAGCAATATGACTATAATTTTAAGCGTGTGAATAATTATTTTCAAGTAATTAATATCGACAAAACACTTCAAAATAATGTATATTATTTTAAAAATTATGTTGTTGATTAAAAAAAAAGAAATTTTAGGATTTAGATGGAGATTGGCCCTTTTATTCATTATTGTTATGGGAAATAGTATCCACTTTTTTAACTTTTTTATGAAGTGGGGTAAAAGAATAACTAAAAAAAATTACAAAACTGTCTTCATTTAATAGGTAAACTTTTAAATTTATTTGAACTAATTATAAAATTTAGAAGAAAAAATAAACGAAACTTAATTCTATATTATTATAAACCTTAAAAAAAAGTTTCGGAGCATTCCAGATATTTTTACAATTAATAAAAGTTTAAAATTCATTGTCTGAAGCAGTGAAATCTTCAGGAT
The DNA here is from genome assembly GCA_963170755.1 of Amphimallon solstitiale. Lineage (NCBI taxonomy): Eukaryota > Metazoa > Arthropoda > Insecta > Coleoptera > Scarabaeidae > Amphimallon > Amphimallon solstitiale. Next base: position 49,069,448 of record OY720676.1, on the reverse strand, counting down.
TCATAGTAGACGAACGTTGAAGGTATTGATAAAATGGCTTATTGTAATCACTAACATAAGGCAAAAGGTCTCGTAAATTATTATACTTTTTAAATCAGCTATCGGTAATGATTGATTGTGCAGAGGTTTCAATTCAATATCGCTGTGGTTTTGTCGAGTTCTTAACGATCCTCTCCTTAAATCAACTTTTTTAAATTGCTGAAGTCTGTTTTATAAGAAAACTGAAGTTCTTGATTTTGCTGAAAATTCATCCACTTAATTTTAAGCCATGGGATTGCGTTTCTTTCATCTCTTTTTTTAGAGAAGATTTAAGGAAAGTGTCATAATTTATAAACTCATTTTGAGACATCTTAATCACGCTCATATGCCTTTTTCTATACACAGATGTCTCAATAAAATTAATCCAATCATGTGGAACTTCTATATACATTGTTGCCTTCTTCTTGGCTCGTTCAATAGCGGCATGAATGGTGTCAACCTCCATGTGAGTGTGGCCTGGTTCCATAAACTTATGGTTTATCTCAGCAATTGTACTGGTTGGTGGAAGTTCCTTTAAAATGTAACAAAACATTATGGCCATGTAAATATTTATATTTTAGCCTGAACAAGAAACGCTGTAAAAATTCAAAGCTTGAATTTTCTTTGAATACAAGGACTATATAAATTTTCTTATGCAGGAAGCAATTTCTTGTCCATCACGACCCCCTATCTTTTCGATCCACAAAATGCAGGTTGCCTCATTGCCCTCTGTATCTGTTTTGTATGGTGTTAGATTAGAGGTCCATAGCTGTTTTTTGTAAAGAGATACGCCGTTTCTTAAATATGGTGTTGGGAGACATTTTTCCAAATCGAAAAAGATTGTTACAAAACTAGGATCTACTTTGCTTTTCTGTTTGTCTTTTTCGGGCAAATCTAAGTGTTCTTCTTTTTAATTGTATCCTCTCCTTTTCTTTATTTTATTCCTCTGCTGGATGAGTACAGCTGTCAATCGATTTAATTGTCAGATTACAGAGTACAAGATAATGAAATATTCATAACACTAGGTAATACCAAAATATTATAGCTACTACTTTTTTTATTATTGCAACTTACCTTGAGTTTTCTTCTCACCACAATTAAGTACAGATAGAAGTGTTTTGGTTCTTTCTGAATACATTTTAATAAAAAGTCAAAAACGGCACCGAACGTCGTGTGGTACACAAATTTTTAAGTTAGGTTTAATCAAGGGGTCAATTTCCATTCATTATTTTGCTGTGATTGTTGCTAATTATTGTGTGAGAAGGGCCAATCTCCATGTCAGTTGGACATTAGCCATTTTTGTTCTTAACGGTTTTGGATATAAGCTCTACACTTAAAATGGTATATCATGTACCCTTAGCAACAGGAGACTGGCCTTTTTTATATCGACAGAAATAAACTCGGGAATTTTAATGTTGTAGATATCTCAAAATCCATGAAAATGGAGATTGGCCTTTTTAAGACTCAGGTCCAGAAATATATCGTATCGGAATAATATGAAAATACTTTCCTCTTCATTTTGATACTTCTACACAGCTACACTAGTAGTCTATTTATTGCACAAAGAAAACTGCAATGTGTTTGAATATACATGTTGTTTGGTGCATTATTTGCAAAATTAATTTGGCCAATAGAAGGGGTCATTTGCTTTCTTTTAAGGCCTAATAACTCAATATTAGACCCAAGTTTTTTTTTTACTTTTTAATTTTTATTTTATAAAACCCCAAAATTCAGCATTTAAACTTAAATTGAAAAAAAATAGGTACAGCTACATACTAAATTTGTTTAATTTTAATGTGTACTGTTGTGTGGTTCAACCAAATTCAAAATTACTTGCAAATAACATGTAGTTTTCATTTTATTAACTAACAAAGTTTTTGGAAAAGGTAAAAATAAAATTTAAAGATTACATTCAGCTATAAAAAATTGAGGTGTGGCCAGCACACGACTTTCTTATACATGTGTGCGTTTCAAATTATAGAAAAGTTGTTCTAAATTAAGCTCTGAATACTTTTATCTTCTGAACAGTATAAACCTGTGAGTAAATGTTTTACTTCAGGTCGGAATTTTGAGAATTTCTTTTACAAAAATTATTGAAATCCTACTGTAGTACTTCTAATCTCTTTAATAAATCTCTATAGGATGCATACTTGGCGAGATATTTGCAAAAACTCGCTATTCGATAAGAGTAAAAGTGTTACTTCCGGTCCGAATTTTAAAATTTCTTTTCTACAAAACTTATTCCAATTTGTACTCTTGATAAATATATATAGAACCCATAATTTACGAGATTTTTGCAAAAATCACTATTAGATAGGAATAAAAGTGTTACTTCCGGTAAGAATTTTGAATTTTTTTTATACAAACGGTATTTAAAATTAAGTTGTAAATACTTCTATACTCCTAATATACCTATCTAAAAGGCATGACTTGCCAAATAATCGCAAAAAAATGATTTTCGATAACAGTAAAAGACCTACTTCTGCTACAAATTTCTAAATTTTTTTTAATAAAATTCTTCTCAAATTTAATTTTGAGTACATATGAATTCTATATAAATTTGTTTAAACTTATTAGTTGACGAAATGTTAGCAATTTTCGATTTTTTCGCTGAAGTAAACCAGCACCTTCGGGGTGTCGATTTTACTCAAAATCTAATCGATCTTAAGAAGGAGATTATATTCGTGAATACCAAATTCGGAATTGATAGCTATAGCTGTTTGACCGCTATCGTGGTGAGAGAGAAAGAGAGGGAGAGAGAGAGAGAGAGAGAGAGAGCGAGAGAGAGAGAGAGAGAGAGATTTTTTTTAAGTATCACTTTTTCGGTATCAGGGAACTTCAAAACGTAGACATCTCCAAAAATCTCAAAAATAAAAGTTTTCATCATCACAATACTTCCTTATACTACGTATAAAAAAGTAAAATAACTAAAAGCGCTCGTGATCATTCTTTTAAAAATTTCTCTAGTGTATTCTCTTTTCAACGGTATGCAATATGCCATCAAAACCTTGATTACAACTTCACTAATCTTCTAAATTTGTGTGTTAGGACATACGATGACATTATCACAAATCTTGCTCCAATTGGTGACTGTCGTGTAAACATGCGCGACATCTTTGTCTTACGATCGGAAAGGGAATGCACTAAAGAAGTTTTTAAAAGAATTAAAAGATTAGGATTTTAGTTACTTTTTTATTGCAATGTAAATTTTATAGTTATATAGTTTATAGTTTATTTTTACGTCGTCCAAGGTTGCACTGGAATCGAGTCAATAATATCATCTCGCCACATACCGTAGAGGTCAGAACAACGTCTGCGGAGCCAGCTAGTAATCTATAAGTTATTAGTTGACCTTACTTTGTCTTGTCTAATCTTTACATAAGAATAAAACATTTTTTATTATACAAATTTCTAATATTTTCTATGAAACCATCGCATTTTAGAACTTTAGATGTACTATTAAGAAAACCATTAATATTACTCATATATTACTGATATTGATCTGTCAAATCAAAATATTATCTCTTACTGTCACGAGATATACATCATTTACATTATCAGATTATTATATGAGTATATGTTTAATAATTTAATATCTGCAAATACATTTATGTTAGAAATACCACAAAAAGCATGTATATAGGTATATTTCATGTAATGCAACAGATTATTAATTTACTAATGGCAATAAAATTACCTGTGCTTAATTTGATATAAAAGAAACAATAAATGGAAAATGTATTGTATAAATATTACATTTAATGGATTAGAAAGTTGTTACACAAATAACCAGTTTAATCGGCTTTAGGCAAAGCAATCGATAACTTCCTGTAAGGTAAAGTTACAAGTATTTAGCTTTCATAGTACCACTGGGTATTATTATGTTCTTATCATCGGTATTATCAACTTTTATTATAAACAGTTTTCCTTAAGAGCCCTTTAAATTAAATGCTCCTTTAAGTTTTGTATTATGAAATGTATTGAACCAGCATTTAGCTAAACGTGACATTTTGAACGATTGGTAATACTTGTAGAACAAACAATTCGAATTTAGCACATTTGAACCTGTCTGAAGTTTGTATATCTATATCTGTGCTTGTATTTTACTTATTGCGGCATTCAAAGTTAATTGTGTTGCGGCAGACGTACCATATTATCATTGTTTGTCTGTCAATATCTAATAAACCACGGACGATGATGAAAAGCTCCTGGTAAAAATTTTAGCAAACAAGACTCATTGGATTTATTGTAACTTGAGGCTAGTCTAAAAGTCATTTATACTAATACCTTAAACTTATCTCATGGCTATATATCATCACCGTCGGGTCTAGTGTTTAAAAGAAAGGTGAAGTAATTTTTAATTGATCTTTCATTCTATGCAATTTAAGATTTTCTAAATTTAAAATATTTTTTTATCTTCTGACTATATTATATTACTTTTTGACTACTTTATACTCTATTTTCAATTGTCACATGTTGTTTTTACGTTTTCCATACTTACTCATATACCGCATGTGTCAATTTTCATTAGGCATAGGCCATCAATCCATGCAATACGTGGCAACGTGGTACCCCTACTTTCCTTTCCAATGCCAGCGATGCGACAACCGACATATGCTCGCAAATACAAGTTAGCAGTAACCATTGGACCACCGACTGGGCTGTTTCTAATGCGTTCAGAAATAATATTTACGAGTTGCAATGATTTGTTTTTCTCTTTCCTTTCAGTAAATGCAGAGAATTATTGAGCTGCGTTCACGCTGCATGACAAACAAAAGCGTAATTCTAATAAAATTAAAAAATAACCCTAATAAAATAAATAAAAAAGGATTCCTCCCTGCACATCAATACATTGCCCTAGGCGGTCGTAGAAATTTACTCTTACGTTTTCTAACATGTGAGCAGTTACTGAATTAGCAGCCTCAATTATGTTTTCTCTCAAGGCAACTATGTTTTCTGCTCAACCACCTTCATGTGTATAAACAATATTTTTTAAATATCCCCACAAAAAAAATCGATTGGAGAGAGATCAGTAGATCGCGGAGGCCATTTGATGTTTCCCGTTCCAGTAATAAGACGGCCAGGGACCGCAATGTGTTCCCATTGAATGTAAAATCTGGGTTGGGATCGGAGAATATCGTTGTGATGTCGGTTGTTGTCGGCCTTGGTGACGGACAGTAGAGGTACCACGTTGCCAAGTATTACATTCATACGTATAGATCGCACGTAAACATTGAATCCCTATACCTAATGATATTTGATACTAGCGGTATATGTTTTTGTGTTACATATGAGATTTGACAACGTAATTAAAGAAAATAAAATATATATATATATTACTCATGTGATATACCATAAATGCAATTGAAATAGTCCAAAACGCAAACAGGAGCAATTAATAATTGGACAATACCTGAAGATAAAAGGTAACAATATAAATGGTCATGAATTACGTTGGAAAACGATTTTCTTCATAAGATATTGGAGAATTTTCCAAAATCCAAGGACATGAGTTCCAGATTAAAGGGCTAGAAAATACAAAAGGGTAACTAACTAACTAGCACTAGCAGTTTTATAATCATCGGATTTGATGAGTACTATAATAAACATATTCGTACATTTTTGTAAATATAAATACATCAGATTCATTCGTTATTATTATAGTAACAAAATATATTTTATTTTTAACTGTACAATTTGTTGCTTATTAATTTATTTTCATATAATTATTTTTAAAACCTGAAAGAATTTATTAAAAAATTAGTTAAAAACAATAAAAAAAAGTGATATAAGTGTATAGAAAACATAATATCAAAAATATTATTTGTTTTTGTTTATTATCTAATAATAATTTATGTCTTTTTTATTTGAATATTTGCTGTCATGTTTATCTGATATATCGTTTTTACTTTCTTATACGTAGTATAAGGAAGTATTGTGATGATGAAAATTTTCGACCTCGAGATTTTTGCAGATGTCCACGTTTTGAGGTCCCCTGATACCAAAAAAGTGGTTTTTAAAAAATGTCTCTCTCTGTGTGTGTGTGTCTGTCTGTCTGTCTGTCTGTGTGTGACCACGATAGCGGTCAAACCGCTGTAGATATCAATTCCAAATTTTGTATTTACGTGTATAATCTCCCTCTTGAGATCTGATTAGTTTTTGAGTAAAATCGGTAGACCGGAAGTAGCAGTTTACTTCGGTGAAAAAATCGAATTTTGCCAGTATTTAGTCAAATACTAAGTTTATACAAATTTATAAAGAATTCATATGTACTTAAAATTAAAATTGAGAACAACTTCATTTAAAAAGTTTTTCGAAATTCCTACCGGAAGTAGGTCTTTTACTCTTATCGAAAATGGGGTTTTTGCGAATATTTCGCAAGTCAAGCTTTTTAGACAGGTACGTTACGTGTATAAAAGTATTTAAAACATAGTTTTCAATATCTTTTGTATAAAAAAATTTCAAAATTCGGACCGGAAGTAACACTTTTACTCTTACCGAATAGCGATTTTTGGCAAATACATATGTCGTAAATTATGCATTCTATATATATTTATTAAGAGTACAAAAGTATTTAGAGTTATATTTGCAATATTTTTTGTATACATGAAATTTCAAAATTCGGACGGGAAGTAGCACCTTTACTCTTAGCGAGTAGCACTTTTTTTCGAATATCTTGCAAAGTATGCATTCTATAGCGATTTATAAAGAGAATGAAAGTACTTAGAATAGGATTTTGAATAAGATTTGTATAAAAAAATTCTTAAGATTGTATAGTTTGAAACGCTCATAAGTATAAGAAAGTCGTGTGGTGGCCACACCTCATTTTTTTTATTGAAATATAATATTTGAATAGTTTATTTTGTATAATATATATTCATTTATTTTTAATGGTGTATATTAAATACTTTGAAATCATTTCTTATTAAGGCAACTGCATATGATATATACCGGGTGAGTCATCTCCGCGGGTAAGGCAGATAACGCCTTTATGAGTAAAGATATTTCGAAGTGGTTTTCTTTCTTGTGAACCCGTAGAAGGATAATTGGGCCGTTTTTTCTCAATTTCACCACCAATATAGAGAGGTACAGAAATGACATTTTGAATGAATTTATTCAACAACTACACGATGATCAACTTCATAATGGTTATTTCCAACATGACGGCTCAACAGCACATACGACACGTGAGACTATAGCCTTTCTCTTTGAGTTTTTTGATGATCAACTTATAAGTTTCTTCCGAGGTCACCTGGTTTGACTATTATGGGCTATTATGTTTTCCTTTACTGCAAAAATAGAATTTTCAGAACTCCTATACCTACATAATTTGCAAGGATTGCAACGATAGACTATTGAAGTATGTGCAACCATAACGCCACAAATGTTGCAAAATGCTTTTGATAGCATGAAAAGGCGCGTAAACGTGTGCATCGAATAAGGCGGGGTTCATTTTGAACATTTATTGTAATTTTTTTATTAATTTTTAATAAAATGATATTCAGACATGTAAATCATTTTAAATAAAGATATATGTATTTACAAATTTTATGTTAGTCAAATGTCAGTATGATAGTTAACCTGATAATTTAATCAGAATTATCTCAAAATAATGATACCTAAGACTGACATTTTACATTCCATGGCAAACCTTTATCAATATAGTTTAAGATGTCGCGGTATATGTCTATTTCTAAAGTAGTAACATAAATTATTTCCTTCTAAATAACTGACAGATTATAACACACAAAAAATCCTATATAAACCAACAAAAGGGTTTAATTTTTCTATATTGTTATATGAAAACAGGCTAACATGAAACAAACTGATATTAGTCAAATATAGAATACACTAGATAAAGAGTTATTTCAAATAATACTGTATCCTCTGCATATATAAATATTGCTGACTCATAAACTGATGCAAAACTTTTGAGTCCATACATATTTAAAACAATGTTCAACTCATTTAAATAGAGGACGCTTCAATTATTGAACAATAGCAATTTTTTGGTAGTACATAAATGTTTAATTTCTTTTCCTCTTCATTTTTAATTAGCCAATACATTGCCGAGGATGCTAACGACACCAAACATTTCCATATGTACTCAATAATTAAACTAGCTTTCCCTACAATTTTTCATGTATTTATATGAACAATTTAAGTTTATTATTCGATGTTGAAAATGTATCTTTCGTGTCCGTTTGAAATATTAAATACAAATTTTCAGAACCCATCCGCAGAAAATAAATATTCCACGGGATTAAAACGTAATACGTGTAAACGCATCGATGTATTCGTATGAAAGTAAACTCGGTTCTTGTTTTTTGCGAAATGTTTGCATAAACTTCACATAATGTATTCCCTCATAAAAGTTCTGCTAGTACTGGGTATGGAACTTGCGGATATACCTAACACTGTAGGCAAACAAAAGGCAGGATATAGTACAATCGAAATCAAATATTAGCTCATTAACTGTTCCACGTAAATGTAACCACACTACAGTAGTATTTCATACTGTCACTAGATAAACTGAATAGTTATAGTTATAAATTATATGTTTCTGATTAGTTATGGTTGCGTTAAATTTATTTTTATATAATATTTGTTTACTTTTGTCACTTTCTTTTGCATTTTCAAAAAAAAATGGGGAAGTCTATTTATTGTACGAGTATAATTATGAAAATTTTATGCCGTATGCTTTCAGGGTTTTCATTATATATATGACCGTTTCAGTTTCAAGTAATAGCTTAAAAAGCAACAAGTCTGGATTGTAAAAGGAATGTCGGAAATAGAAGATAAACGTCACGGTCAATGGCTTACTTAAGAAGAAGCTTAACAGTTGCTTCGATCCGTGTTTAGTAGTCATGCGTGCAATATGAATGACTACTACTTTTGTGTGAATGATCGCATTATACAGATCTTCAAAATTTAATTACTGTTGGTTTTGTGTTTAACCAGAATTTACAATGGCAAAGTAAACTCTCACTCCAATCAATTTTTTAGGATAGAAAATTAAATTTCAGAAATAATTATAAATAATTGCACACAAAATTACTGAAGAAATTTGTCCAAAATGTGAATTTGTTTTACTTGAAAAGTACTGAAAGCATAAGTGTATAAATTATGCAATAAGCTAATAGATAAATATTAGAGAAGATAAATATAATAGCGGCAGTATTTACGAAACGTAAACAGGACTGAAATGAATACAAATCAACTAAAAACAAAGTAGTTCAAATATTAGGGAATGAAAACAGGAGTACTTTAAAACAACACTTGATTATAACTTGATTATAATAGAAACAACTCGAAAGCTCTGTAGAAAAATCTTAAAATGTTACTACGAGAGATTGGCAGTCAGGAATATATTGGCAGAATTTATATGTTATATATTGTTATAATATAGCAATTTATGACTTATAAATTTTGCCCATGTATTCCTCAAGGATGATCTCTAGTTATTACCAACAAGTAAGGAAATAAATAGTTCATGCACTGTTTTTGATAATAGAGAAATAGAGAATGACTGGGAAATTGCTCAATCATTTAATGAGTAGTTTTTAGCAAGCATACGAACATACACTAGTTTATGGGGCACAAAAACAAATTATTGACAGTAATAATGGTGTTCTGGGTACTATAAAACGACATTCGAAGTTCAATACTTTAAGAACATGATAGAAATTAAAGATAAAATTAAATTCTAAAAGGTGCAAGAGGTATTGCTGGTGATGGAATAACAAGCAAAGTCACATGTTTGATGCCAGCAAATAAAATACTGCATATAGCAAATATTCCAATGAAGTCAGGGATATTTTCTAAATACAGGAAAGTATCATATATTGCAGCTGTCTAGAAAGTAAATTGGGCAAAATATTGTGAAGTATGCAGACCTATAAATACAGTGATACCATATGTAATAGTTTTGGTAATGTGTGTTAAAAAACAAATTGATAAATTTTGTTAAAAAAACATTGTACATAAATTTTCGAATAGCTTTTAACAGAATCAACAGGAAATTATTAGTAAAGACATTAATGACAGATATGAAAGGATAATTTCAATGGGACAATATCAGATTTATATTAGTTGTCCATCATTAATGTTTCATATATCTGATGAACAAATAAATGATGTTCCTAAATGTAAACTATTATACATAGTTTAACGTAAATTGCGTTTTTTTACATTTACAATAAGTTACCGTTATTTACATATTATAAATTTAGTTATCATTTCGCTTGAATATGCAAAGGAATTGGTACTGATCTCTGCGAATTCATTATTTAATACAAACTACAATATAAATAGAAAACAGCAGTGCTTACGTGGATGCAAAATAAAATATTTTCTGTTACTCGACACATGTATGTGGTATAGCCAATTTTATTTTTTTTATATAAATTTTATGATATTAATAATCAGATAAATAATATTTTATGAATTCATATATATATTGAAAATCAGTGAATATATTATTATGATTTTAATTCCCATATATTCATATGTATATAAAATAAGTTTTCGTATGCATAAGCATCGTGGCGCCTAACATCCGTGTTTATTTAAGATTAGTGACAAGTTCGCACGGTTACGTGACGATGTTGTGTGTGAACCGTAACGGGAATACCCAGATATTATAGAAAACGGGGAATCCCGGATTTCGAACTATAAAGTCGGCAAGTGAACTGCAAAGAGGGAGTCGACAAGCGAACTGTAAGAAGGGAGTCAAAAAGTAGACTTCAAGCTGAGGGTCGACAAGTAGACCTAATTTTAAAAAGTGTTTAATTAAATATATATTTACAAGTAGAACCTTGGGAAATCGACCACGTATTAAGTATTCAAGCTTAAATGCTCAAATTATTACATCTTCTGTTACAAAGATTTTGTTCTACAATTGGCAGTGTATGCAAATTCTCAACGTCTTGTTCGTGGAAGGTAGAAAATCCAATTGAAAGCTGCAAGCGACTGATTCATCCAATAAAAAGATTCAACTTGAACGCATCGAATATAAGATTTCCATCAAACAAGAAAGTTGAAATTGTTGTATGTAAATGTCTTAATAAAATAAGAAACTAAACAAAATAACACAGTTTCAAGTAGGGACGAAATAAATAAATATATTTATCCAGAAGAGATAAATATATTTAATAAAGCAACAGCGTCTCCAAAGTATCGATAATGTAATCTGATATATTTTTAGCGATGTGTTGTATGTATATGAATGTATTTGAGACACGTTTAGCCTGAGTTGTTGTTTCTTGCCTGTGTTGTTACAATTGTATTATAATGAAAAATATGCGTAAATCTTAGTAAATGTTACCATTATAAAAGTGTATTGAACCTATTTGTTAGTGTGTTGTTTTTTTGTGTTAAAAGCAGTTTATTGTATAAGTGTTATGCCCTGTTTGTAATAAATTATAAAGTCATTGATTTCTAATATAACTATTATCTAAACTTATGCAATGGTATTTTATTATATTACACCCAATGATGCTCTAGAAAACTGTTAATTTATTATCTCTTTTATCCGAATCGCCCTGGGATAAGAATTGAACTAGCTGGTAAACAAATTAATGTATTTTATTTTATAATTCTATATTATGATTAATTTAAATTTCAAATACCAGTTCCTTTACAATATGGTGCCCAACTTTGGGGGCGTTTTAGTTGTACTTTTTCAATATGACGCAACAACATTGGACAATTTTTACATTACATTAATAATAAATTTATTGATGGTTTCTTTTCACACATTTAGAACCATGTTACTTGCTACTAGCATCGGTTCGATATCTTTTTATAAATGTGTAATTATGTGTATTGGTTTACTTATATGCTTATAATATATATACTTATATATTCCAAACATTATTTTATAGATTTGTTATTATTTAAAATATAATTAATTTAAAATACTGCAATTAGGACTTTTTTTTGTTATCTAGCAATACGCTCTCAAAATTTTATTTAAACAAAAATAATATATCACAGTAACAATAGCAACCAAGTTATGACAAATTAGTATATTCTATAAAATAGCTATATAAATAATTTCGCATAAGTTACTACAATCGTTTAATTGCTGTAATTACGATGAACGTACAGAATGAACATTCACAATATTTCCCACTCCTTTACCAATTCCTAATTTATTCCTAAGGGAAAGCCAATATCTGTTTGCTGCTACAAAGCTAGAAGCTTGACAGTAGCAAGTATTACTCGTTTTACCCCCGACCCGTATCCATCATCAGGTTCAAACTTTTACGTACAAAATCACGTCAACAAGATATGAATTACTTAATATCCTGTTGACGTCATTAGTTATAGTTCAAGAAAAACACGTTTGTCTCTGGCTTTAACATCCCTTAAAGGTTGCAAATCCCGAAATGTCAATCAGTAGACAATTAAAAAGTTCTGGAAGCATATTTTCTTATGCCTCAAGCCGTATTTGTTTATGTGACGCGGAACCTCCATATTGCCCTTGCAACAGCACTTATGTTGTAATTATGTTGTCGGAATTCAACCACATCTCGATTAACCCTGGATAGCTAACCTTGATTCGAAATACATAAAGACTAACCATTAGTAAATTTTCCGATTTCAAAATAAAAGTGTTATAATTCTCAAAAAATTTAGAATCACAACAAAACAGCTATATTATGGGCTTGAAAAAACTTTATTGAAATGCTACAATAAATAAAAGTTGCAAGAACACACACAGCAAATACTTACTCGGTGTTCGGCGCAAATTGGACGCTCGCACATATAATAATTAGTTGTCATATGTCTTCTCTTTGACAAACCTTTCGTAATAATTACGAATGTGCTACCGATACAGCAGAAACTAGATATCTACAGTGCATCATAACACAGTCAGTCAAACAATGGTTGCGGTCATCTTTATGGGGTTAAAATAGGTAGTTTCTCAAGTATAAACGCGAAAGAAACAGATTTTCCACAATTAGTAACTGTAGACTTTGTATGTTACACTGACATCCTCACTTGTGTTTTTCCCAATGATTCTAACTATTTGGTTTAGAGTCAGTTGCAGTTTTTTAAGATGGTAGACAGATGCATGACCCAAAACCATGATAGCATATGATACGATTGACTTAATCAAAAGACGATAAAGAAGTACCTAAATTCTCTACTGTAAAATACCAGCCAAATAATAGAACGTACATGGAAACTATATAATTTTCTTTTGAATCTCAGTAATATGTTCCTCTCACAAGGAGGACTGCTCAAGGGTTATCCCCAGATATTTTTCATGTACCACCTGTATTAAGAACTCACAGTTACAATTTGGAAAAATACTTTTTCCCGGTTCTAGTGAAGGCATTCGCTAGTGTGAACCGCTATCCGAATGCTATGCTTAGATCTTCCATGCGGCGACGCAAAGTGCATAAGTTTAGTCTTTTTTTATTAATAGATAGTTTTTTATCTAGTGTCCATAGCTGAAATCTCTACAAGTCTTCCTTTAACTTATTAGGTTATTATGTGCAGGCAAGACAAGCGTGTTATCAATGTACAGGTAATGATCACATCAACGAAAACATTTGATAATATCATTTACGTAAACCAGATATAGCAAAAGACGCAAAATACTCGTCTGGGGGACACCGTCGTTTATATGTTTATGGCTCCTAAGTGATTGGTTAACTTTGACAACTATTTTTCAGTTATGTAAGTAACTAGTAAATGAAACTAAATATTGCCGCGTATACCAATACTATCCAACATCCGAAGAAGTTCCCCATGACCAGTTACAGAATATTAGAGAAGTATTCTCATATTAACTTCAATATTTTTCTGTTAGCTTAGCTTTCAGCCTAAGATGCTTTACCCTCTAAAAAGACGGATAAAATTATTGTATTGAGAAATTCCAAATGTAAGTTTTGACATTTTTGCTATATTATCGTATTATTTATAGGGTATGACGGATACTGTGTAAATAAAACAAGTTTCGATTGTCTAGATACCTTATATTTCTTCTTTCTACTGTAGAGTATGTAAATCCAATTTTGATATTTATTTCATAGGCTAAATGCTTTTAATTTGTATATATATATATATATATGCTTTTATTCCTTCTCTTGTATTTGCATAAGCTATAGGAGATGGGTTGGCTATTATAGTTATATAAATTAACATAGGAAAGGTAAAAAAATATGGGAGAGAGAATATATTTAATTTAAACAAATATTTACCAAAAACGACTATGAAATGCAGTCAATTGTTGGCATGTATCTGTAATTGTCAAATATATTAATATTGCTTTTATAAAGTAGTTTAATCGTAAGTGAATCAGAACTTATTACATCAATATAAATATAGACAGACCACTGATTTTGTAAAAGCGAAAGCTATGAAATGGACAAAAGAAACGAAAACGTAATTTATTTACTTGTACTTCGTATGAACTTAGTCAATGGAAAATAATAAATGTTTGATTTGTTTTTTACGAGGTCTGCGTTTCCTTGCACCGTGAAATCGTCGAGCTTCGAAGCTTCATCAACGCTAAAAGAGAACAATTTATATCTATTACTTTCACGACATTAACTCACTATAAAATTACATTTGATGCGAGCAAAGAAACCACTAGACGGGAGTTTGAGAATTGACTCACTGTGCTACTTTTCTGAACAGTTGTGTCCTTCTGATAAGTTTTCTTTGGCTACATGTGGACACTAGACTTTACCAATAACGAGTTCGCTCACACCCATCCTCTCTTCTAGCTCGTGTAGTAAGTCAATTTACTTTTGTTTTACCAAGACGTGACCGCCAACTTTATTGTCTTGCGGACTGCTATATTTTACTAAATAAACTTGAATTATATACCTAACAGAAATGAAGTCAATTTTATTTTTTTAAATTATAAGAATTTATTTTTTGGAAGTGTTTGCATATCATCTGACTTTGCATTTAATGTATTTCTTATGTGATTGTTGACCGTACAAAACATCTACTTGATTTCACTATTAAAATACTAACATATCTATTCTCTTCTATCGTCTCGTGGAGCTAAATTATATTGATTTCAGTTTTGCTTGTATAAAATCTGAATTTCAAATTTTCCTAATTCCAGAAGTACTTACTTGCAGTCTGTATTCACTATTGTGATTCGAGATGAAAGATTCGAAGACCATCTATTTAGATACTTCAAAATCAATACTTTTTAATCAAGCGTTTCGTAACTCAAACAGACAGATATATCTTTAGAACTTTCTTTACATAAAACACCAAATATTGCTACAAGTATTATTTTTCATTAATATGTATTTTAAAGAGAGCAGACAGAACTATTATAAGAAATTATGATTAACATTTTTGTTTAATATTATACATTTCTTTAATATACTGTCTAGGAATAATTTTAATGCTTTTAGTAATATTCCCGACTAAAATATGGCAATTACAAAATTCAGACTACGCTAATGATTACTATTAGTGACAACTGAAACATGTTTAAATTTTGTCTGTTGAGTCTGGGATTTAAGGATAAAACTTTATACTACACATATTATTCAATCAACAAATCTTCCTTAGCTCTACTGCACTGAATAAAACTAATAAGTTTTAAAACACATGTCTGCTTTACACATAAAAGTTCCCAATTTTATTTTAAATTTACACGTTTCTACTTTCATATTTAAAATTTTTATCACTAGTGGGTAATTTAACAGATACATAGGTCAGCATTGTCTGCAGTGTTGTGATGCTGGTTGCTGGATTTTCTGGCAGAAACTAGAAATGACTTGACTATATTTCTTATTTTATGGTTGGTTTATAAATGTTTAACAAAATTCATAGTGTAATTGATGATGTATGAAATCATATAACTTACTGTCGGTATGATAGAATTAGGGTTTAAATAGGGTTATAATAATTATTATAATAAAATTAATTTAATTTTGGTTTTATTACGTTAATTTTTGAACAGAATTTGTTCTCTCATTTATTTTTATAGAGTTTTTGTTTTATTTCTGTTTTCATTTTTACGTTAGCAACCTTTGCTAGAATTATTTTTATTTATCACTTTAAATTATCTAGTGGTGACGAACGTATATAATTATAGTTTAAACATGAAGCAGTTACATTTCTGATTTGTTGGGTTGTCCCATCGTCTGTTGGCGAGAACGATCTTTATCGTTTAATAGATGTCTACCTTCGTTTTCCGATGGAACTGAAAAGGGCTAAGATTCATCCAATTCGTAAAACTGGTCAACAGGACAAATTAACGACTATAGGCCAATTTCCATACTTCCAACAATTTCAAAAATATTTGAACAAGCAATTACAACTCGCTTAGTTAAATATCTAGAAGAAAAACATTTATTTAGTGAGGCACAGCATTGTTTTAGAAAGCAACGATCTACAATCACAGCAATGACTGAACTTGTAAACGCAGTTGTAGAGGCCTTCGATCAAAAAGAAAACATAAAACTAATCTGCTGTGATCCGTCGAAGGCATTCGATTGTGTTGATCACGACCCTCTTTTGGGGAAAATGGAACATTACGGAGTACATGGTATTCCTTTCCAGCTATTAAAAAGCTACTTGTCCAACAGAGAACAACAGGTGTGGTGGAATGAACAACTAACAGAAGCGGAGATAGTGAATAGGGAAGTACCGCATGGATCCATATTGGGACCAGTGTTATTCTTGGTGTACATAAATGATTTTTCCGCTAATGTCCACTGCCATAAGGCCTTAATGTTTGCAGATGATACACCCTTTCTTTTGCGAAACAAAGGTACTAATTTGACGCAGGATACAGAAAATCTTCTGGTGGAAGCTGGGGAGTGGTTTGTCGCAAATAGGCTCAGTATCAAGGTCTTTTGAGTATTGATACTCTCAAAAGACCCAAAATTTGATCTTTTCCACAGACAATAACCAAAAAGAATCGATGAAATTCTTGGGTATTTTCTTCGATTCATGGTTAACAGGGGCTGATCAAGTCACCAACTTGCAATACCAGCTTTCAAAATCTATATATGCAATAAGAAAAATAAAGAAGATAGCTGGAAAAGATGCCGCACGGCCGACATACTTTACAAGTTTCCATAGCAGGGCCAGTTACGGAATTCTCTTATGGGGTGGATCAGCAGAACAGATAAACAAATAGTTGCAGAAATTTATTTAAAACTTTAAATATACTTACCTTGCCGTCCTGCTACATCCTTTCTAGTTTACTCCACAATCATCTCACACAAAAATATCCAACCCGTAGTAAAAACCACAATTATGACACCCGTAACAAAAATAATTACGTGATCCCTTGTCACCGAGTGAGCTGTGCATAGACGGGATTCTATTACATTGCTATAAATCTGTATAACCACTTGCCACCTTGTTTGAAGGCATAAAGCCATTCAAAAAACGTGCAACTCAGATGCTTCTGTCCAGCAGTATCTACTCCATGGAGGAATACTTCGAACGGGACTACTCTGTTGCTGCTAGTCACTCTGTTTTTCATCACTTGCATTTGGGTTTCTTTCATGTATTAAATTTTATTGACATGTATACATTTTGTGAATTATATACTCAATTTGTATGTATACTGAAGATTTTAATCTGTACTGTTTTGTAGTGTCTTTTTATATATTTGTATGTTGTATTTCTGATGCTGTAACTGCCAATCTGTTTTTATACACTATCTCGAAATAAAGAATTGATTGAATGATTGATTGATAAATATGTGACAAGGAGTACGAAATATACCTCGATGGTATTTTGCCAAAAGGATGAACGTATTTGATGAACTATAAGGTGTTGTAGTGAAAAATACATTTTTCCTTTGGAAGAATGTCAGAACAATCCGTCTTAAAGGACGAATGTAACAAAGCTAAAACGTCTAAATGGCGAACTTGCTTTGCTTTACTATAGGCAGCATAACTTAAAAATAGTTTTGTTCGTTGATAGTATGGTACGTATGCGATACAGTGCGAAAAAATTGTTAATTATGTCTAGTCGGACAGAGCGAATACTAAAATTGTCTCGTAATATTAATAAGCCAACAAGTAGTGTCTCAACTGATGTACCATTGCCGGCTAAATGTTATATGGCATTAGAGAATTTGTACGTTATTTACGGGTCAAATTCCGGACGTAGGAATGAGAAATCCTATGTAACTAAAACACAAGTTACAAGTTCTTCTTTACTTAACCCGCAAAGTAATGAATCTAGTTCTGAATCTGACGGCGCAGAGGAGCCAAATAATAATAGAAAAAATGATAATATGCTTATGGGATCAAAAAGAGAAAGAAGGAGAACAAAAAAGAAAACTTATGTAGGGCACAGAAATATTGGCAATTCAAAGAGAAGATGAAACAAAACCCATGCGCAAAAGGATGCCCTAATGAATGTAATAAAGTCAGCAAAAATGATAGAAAATACATTTTTGAGAAATACTGGTCATTCAGTCATCAAAGACAAAGAGACTTTTTACTGAATTACATAGATGTTCATGAAATCTAAAGAAAAGGGGTTAAATCGCAAAGCCGAAAGTATCTTACAAAAGATTATTATTTGCCAAACCTTAATCGAAAATTAAAGATTTGCAGACTTCTTAATAGATATACTAGATGTAACAGATAAGCTTCTCCGTCATACTGAAACTGGTAGAAGTGACATCAAAACCTCGAAAATTGATAAACGCGGAAAACATGTCCCAAAAAATAAAACTGCTGTTGCCAGCGTCGATATAGTCGTTTCGTTCATCAACGAATTATCGCCAGTTCCATTCCATTATTGTAGGAAAAATACTACGGGAAAATATTTGCCAAATAACTTTCGAAATGTCTCCAATTTGTATCCAATATATAAGTAATACCTTGCCACAGAAGATAATACAAAAGGCAAAATTAGTTTATCACGGATTTATGAAGTTGTGCACAAATGAAAGTGTACCTTCGCAATATCACCATGAGTACCTATCTATGTCATTTAGACAAATCCTGGAAGATAGGCTCTTGGAGACCGATGAAGCACCCAATTATTGATTTTTTCCCTATTATTGTTGTTTTTTGTTACTTTAATTTCATTTGTATTTTCTTGTTTTTTGACATTTTTTTTTCTTATTTGACTTTTATTGAAATATTTTAGAACTATTTATTATGATTTTATTGTAGTTAACCATTAGAAGTTCTCACCAAGTCTTAATTAGATGTTTGGACAAATAAATATAGCACTTAAGCGAAATGGCGAACTTGAGTCCAATACACCACATATACCAGAACTATTCTGGAAAAAGGGCGAATATCCACAAAAATTTAACTTTTAAATTAACAGTACACTTAATTTTGTATTTTTTGATTACTTATTCATTTGATTATTAATGTGAAAGGTTTGAGTAAATTTTTCTTCAATTTAGTGGCCCATATGTTTCCAGAACAGTTTTCACCAATTTTCTCGAAACAACGAAATGGGGCAATCGCCATTTTGGCAAAACACCATCGACCTATGTGAGTAAATCACAAACATATTAATTGTATGGATTTTTGTTTTAACTAAATATTTAAAATAACGTTACTTAAGCAAATTGAGTTTATAATTTGCACATTATACACCAAACATGAAATGTTAATAACATCTACAGAAGTTTCGAATTGCCTGTTTTATTTGTTTTATTTTCTACTACACTGATAGAAAGAACAAAATGTACTTTATTTTATTAATAAATTTATTCAACTAAAAGCAATATTTTTTAGTTCAAAAGAATACAGATATCTAAAAAAATATATCTTCTCCATCATTTCTTTCGATTTGAGAAGTAAGAAAAATTCAGCACCAATGGAACTAATATTATTTTTATTTCTTTAACCTCCCGGCCCCGGGTGGGGTGAGTCCTCACTCCAGATTGAACTTTTTCGCCTGCATTTTTTGTAATAGCCGTTTTATTCTGTTTGTATCTCGTTATATTGTTCTTTGTACTTTTAGATATTTTTTAAATCGGAAAATAGTCAAATCCAGTTAACGGTCTTTCGGATTTATTTGAAAAATAGTAGTGATGCACTGACGGGGAAAAAATTTACTGAGGTGAATTCCCACCCCATCAGTGCACCTAATACCAAGTGGGCGTGGTATTAGGTGCAGTTGATACACTAGATAAGATGGTGGCAGAATACAGCTGCACCAGACAATCAAAACGATGGTCAGCCGTCCTCGTTATGAATTTTATCGAAATTGCTGCAGAGAAATCTTTGGTTTATGGAAACATCTGCACCCAGATTAGAAATCAGGGGTGTCGCTCCAAAAGAAGATTGTTCCTTTTGGAATTGGGGAAAGAACTAGTAGAATCCCATATGAGGAGGAGAATTAGCAACGCTGCCATACACTCCAGGCTAAGTAGGTATCAGTCAGCAGTCCAACGTAAATCAAGAGGAACCATTACAACCGGCGTGCGAAACACGAAAATGAGGGCGATGTCATGTGTATTCTAGGTCAAAAGACAGTCAAGTACAATCAAAATCTACCTTGTGTAAAAATGTTGTATGTCCAGAACACAGCAAAACAACGAAAATATGTAAAAATGATAAATTTTATTGTTCATAATGTAGCCAATTATATTTTAGCAATAGACTTATTTTTTCCAATTCTTCTTTTAATTACCCAAATAACCCAAACTGCACCCAAATATGACCAACAACACGCAGTATCAAGAGTTTTGAAAATCACCCGGGGCAATACCACCTAGAGTAGAAGGCCTCAGTGCTTACAATGTGACGTCATCGTAGGTAGGCCGACGCGACAGGAAGAATATGCGGATTGTGTATTGTGTACTGTGTCTCTTAAATTATAAACTATACACACACAGAGATATATATATGTGTGTGTGTGTGATAGAAATAGAAAATAACAATCTAAAATAAAGAATTTAGTAGGTGTATGTATGTAAATTCCTAAATACCTATAAATTGAAAAGCAAATAAACAAAACAATGTACATGACAAGATATAATATGAAATTGTTATATAGAACAAACAATTATATACTACATTTACGTTCTAAGTGGTACAATAATCTTAGAAAATAAAACAATATATTTTTTTCATAATTAAGTAAATTACACAATTAAATATATTATTTACTTTCCAAGGTTTGCAGTTTTCTACATTTCAACTTTTTATTACTTAACTTATCATTCCTCTTACCACAGTAATTTTTTATTAATGTGTTCGTTGTGCAATTAATTATCGTATTTATTATACTGACTTCATTATGACCAGTACAGTGATGTAATAGATAAAATTCTTCTTGTACCAAATAATCATTGACTAATTGATTTACAAAGTGTCGCTTATTATGTATATTTAAAAAATCTTCTTCAAAATTTGTAATTAACTTATTAAATAATATATAGGTCTCTAAAACTACGCGTACTATATTTTCACGAGGATACAGTAAACTTCCTCGGTTCATATTTCTAATAAAATTATAATTGTCTTCGACTATCATTTCATGAGAATATACTAATTGTGGTTTACAAATGTCACATTTTACTCTTTTTAAAACAATATAACAACAATATCCCGCTAAATAAGTTATTACGGGCATTTGGTCTTCAACATTTGCAATATCTTTGTCGGTTATGTGAATAACAGGTTTGAATGTATATTCTAAATTTTCGTCTTGCACTAAATCGTTATATTCAAAAAATGTTTTAATATCTATAGTACCAAAAGATGCAGAGTTTAACGTTAAAGCGATTGAATTCTTAATTTTTTCTCTGATTCATACAATTGACGAACAGAAATATTCTATTGCCCACCACTAATTGACGATATTTTCCAAATCTGTCTTCCAAAGCATCAGTTTGAAATTTGCCTAATAATACATATGTCATTTTTAATTCTTCAAAACAATATTTAATAATTTCGGTCATACCATAAACTGTATGATATAATGCTGTATGTGTCTGTGATGTTAATTTTGTAGTAAACTTAATAGTTTTCCATGTATCGAGCCAGTCTAACATTTTGTCTAAGAATTCTAACTTAACATCTGGTAACAAGTTTTTTGTAATTGGCTCTTGATATACATCATTTAATCGTTTTCCTTTAAGAGGTGTTTTAACATTTACAATTTTCCACCACGTTAAAATTATATTTATAAAATCAGCTGTGTCAGAATGATTAATATTTTTTCCAAATTCTAATAAAGCTTGTACAACGAACGAATTAAATATATTGAGGGCCAATTTAACATTTTGTCTTTCCAAGTTTGTAAGATTTAATGCTTTTAAATTTAAAGAATAGCCAAACTTTAATAATTTATCATGTTCCAATTCATAAAGTATTTTGAGTGAATCAAAGGAAGCAATTCGCTCGACTTTAGATTCAAAATCTGGATAATGTAAAATCTGATCTGGTTTAGAATTTAGCCAATTGTTTCGTATACACTTTAATAAGTGTACGGAATCAAATAAATAAAATAAGGGGCGACTTTTATCAGTGGGGTGAGGATAAACGATGCTAAGCGATTTATTTTCATCAAATGACTTCATTGCCTTGCTATTAATAGAATTGTTGTCACTAATAACACAAAAGACCTTGTATCCTACTTTTTCTAGATTAGTGATTATATTATTAATTAATGAATGAAGATGTTTATAATCAATTTTTGAAGTGGGTGCTATATGAACGACTTCTTTAAAATTTGAGCATACACTGGATATCATGAATACATAGGCTGCATTGGCCAAACAAGTGTTATTGTAAGCACCGCCAACAATATTTCCTCCTTTATAGTCTAAATAAAGTTGAATATGAATTTCATCCATTAATAATATTACATTTTTTTGAGATTCATTTCAAAGTTTATAAATATTTTTAGCATATACTAGAAAAGACTGTCTTTCCTCAATTGTAGAATCTGTCAAATAAGAATTACAAACACTTTTTATTGTTTCTGGATGTGGTAATATAAGAAACCCAAAATGTCGTAAAAATTTATAAGCATGAGGACTGATTGTAAATATTATTGAAGACAAAATCATAATATCATTTGAATATCTGTATCTTTCTTTTGGAAAAGTATGTAACATAGGTTGTTCTGCTATAAGTGACAATCTGTCATCATAATCAACAGAAATGCTTTGAAGAATATAAGTATGTAACATGCTGAAATATGTTTTCTAAATTACTTTTATTATTACATTCGCATGACATTTCGTCTAAGGTGTGCAATATATTATTCACCTCATTAATTGACTTTGTAATAAAAGGTGTATTAAATTTATTAACACGTATATTAATTTCTTGACCATATAGAAAAGTCTGTATGTTTCAATTTTTATTAACAATAATTGCATAAGTTATGGTTGGTCCAGGTGTATATGCTAATTTACAAATATTAACTTTTTCAGTATCAATTAATTTAATCCAGTGATCAGGAATAGATAATGAATTTACTAGTTTAATAAAATCATTAAAGGTGGAATAGCATAACGAATTTTAGTAAGTTTCATATTCTTGCTGACTAAGCTTTAATGCTTCGTTAAAATTTACTTGATCAATTTTACGTAGCTTTTCATCTCTACTAGCACGATGTTTTACTAATTTAGAATAATAACTTGGAATATTTGAAAATTGTGTTGGAACTACATACTTTTTTAACCTAGGATTTTTTAATAACATTGTTACGATTTCTCCAGTTTTCGAATCTTGTTCTGTACATAACCTTTCTAATAAAATCTTCATTTATAAAATGATCTTCACACACTCTACTATGTTTTGTTGGTACGAATTCTTTTCTGTGGATAGCCGTAATCCATTTCTGTCGTGTAGTTTTGTCTGTAGGAAAACTGAACATACGCACATTCGGTCCTCCCTTATAATTGCTTTTACAACTATAGGAACACAACACTTGTATGGCATTTTTGTTGTTATTCATAAATTCTAAATTCCTTATTCACTTTGCCAAAACAATAAACACACTATTAGCAATCAACAATAACACAAAACAACAATAATATTCAAAATTACACTTAATATTAACCCAGCACAAAGTCACATTTTAACACATAAATATAGGTTAGAACTAACCACTTGTTCTGCATGGATGCAATATGCAATGGCCTACTTATGCCTACGTCACGCGCCTCTGACGTCAGAGCACTGAGGCCTTGTATTTTAGGTGGTATTGCCCGGGGCCGGGAAGATTTTTTTTTTGTCGGTGGAAAATCCTTTATAAACACCGTACAGGGCATCGTTGTACAGTAGTGTAGGACTCCCAAGACCAGGATTCACTCCTGCCTGGTATACCCACTAAAAACCACCCAATTCTCTCTCCATGTGCTTCTGCGGAACCACCATTTAGATTTACACATCACAGAAACACCGAGTAGCCTCATTTCTCTTACGCTTTAGTCTCTGGTTTTTCTCTCCTCCTCACCCTTAGTTTTTAAAATTGCTTTAATCATTTCGTGCAGGTTTATCCAGTTTTTCCTAGAATGAAGCATTTCATCGACTAAGTTTTCCGCTGTTATTCTTTTTTTCCCTAAACCAGCCATGGTTCCCTCCCTTATCGTATTCCAACAACCACATAAAAAAATGGTGTGGTCCACCGTGTCAATATCTTGACAATGTGCACATTTGTCGTCTTGTATTTTTCCCATCCTACACAGATACTCCCTAAAAACCCCATGTCCCGTCAGAGCGTATGTGAGGTAGAAGTCCAAAAAAAAAAAAAAAAGTGGGACCGGGAAGATTAAAAGCAATAAATATTACCGTTGCTTGTTGTTTCTTATATCAAACAGAATATTATAAAAAAAAATTTTTCTTTAACGAAAAAGTGTATTTTTAAAATCAAATAAAACTTTCTGTTAGTGGCAGGTATTCGATTAAAATTATTTTAAATATATTTTATAAGTATGTTCAAGGTATATAAATATTAAACTTAGAAATATCTTATTTTAAGAATAGTAACCACCCTGAAACCCTACAATAATCTTTTTATGCAAAAATCTTAATTACTGATAACTGATTTCAGAATACATGGGCATAAAAGTATTGACAGACATGGAGTAACAGAATATTATAATTAATGTTAATTATTATTTAAATTGTGAGTGTTTAACGCTGAAACCAAAAGGGATACAATATTTACCCATCTAATATTTTGTTGAAAAAGACTCTGACATAATTTTGGAACTTTTATTTATGTATTTTATATTTTGCTGCGTATTTTCTTTTTAATTACCTGTCACTAGAGTTAGAAACACAAGCTCTGCACCGAAAACATTTATTACATTGACAAAATGACTTCTAAGCTCCTCATTATAAATGCAATATTAATTATGTACGTGCAAACTTCAGGCTTACATCGGTTTTAGCGCTGTGATTGACTGTTAAGTCTGCTTATATAAACATACAATATTTAGAGCGAGAGATGGATTGAGGTCGTTTAGAGTAAAGTCCCACACATTAATCAAATCGCAGATGAACGACATTATCATAAACAAAAATATCGAACTCATTTATAATCCACAAAAATTAGTCTAGTTGATACATCCTAATATTCCTGGCAGATAAATAGAAATAGTCAAAGAAAAAGATAAGGACCTAAAATCAAGAATAGAAAATAATGAGTTGTGGCCACCGCACGACTTTCTTATACGTATAAGCTTTTCAAATTATGCAAAAGTTGTTCTAAATTTAGAATTAAAATTAAACCTGTAAGTAAGTGTGTGTTGAAGCCCAAATTTTAAGAATTTTATACAAAAATTAATCAAAATCCTATTTTTACTTTTATTCACTTAATAAATCTCTATAGAATGCCTACTTAGCAAGATATTCGAAAAAAAAAGTGCTACTCGATGAGAGTAACAGTGTTGCTTCCGATCCGAATTTTGAAATTTCATTTATACAAAAAATATTTCAAATCCAGCTTTTATTACTTTTGTACTCTGATAAATACATATAGAAAATGCATAATTTACGACATCTTTGGAAAAAATTGCAATTTATAAGAGTAAAACTGTTTCTTCCGGTTCTAATTTTGATTTTCTTTTATACCAAAGGTAATTAAAACAAAATAATACAGGGTGATCAGAAAACCATGTTAAACATTTCATCCAGAAAATATCAATATCTTGTTATTTTTAAATAGCAACCTAAATTTTTTTCAACTTCATTGGATTGTACGTTAAAATTTAGGGGGCAGTATGTATTTACTTCGCTATAACTAAACGTCTTAGTTTCAGAGTTGTTTTGGAAAATGTATCAATCCCTTTAAAGTTTTATTTTGTATAATAAGTTAGGCTAATGAAACTCATGTAAATAAATAAAAACTACACAATATCGAGAAGAAGTAGTCTTAATAATAGTTTCTAATAATTTTAAATAAAGTTTTCAAACACATCACCACCTCTTTCTAAACACTTTCTTACTCTTTTTAAAATGTTCGTACGCGTGGCACGCTGAATCATGGTACCGTCTAGATTATTGAACGCGCCTCGCACTCTGGCCATCATATCTTCTTTTGTGATAGCAGGTATACTGTATACTTTATCCTTAACATAGCCCCAAATAAAATAATCTAGGGACGTTAAATCGGGTGATCGCGGTGTCCGTCCGATCCACATATCATAAAATATGTTGTCTAATACTTCCCTAACAGCTCTGGTACTATGTGCTGGCGCACCATGCATCTGAAACCATACACTACGAGCTTCTTCTGCGGAGAGTGTATTTAAATTTAAATTTATGGCGTTTCTTAAGATATCTATAAATCGCTCACTATTTAAATTTTCTTCATAAAAATGCAAAGCAAATATTTTGTCATGTTTAATAGCACAAAATACATTAAAACTCCAAAACTCTTGGAAACGTCGTTGTCTAACAACTCGAGGATTATCTTCGAACCAAAAATGGCTAATGTGTAGATTAGTTATTCCATTTCTACAAAACTTTTCTTCATCTGTCCATATAAGACTTTTTGTGAAATCGTCGTCTTCTTGTGATTTCATTAAAAACCACTCACAATATTGCGCTCTTGTTACAAAACCAGCTTCATTAATATGTTGAACAGGTTGAAATTTGTAAGCATGCCACTTGTTCTTTTTCAAAATTCGATGTATGTTCATTCTGGATGCATCTACTTCAGCTTCTGCGTCCTTTAGAGAATTACTAGGATGTGCTGTAAAGTAAGCAAATGCTGTTACCTCCACATTTTCACTATCATCAACAGGTTTTCTTTTGGTTGTTTTCGGCAAGAATGATCCGAAGGAAATGCAATTTTTTAAAAGCTTGCTGAAGATACCTTTGGTAGGTCTTGACCGATTTGGATATTTCTATGGATAAACACATGTCCTGTCGATTACTCTATTAAATTCACCATATGTTATTATTAGATTTAAAAAAATCTTACGTATTAAATCCAGATCGCGACATTATTATTATTATTCAAGTATTCAGAAACGGAAGACAAAGAAAACGCTGAATAGCACTATTAAATACATTACTGATGACAGGTAATATGATTGCAACTTGCTTTTATTTAGTCACATGAATTTTTATAGCCTAACTGATTATACAAAATAAAACTTTAAAGGAATTGATACATTTTCCAAAATAACTAAGACGTTTAGTTATAGGGATGTAAATACATACTGCTCTTAATTTTGAACGTGCAATCCAATGAAGTTAAAAAAATGTAGGTTTCTATTTAAAAATAACAAGAAATTGATATTTTCTGGATGAAATGTTTAACATGGTTTTCTGATCACCCTGTATTATTTTGAAAAGTTTGTAATACGCATTTGAAGCAGTATACTTTCTAAAATGATTACCTAAAATTTTAAATATGTACATGCATTCAATTATTGGGAATGTTGTTATGAGTAATAGTCTGCAGCTGTCAATTTTTTTACAAAAATTGAAATACTTCAAAAATGGCTAACTTTAGAGGCAAAGTTCATCAGACAAACTATCTTTAAAATTAAGTTGGAAATACGAATCAATCATAAAAAATGGGGTATTCCATTTAAAATAAGGAAGTTGATATCCATTTCCGATGTAATCGGAAGAAGCAAAAATTCAAAACTATTTTAAATCGAAAGAACTTAAGGCGAAACTAATATTTGCGAAATTTCAAAACTCACCTCTTATTAGTTTTCTATATTGTTCTAACGAAATCTCGTCGTGATATATCCTGTATGTATATACAAAGTATTTTTTATAAACCTTTTTTTAGTATATACGTGCATACATAGTACTACTCACAATGTTTTTTACAAAATAAACATTTTTTTTTGAATAAGTGCACTTAAATTCAAACCTCGCAAAAGTAACCGCCCCCAAAATTATGAAATCGCTTGGCCTAAATTAGTTCAGGAAATCGCAACTCTACTGTATTTCACATATTTAACTTCTTAATACATTTTACTTTCTTATACGTAGTATAAGGAAGTATTGTGATGATGAAAATTTTCGACCTCGAGATTTTTGCAGATGTCCACGTTTTGAGGTCCCCTGATACCAAAAAAGTGGTTTTTAAAAAAATGTCTGTGTGTGTGTGTGTGTGTGTGTGTGTGTGTGACCACGATAGCGGTCAAACCGCTGGATATATCAATTCCAAATTCTGTATTTACGTGTATAATCTCCCTCTTGAGATCTGATTAGTTTTTCAGTAAAATCGGTAGACCGGAAGTAGCAGTTTACTTCAGTATAAAAATCGAATTTTGCCAATATTTCGTCAAATACTAAGTTTATACAAATTTATAAAGAACTCATATGTACTTAAAATTAAAATTGAGAACAATTTTATTTAAAAAGTTTTTCGAAATTCCTACCGGAAGTAGGTCTTTTACTCTTATCGAAAATCGGTTTTTTGCGAATATCTCGCAAGTCATGCTTTCTAGGCAGGTACATTACGAGTATAAAAGTATTTACATGAAAATTTTAAATATCTTTTGTATAAAAAAAATTTCAAAATTCGGACCGGAAGTACCACTTTTACTCTTACCGAATAGCGGTTTTTTGCAAATATGTCGTAAATTATGCATTCTATATATATTTATTAAGAGTACAAAAGTATTTAGAGCTGAATTTGCAATATTTTTTGTATACATGAAATTTCAAAATTCGGACCGGAAGTAGCACTTTTACTCTTAGCGAGTAGCACTTTTTTTCGAATATCTTGCAAAGGATGCATTCTATAGCGATTTATTAAGAGAATGAAAGTACTTAGAATAGGATTTTGAATAATTTTTGTATAAAAAAATTCTAAAAATTGTATAGTTTGAAATGCTCATACATATAAGAAAGTCCTGTGGTGGCCACACCTCATTTTTTACTTTCTTATACGTAGTATAAGGAAGTATTGTGATGATGAAAATTTTCGACCTCGAGATTTTTGCAGATGTCCACGTTTTGAGGTCCCCTGATACCAAAAAAGTGGTTTTTAAAAAAATGTCTCTGTGTGTGTGTGTCTGTGACCACGATAGCGGTCAAACCGCTGGAGATATCAATTCCAAATTTTGTATTTACGTGTATAATCTCCCTCTTGAGATCTGATTAGTTTTTCAGTAAAATCGGTAGACCGGAAGTAGCAGTTTACTTCAGTATAAAAAACGAATTTTGCCAATATTTCGTCAAATACTAAGTTTATACAAATTTAAAAAGAATTCATATGTACTTAAAATTAAAATTGTGAACAATTTTATTTAAAAAGTTTTTCGAAATTCCTACCGGAAGTAGGTCTTTTACTCTTATCGAAAATCGGTTTTTTGCGAATATCTCGCAAGTCATGCTTTCTAGGCAGGTACATTACGAGTATAAAAGTATTTACATGAAAATTTTAAATATCTTTTGTATAAAAAGAATTTCAAAATTCGGACCGGAAGTACCACTTTTACTCTTACCGAATAGCGGTTTTTTGCAAATATGTCGTAAATTATGCATTCTATATATATTTATTAAGAGTACAAAAGTATTTAGAGGTGAATTTGCAATATTCTTTGTATTCATGAAATTTCAAAATTCGGACCGGAAGTAGCACTTTTACTCTTAGCGAGTAGCACTTTTTTTCGAATATCTTGCAAAGGATGCATTCTATAGAGATTTATTAAGAGAATGAAAGTACTTAGAATAGGATTTTGAATAATTTTTGTATAAAAAAATTCTAAAAATTGTATAAAGTCGTGTGGTGGCCACACCTCATTTTTTACTTTCTTATACGTAGTATATTACTTTCTTATACGTAGTATAAGGAAGTATTGTGATGATGAAAATTTTCGACCTCGAGATTTTTGCAGATGTCCACGTTTTGAGGTCCCCTGATACCAAAAAAGTGGTTTTTAAAAAATGTCTGTGTGTGTGTGTGTCTGTCTCTCTCTGTGTGTGTGACCACGATAGCGGTCAAACCGCTGTAGATATCAATTCCAAATTTTGTATTTACGAATATAATCTCCCTCTTGAGAACGGATTAGATTTTGAGCAAAATCGGCAGACCGGAAGTAGTAGTTTACTTCAGTGAAAAAATCGAATTTTGCAAATATTTCGTCAATTACTAAGTTTAAACAAATTTATAAAGAATTCAAATGTACTCAAAATTAAATTTGAGAAAAATTGTTTTAATAAAGTTTTTCGAAATTCCTACCGGAAGTAGGTCTTTTACTCTTATCGAAAATCAGTTTTTTGCGAATATCTCGCAAGTCATGCTTTCTAGGCAGGTACATTACGAGTATAAAAGTATTTAGAACATACTTCTAAATATCTTTTGTATAAAAAGAATTTCAAAATTCAGACCGGAAGTACCACTTTTACTCTTATCGAATAGCGATTTTTTGCAAATATGTCGTAAATTATGCATTCTATATATATTTATGAAGAGTACAAAAGTATTTAGAGTTGGATTTGGAATATTTTTTGTATAAATGAAATTTCAAAATTCGGACCGGAAGTAACAGTTTCATACGTATAAGAAAGTCGTGTGGTGGCCACACCTCATTTTTTTCATTATTTCTACATAACATTCTTCATTACGCGAACTAAATTCAAATATAATGTCAAAACTACGTTATAATACATAAGATTATTTCCTATTCTTGAAAAAGAAAAATATATTTATTTGTAGGATCTTTTAGTAACAATTCACTACTTATCTTTACAAATAGCATCCGGAGGGATTCTACATAAATCTCTCGCAAATATTTACGAAACTGGATTAAACAGCGAAATCGGATGAATTTGTACGGCGATATTTCAATTTGAAACCTGCAATTAATTAAGATATTCTAAAAGTGATCGCATTAATTGGGACAAAGGGCAAAATATATTTATTACTAATAACACGGCGACGTCGTCGTCGTTTGATTGAAATCCAGACGCTGCTAATGTAATTGCCACATAGAACAACAACAAACATCAACACCGAAAACACAAGCGAAAGAATCGTGTGGGATATAGATAGATGGAGGCATCAATCAACATTATTTACACTCAATCAAAACTGTTCTATTTTTTTAATATCACGAAGATATAAATAGCTTCCGTGAAATGCGCCGAAACGGATATTACTTTCGCAATTCAGGTCACTGTGTTTTATTGCTGGACGTTCAAGTTTATTGCTAAATTTCCCATATTTTATTTTGATGTATCTATACGTTCAGCAATAAGAATGTGTTGCTTACATGGCAAATACACGTCATGATTCATTGTATAAACTTAATACGAAAAAGATTTTATGATTTTTGGCTGTAGTCATAGGTAACTAAATTATCAATAAGATTCATATGGAAATGTGGTGATATCAATTGTTATCAAATTTTGTATTCATCTACATGATTCTATTTTGGTTTTTCTCTATTTAT
This sequence comes from Amphimallon solstitiale, assembly GCA_963170755.1. NCBI lineage: Eukaryota > Metazoa > Arthropoda > Insecta > Coleoptera > Scarabaeidae > Amphimallon > Amphimallon solstitiale. The sequence continues at coordinate 49,037,608 of OY720676.1, read as the reverse complement.
TAGATTTGTTTTTATTGGACACAGTTTTATAAGTGATCGAAAGTAAAGCAACGTACATACTTATCTAATTATGTATTGAAATTTACGAAAATGGATTTTCATAAAATAGATACAATAAATAAAAATTGTATTTGATCACATGAAAGAAAAATGTGTGTTTGTTAGGATTTAATATATTTATTAACTATTTATGGACTGTTTACTTAATAATGTAATGATTGACATGACATTAGTCAATATACTTTAAAATAATAAAAATAATTATACAAGTTATCTAAATAACAGTATTCTTCCGTAGTAGGTTTAACTTTCTCTCGTTAGATGGTGTTCAACATTAAAAAAAAAGCATGCCCAACTGCATCTTGCTAACCGCTGTGCGATGTAAGGCCGTCACATAAAAACATTTTTTTGATTTTGATAAGTTCAAAACATCGGTCCTTAAGTAACGCCATCTACCCAAGGAATTATATACTACTTGGAAATCGCTGAGCTAAAAATATGCGGTATGTCTACTGTTATTGACATTTGACATTTATTTTGTCTATTCTTTTCCACTTAAATTCTTCAAATATTTTCATTTAATGTGTGCTACCTATTTAAGTACTATAATGTACTGAAGTAAGTCCACAAAAGAAAAGTAAACATCGGCGCGACGCACCGTAAATAAATCATAAATCATCCACACATATGGTACTGCGTAAGCGACAGAAAGTTTGGGTTTTCTCTCGGGCTATCGAGAATGAAGCGAGAGGTTTCGCGTATATTTCTAGAGTTTTTATGCCGATATAAAAGCGGCCGGTACCCAGAAAGAATTAATTCATTCATTGGATAGTAGTCGTGCGGCTCAAATAAACATAAATAAGTGAGCGGTGCAGTTTTATTACATAAATATTACAGACATAAATAGTAGTGATAGATATAAATACGTGTGTTAATTTATTCGTAGTAGTTTTAAGTGCGTTACATTTATTTTATATTTTTATATTGTGATTAGTTTTAAGTGTGAAAATATACAGACAGTTTTAAAACATTTGCACGAGTTGTTTATTTCGACCCCGAAAACGCAACAATAATATATTTTGGATGTTACGGCGAGTACCAGATATAGATATCTGGTTTTCCACGGAAAAAACGTGCCTGTTGTGGGTCATTCAGTTCTTGCCAAAACAGTCTCTGCTAAAGGGCAAGTAATTTCAGAATTGATTATCTGAAATGTAGTATAATGAAAATTCTTGGTAAATAGCTATAATTTTTTGCATTTTAGGTAAAATGTAGGTATATGCTAATATTTGCAGCTGTATAAAGAGATTTTTTTTAATTTCTAATGGATAAATTACCTGTGGCATTTTATAATGTCATTACGAAATAAGTTTGGTTCGAATTGCTTAAAATTTATTATTTTGTTTCGTTTAAAGAAGAGGAAGTGAATGAATTGAAATTTGATTACGGAGGTGTCATAAAATTTTTATCAAAAGAAGGCAGTAGCTTGAAAAATGTCCATGAGAGAATGGAAAGGGTGAAGAAAATAGCCCATCCTATTTCCAAGTCAAATTTTTGTGTAGGAAGTTCAAATGGGGTAGAGAATTCATTCATGATGATCCAAAGTGTGGAAGACCTCTAGAAGCACGATCTCACGAAATTATCAACAAAGTTGAAGATTTAGTGTTGACTGACCTCCGAGTAAGAAAAGCTTTACATATTGCTAGAGAAATAGAAATATTAGGAACGAGTGTTTTTAAAATTCTACACGATAATTTGGGAATAAGCAAAGTGTTCGCCCGATAACCTCCCAGGCTCCTTAGTCCCTAACAAAAATTGTGTAAACGACAAATTGGTGGAGAAATTTGACTCTTTCACCTAATGATGAAGACAATCCAATTGTAACTGGGACTGAAACTTGGTTACATCACTGGAACCTTGCCACAAAAGAAGAGTCCATGCAATGGGTTCATAAGGGTTATCCACCTCCCCAGAAGACAAAAACGCAATTTTCTGCGGGAAAACTGGTGGCTACAGTTTCTCTCTTAATGAGTGTATGCGAAAACGGGCTACATTAACGGAAAATGTCTACCAAGCATAATTAAGAAACTGAACATGGCCATAAGCAAAAAAAGACACCGCAATTTTCTCAAAAACCTCTGGTTTTGAACCACAAGTGCAGGCGGTACGAATTGTTCAAGCAGTAATCAATGAATGCAGCTTTAAGAAATTACAACATCCACTCTACTGTAGCGACCTCGCTCCTTGTGACTGTTACTTTTTTCCAATACTCAAAAAATACTCGAGAGGAAAATGCTGTTGGATTGTATATTACCAAAACATATGACAAAAATAAGAGAGATGTGCAAGCACAAATAAGGAAAACCGCAAAAGAAGAACTATCTAAAGAAATTTGGCCAAGGTGGGCTTCCAAAAGCTAATAATCAATGAAGAATCTAGACCTGGGATAAAAAGATTGAAAAGTTGGAAAATTCAACCAACAAGTAACAATGGTCTAAAATACTACTAATAAGAGTATTCAAGGATAACTGGTATTAAAAGTATTCAGAGACAAATTAATTCAATCGTGTTAATATCGCAACTACTTACGTTTGAATGAAATAAGCACGAACGCTTGTGCTCTAGCGTAACTTGTATAGAACATGTTTCGATGCAAGTCGGTACGGATTATTATGCTCCAAATGAACTGATATTTATCCTGGGAAAGTTTTCTAGCAATACGAAAAAAATAAGTCTTATGCATTAACAAATAATCGAATTGAAAGATAAAGGATGCCCTATTATATATTTTCCATATTTAATAATTCTATATTCTATGTTACTTTTCGCTATTTTTTTGCATTTATAATGTATTGCATGCATTATCATTAAATTCTCCTTAAAATGTGCACCGTTGTAAGTTCAAGGCATTATTTTATTATTTATTTTAATTATTACTCAGGGAAAATTGGTCACCCTTCCGTCAATTATAATATTAATAATAACAATAATAATAACTTTGCATATTTGTGATGGATGTTTTAGAATACTATTTCGTCATCACATCGTAATTATGTCAATATGTTAGAATAGATAGTTTTACAACATATATATATGATACGTTTATATATTACTTTACTACAGTCATAATTTGAAGTAATCATTCACCTATATTAATATGAAATTACACATATAATGTATATCCTTAGTATGCTAAATAATTCGGACAAACATTTATTATTTACGTTGTATACTTGTATATTCACCTGTTCCCCATATAGTCATATTTATTGTTTTAAAATATCACTGTAGAAATATTGACATCTTATCTTATAAGATAAATTATAGGGAAATATCCTAAACATCCCAGTCAAAAGTATTTTATTCCGTTCATTTATTACACAAAAGAGGATTTCGGCTTTATTTCAACGAACATCAAAGAACACATTTATTTATTCGGAGAAAAGATCAGGGTCATCACAATGTCAATTTTGTCTAAATCCAATAAAATGAGAACCTATCTTCCTAAAATAAGAAATATAGACAAAGGACTTGAATACAAATATTCACATTTATATACTGCGTTATAAGTTATAACACGCAGACAATAATTTCAGTATATGTATAGTAATCAGGAATCTTCGTTGTGTTAAAACTTCAAAATTCATTAACTAAATAGTGAAAATCTGTATAATTATTAGTCATATAGTATAAATAATAAATGATAGGATTCTGTCAAATTCTATTAATTTTTGAGTTGAAATTACGACACCTTTAAGTAGATCCAGGTTATTAATAATATATTAAAAATATTAATAACGAAAGCTTCCTTTTTGAAAAATATGTCACTAATCGATAGCTGTTGTTACTTTAAAAAGTGGCGAGAAATTGTTTCATTTTATAGAAAAGATCTTTTCTAGACAAAACTTCGGTGACGTGAATATATTGTATCTTCGATAAAGATAAATTACGGAATTTGCCATTTCTGAGGGATGTTCTGGTATTCCATAAAAACTACTAATTATTATTTAAAAAACGGCGTACAAAAACAAAGTATACATTCAAGATTATAAATATAAATTTTCATATAGTTCTTCATTTAACAAAACAATAAAATACTTTCAAGCCTATTTCGTAGACAGGCATTTAAGAACACGATAAGCTAGTTACCGTAAAATTTAAGTTACGAACTAGTTCATTAGTCATATTTCACCTTACATTCCAACCCGGTTCTTCCTTACTCTGGTTGTCTTATTTCTACTTCATTATCCACAAAAAAATATATCTATACAAGGTGTTTAAAAAAAATGCGGCAATATTAAAGGGGTTGATTGTCCAGGTCATTTTATACAAAAAAGTTTATAATAAACAAGGTCCGCAAACGCTTCGTTACCGATCTACAGCGTGTTGAAGTTTAATTAAAAGAAACAGTAAAAATTAGATTTCTCCAAGATGGCATTAAAGATCATAATTAAATTTTAGGCATGTTATTTTTCAAGAAAAAAATAGGACGCCGCTGATTTCTCTAAAAATAAAAATATGTTTCTATTCTTTGTTTAATTGTGAAGAAAAAAACTCTCTTAACTTTCTATCATACGACGTACCGTTTTTTAGTAAAAAAAAACATTTTAGTGCATGTACATTTATTACAGAATTTTTTTTTTAAATAACAAGGGTTTTATTTAAGGGCAAAAACAAATATTTTACCATACCAACAATTTTAGCAAGCAAAAATTACAATAACTGTGCAAAGTGACCACCTCGAGCTCGGATGCAAGAATCCAATCTTCTCCTCATCGACTGGCGAACTCTCTCAAAAACAACAGGATCGGTTTCAATTGAGTTGCACCCAGCAATGATTCGATTTCTTAAGTCTTCTCGTTTTCCAATGGAGTAACGTACACCAATGACTTCAAATGGCCCCAAAGGAAAAAATCCAGGGGATTTAAGCCCGGGGATCGTGCAGGCCATAAGTGTGGTCCACTTCGGCCAATCCAGCGATTTCCGTATGCTTGTGTTAAGAAATCACGAGTTACTTGACTAAAGTGGCCTGGTGCGCCATCGTGCATATACCACATTGCATCTCTAATTGTTAATGGTACATCCTCCAGAAATCCAGGGAGCGTGTTTTCCAAAAAGTTGCGATACACCTCTCCGGTTAGTCTCCTTGGTAAAAATACCGGTCCAATTAGGAGTCACCCACAATCCCAAGCCAAACGTTCAAAGAAACCTGATGTTGAAATGGATTTTCAACAATTTCATGTGGATATTCGTCACACCATACATGGTTATTATGGAAATTGCGTATTGCATTTCTTGAAAAATTCGCTTCATCGGTGAACAGAATCAACATCAGGAATTGAGGGATTTGAACCATTTTCTGCAAAAGCCATTGACAGAATGCAATGCGAGGAGAAAAATCAGCAGGAAGTAATGCTTGAACGCGTTGTATATGGAATGTGTACAACAAATTTTCCTTCAGAATGTGCCAAATAGTCTCATTACTTACATCCAAAGCGTCAACAATTTTTCGAGTAGAAGTACCCCGATCTTCTTCAATCATGTCTAACACATCCTCTTCCAGCTCTACCGTTCTTGCTGTCCTTGGACTTCCTGCTCCTCCATTTCGTCTTAATGTGCCTGTTTCATAAAGACGCCGATGAATACTTTCGGAAGTTTTTATATCAGGAGCAATACGGCCAGGAAATCTTTCAGTATACAACCGCCTAGCTTCTAATGCATTTCCATCAGCAAGTGCATAAATGTAGTGCATGTCGGTCATCTCTGCATTTGTATAGCGATTCATGATAAGGAAATTCAACAAATTCGACACATACAAAATTATTAATCTTATGTCATTCAATATGTCAGTGAATAAAACAGGACTGTTTAAAAATATTTTTGTAAGCATGATAAATGTACATGCACTAAAATGTGTTTTTTTTACTAAAAAACGTTACGTCTTACGATAAAAAGTTAAGAGAGCTTTTTTCTTCACAATTGAACAAAGAATAGAAACATATTTTTATTTTTAGAGAAATCAGCGGCGTCCTAAACGCCTAAAATTTCATTATGGTCTTTAATGCCGTCTTGGACAAATCTAATTTTTACTGTTTCTTTTAATTAAACTTCAACACGCTGTAGATCGGTAACGAAGCGTTTGCGGACCTTGTTTATTATAAACTTCTTTGTATAAAATGACCTGGACAATCAACCCCTTTAATATTGCCGCATCTTTTTTAAACACCCTGTATATCAATAAATAGCAGATATTTACAAAAAACACGCATTGCAAATTCAAATTGCGTTTATTACTTATATTTTGTCACCGGTGAATTAACTAACTTAAATAGACTGTTTCCTAAACATATTGACAGCATTATTTTTTTAAACCCTTGTTTATAAACCTTGAATTGACATTTCAGTGTTCACTTTGCTTTTAGTTTGAGTTCGAATAATTGTTACATTCTTTACATATTTTTATTTGTTTCTGTGCGTTTATTTAGTTTTCTTATTACATATTAATTATATTCACTAACACTATTGTTAGTATTTATGTAAATACATGTTGTTTATTAATACTATATATTGTAACGAAACGAGTTTACATTAAAAAAAGGAGCAGACCTCTGGGCGACGTATAAAAACAGACAAAGTCGTAAATCACACACATGTGTACTGTGAGGCGACGGACTGGCTGTCGAATACTTCTCGGCATGTGGAGAAAAATCCAGAGTGTGTCCGTATATTTCTCGAACTCTTATCTACAGATATAAAAGCAGTTGAACCGATGGATGAGTCATTCCGGAATAAGAATTCATTCAATAGTTTCGTGCGGAACAGTGCAGATAAATAAACATAAATAAATAGTTCCTTGAGTGGTAGTCGAAGAGTAAGCATAAATAAGTGAGCGGTGTAGTTGTTACATAAATATTACGGAATATAAATAGAAGTGATATAAATACGGTACAGTGTTAAATAAATAATACCGACATAAATAACAGTAGTGAAATAAATACATATTGCAGTGATCTTGAATAAATAATGATATGTAAATAAATGGTTTTTAGATCACTTGCAATTTTATGTTTAGTTAAGTAAGGATTTCTTTTTGTGTGCGTTCATATTATATACATAAGTGCTTAATAAAGGTAAGAATTTTTCTTTATTTATATTTATATATATATGTATATTGGCATTTATTAATTTAAGCTAACAAATTCCTTATAAATAATAATAAATTAGGTAATGTAAACGTGATCTGTATAAATTAAAGTGACAAAATAAATAAATTTTACATGAGTAAGCAATCAATAGGAATAACTTGGAGTACATGTAATTGGTAACCAGGTTATATAGGGAATGGAATTTGTTGTAGACCGGAAAAAGAGATGGATGTATTCCCGGATATGAGGGATTCGCCTGACTTCTGTGCCTCGGTGCGTCGAGCTTTTTCTATCTTAGGCCGGGATAGTTTGACGCTCGGGGTACCTAGTCGCAAGGCTCGACGGAGGCAGCGGGTCATGTTGTTAGATGGGTCCGTCGTTCGCGTGTCAAACGAGACTGCATGCAGGATGGCTGCGGATGGCATGATCCGGCCTGTGAAGCAACGTTAAGGGGCCTCCGTCGAGGCCGAAAAAGGGAGCGGAATAAATAATTATGAGTTTAAGTAATGCTTCACTTAATTTCACTTTGTACTCTATGGATGTCTATGTCTGTACTCGTGTATATGTGTGTTTCTTGATTGTCCTCGTATAATCTGTATGATGATCAAGTAACTGATACAGCATTTATACTTTAGTTTAAGATGTCAATCACCAGGAACAATAAGCTGGGTGAACGCATATGATAATCCACCTGTCAACAATACATCATCGTTAGAAATTGAAAAGGTAAAAGGGGTTCATGATAAATTCAACCAACGTATACCGACGATCATGAATGTTTTCCCTTTATTTCCGAATGTGCGCAAGACAAAGAAAATACGAATAAAACTTCCCAACAATACGAAGAGATGGTTCAAGAATGAAGTAAACAACAATCAAGAAATTTACGAAATAATAAGAATGTGGCAATGAACTTTAAGTTGTATTTAAAAGTTGTAAATAATTTTATTCACTTACCAAGTCAATGTTTGATAGATAGCATCCTGTGCATTATATCTGTATTTCACTATTGCTGACATTAATATCAATTTTAACTTTTTACAAAGTAATAAACGCAGACATGTCACTTCAGGATTTATTTAAATTAATTTTTATTTAAGTAAAACGATAAAAGAATCTTAGTAAAATTTTTATAAAGTCATAATATTAAGTTACTCATTGAATGTTACGTTTTCAATAATGAGAAAGTGTTTCTCGCCCGAAGAATACTGGCACCGGCAAAGATCGACCGTGTAGGCCGGCGCAAGCAATATTGTTCGCTAGATGCATGGATGAGTCATAAACGTGTAGACAAATTTATATTCACATGTTTGTTTACCTTTTTCAAGGATTGTTAGTGCGCTGTTTTCCCAAGTGACCGATAAGAGCAGCACCGTCGATGTGCAGTTTTGGAGGTGGATTCGTACATCCCGAGAATTGCCGTACGTTTTTATAAAGAAAATTAGGCATAAAAGAGCTGACGGATAAAATTTCCAGGACAGCTGGTGCAAACCGCTCTCTTTAAATAGTCTAAAAGTAGGTGATAAACCACTCCCTCCTCTTTTTAAAAGGATTACTCTTAAATCCGGACTTAGAATAATTTTTGAGATTTTCGACACTTATAAAATTTTTAACAAGATTCAACACTTGTAATATTTTCTCTGATAACATGCAACGTGTATTACATTGAGATTTGTAGTTATTCTTGAATAATTATTTATGTATGAGATAATTTTATTTATGAATTCGGATTTTGAATTTATTTAATTTCATTTTTATTTTCTTTTTCTAGAGTGTTTTGTTTTGCATGTAGGGGTACTATGCCATACATTATGACAAAACATTCTAGTGATTGTAATGACTGCTTTGGATAGCATAATCATTTTATTTTTGTATAATTTACTTTTTCTTTTCAATTTTATTTATCATACAAAAGGGATTTGAAATTAATAATTTTGTTTTATGTGTATATAGGATATATATAAGTGAACAAGTTTTTTGAAATTTATCATGGATGAGTTTGAAATCATGTACGAAGAGTTAAGGTGATTAGATAATATTTGTTATAAATGTGTGTATAGTGGTGTACCAAATTCTTTGTTTGTAGTGGTGTTTTGTATTGGAATTTCACGAGAAGGTAAAGTTTATTTTTAATGTATATATTATTTCTTCTTATATGTATATCAAGTATATTTTTGTTGTATTTGGGTGTTCAATGTTAACGTGTTGAATAATACATCAGGAATGTGTGAAATGAATTAAGTCGTTATTTAATTCATAGCATGGAGTCCTGGTGAATTTGAAAGACACGAATTGGTCTTGGTGGTACTGCGTTTGGGAGCGAGAAAAGGCACCAGGCAGAACTAATCAGGGCTGAGTTAATCTATTGAATACGCAAAGACATTATTTTATTTATATAAAATTTATTTATATATATATATTCCTTAAGGGTGAGCACATTGTGATGTATGTTCGGGTTGTGTCCGACGAGTTGAAAAGACATACTCGTAGGGTGGAACTTTGGGGTACTCATCTGTGTGAATTTGCTATCTGATGGTACTGTGTTGGGAGCGAGAAAAGGCGCCGGACAGGACTAATTAGGGCAAAGCCATATCCTTAATGTTTATATTTTGTTCGCAAACAGTAAATCGCGTAAATTTTTTGGTTATTTATATTCCAGTACAATTCATCATGTGTAATTTATTTTATTTTATTTAAAGATGTTGATTGTTTACATGTATCTATGACAAATATAATTCATAATAATCACGTTCACATTTTAAGACATAAGCTTCTCACGACGTTATGACTTCATTTATTTTATTTCTTATAATATTTTTTATTAATTATGATGTATAGATTTGAATGATGTTTGAGATATTGATTCTTTGTATGTAAATATTTGTATATTAAAATTTTTTAATTCGTTTAAATTTATTTTTAATAAATTAGATGTTAAGATTTATTTTGCATTTTATTTTCTTTACCTGACCTGGAGATAATTAAAGAGCAGGAGAATCGATTGGAGAATCTACTCATATTTTCTGCCCCTGAGAGAATTATTTATTTTATACTGAGCTAGTTGTATGTACATTTTTTGCTTAACCTACTTTTCAGCAGAAAATTCATTGTATCTTAGTCTAGCATAAGGCCTAGCACTGGGATGCGTGCTTGACTCTCAATTGCACATTGATTAAATAAATTAAATTTATTTCATTTATATATAAATTTGTAAGAGTCACAGCAATATGTTAATCTATTTGTAATAATTTTAAGTGCGTTACATTTATTTTACGTTTGTATATTTTCATTAGTATTATATTTTTATATTGTAATTAATTTTACGTGTGTGAATATACAGACTGTTTTAAATATATATATATTGCACGAGTTGTTTATTGCGAACCCGCAAACGCAACAATATATTTTAAAATTAAAGATGCACATTTTCCTGGAGCTCTCTATTTAACAATACTCTCATCATATATTACTCCAATTCCCAGTAAACAATATATAATCAGTGTCCAAGTAGTAATACGACAACGTGAGCGAAGATAACAACCCGGTACTCGGTAAGCGTTAGTTCGCATTTCCGATTTGCGGCAACTAGGTTGTCGTATCGGGTCACCAATTACCCGTCACTCGTCGCTCGTATTCAAAAACCGAATAACACCGGTTATTTGAATAATCGGATACCCGGTTATTTTTCATTCGAGTTCTCCCATCACTACTTGCAACGACAGTCTTTTCTAGTTGATCTAGGAGGCACATGCTTATTCTTATAACTTGTGTGAGCTTTCCCTTCTGCCTTCAACTTCTTTCTGATATTTCTGTGCCAACTTTTTTCACTTCTCACTTTCCTCTTTTTCAAAACAGCAGGAACACAACTGGTATCAACCCCAGGTTCATAGTTGTCTCACTCATACCTCTTTATGGCACCAAGCATACCAGAGTGTATATGTACAACTGGCTACATTCTCCTCTATAATATAATTAGATACGCCATTTTTGTTCCAAATGATAGAGCATGTTAGTGGTATACAATTATATAGATAACCCAAAATGGGCAAAAATGACGCCCTTTTTGCGACAAGGCCTTCAATTATTTTATTACACTCTTTGCCCGTTACTGTTTCACTTATTTTTAGTAAGCCATTAACGGTTAAAAAAATATTCATTCCTTTTGTTATTTAGTAGGAAAAAAAAACAATCGGTATCCCTGAAGATAGAATGCTAGTAGTCTTCCAAACGGTAAATGGTGAAACAGTTTTGAGATTGTTTCCCCCGTCACTGTACATGGAAGCAAGTTTCATTTTAGAAGAAATATCGTCAGTTAGTCTGGCACTTACAGAAAATATGATCTTCTTGGCTGGCGATATGTTGCCAAAGTCAATTTTGTAGTTCCTTTTTATATTTTGAGATTTTATGAAGGACAAAACTACATTTATCCAAAACATTTTTAAGATCTCTTGTTTCGATGTTCAAAAGCTTCCATATCTCTTATGTATATAGTAGCCATGCTTTATTGACACAAATATCAATAAGCTGAATAAATATCTTCAAATACGTTTTTTTTTAATTTTTAAGGTGTTTTATATAGCCCAATCAGTATGACTGCCAAATCAACTCTTTTCATGTAGGTAATTGACTTCAACTTTTTTCCTCAGGGCTATGAAACACAATACAATACATTTTGTGTCAATCCATTTTACTACCGCAATGCCAGCATTATTATCAACGTTGTACTCTAAACTTCCTAGAACCCTTTTCATAATGTTTTTGTTATTTTTTTTAAATGCAGCCTTGTTGGTTGTTTCTAATAATGGCTATGCTAATTGCTTCACCTTTATTTTTTAACTATGAGGTAATTTCGCAAGAAATTAATCAGTTGTCGAAATACATAGACTATTTTGGGGTTGTGATAGTGTTTTAGAAAAATGGAAGCCAGCGTTACAAACTAAACCAGGCTAAATGTAATTTTCAAAAAAAGAAAAACATGTCAAAAGTCATATACCGTAACATGAACCCAGCCCTCACAAACATCTTGAAGTCTCATTATTCTGTTACCTTGTATAAATGTTCAGGTTCAATCTGAGTGCGATTTACTCGAATCTTTTTAAAGAAGGGCTTCATTTCAACTAAATAATCTCCATTTTCATTCGTTTGAAAAAATGTTAGTCTACGTAGATTCTTGATTCTTTTCACAGGTAACCCAAAGACTACAACTGTCATTCAGTGCCCAGTACTCTTTAAACGATGGCATCCGTATGTTTTCTATTAGAAACTGTATCTTAATAAACACCTATATTGTAGATGAAAAAATATCGATTGAAGTGCCAGTTGTCAAGTTGTACATATTAGTTTCTTCTGCTATATACAACCATTGTATATTTTTTGGAAATACTAGAGAGCTCTAAGAACAGCGTCTTAGCCTATTTGTACTATAATACTTCACTCTTCTTTTTCTTCTTATCTTTTCTCTTCAAATTAAAAGCCATATTAGATAACGGCATATCATCTTCCCCCTCAAAGTTATTATCGAAATCATCTTTACCTTTATCAGGCATATCTATTGATATGTTTGATTCAGGCTCTAAACCAAAATCTATATTATTGTCAAACTCTTCAACGTCAGACGAGGATTTAGCATTGGAAACATAGACATCTTCTTAACACCTAACGCCAATTTCAAAAAACTAGAAAAAACATAATAAATTTTTTTCTAGTTCAAGAATTATCACACAATTTGATTTTTTTTGATTGATTTATGAGCGATGATTACAAGAAAATACATACAAGTCAAAATATGTTTTATGGATGTTATAGAATAGTAAACGTTGAATTTGTCCTTTTCATATGATATTTGAATGATGTAAGTAGGTACTTTAAAAAATATGGTATAGAAGAAAAATGAACGCTTGCATTATGTGAGCATTTCTTTCCTTATTTTATAGAATATGGAATACCAACCAAACATGTTTTATACATTTTACTTTAAATGAATATGGACGAGGTCTTCCAAGCAAATTATTACGTAGATGAAATTATGACTATTGAGTTATTGTAGGTTTACTCTTCAAAAAATTTCGAACGAAATAGCTCTCGTTGTATTAAAGTTAACGACTTGTGTATTAAATATTCAAAGCAAACGTACTCCTAGACTCATAGACTGTTTTAAATGCATATCAAAAAAGTGATCAGAAACAAGCTCACCCTTCTACTTATCATCAAACCAGTTAGTGATGAAATTTCCATTGAACCTCCATTAGAAGCTTGGACTGTTTCTTTTGAACAGAGTAACATGATAGAAAAACAATATTTTAAAAACAAATAGTTCCAACAGAATAAAACTTTTTATGATCAGTTACATGACTTCAGAGTCAAATCCTCAGAATGCAACAACAATGAAAAACCAGATACACAAGAGCTCCTCAAAAAAGTATTAACAGCTAATAAAATCTGAAATGTAAATAGCAGAAACACATGCTAAATTATCATCTATTTCACTTCTTCAGATGTCTGGCTACATCAAGTGCAGATTTCCTGCAACCACGCATTATATTTGTTTTAAATTAATTCATTAATGAATGAACAATTCCTTTCGAAATTCTAACTATTCTAAAAAAAAGGTGTCATTAGACAATTCTGTAAAATAATTCAAATTCGATTGATTTGCATCACTCCCTGTGGATTTGACGACCTCCTAAAGTTGATTACCTTGACTCGAGAATATCATCTGTCAACGAGTATAAATTGGTTTGATAGTTCATATACAAAACAACAGACCATGAACTTCAAATTCAAAACCATCAAATCCCATGGAACACCGGCGTTACTCTAGATAGAAAATTATTATACAGCATCCACATAAGAAACACTTATGGGAAAATACAGCACGCTTAGCACAACTGAAAAGCTATTACTCTACAAATAAATCCTCCGCCCAAGCATTACATACGCAGCTCCGATCTGCCTACATGCAGCTATAACATACATCAACACCATTAAAGTTTTTCAACACTAACTCTGAGAATGTGCCTGGTGTCCCCATGGCACATAACCAACGTCCAAATACACAGAGAAACAAAGATACCCACGATAGACAAGTACATAAAAAAAATCTCCAAAGATTTCTATGACAAGTCAGAAAATCACGAAAATGCCCAGATAAAATGAAGCCTAGATTGCCCACCAGATAATCCGTGGGAACACAAGAGGCCTAAAATGGCTCTCTAACCGCTTCAACGGCTGAAACAGTACAGCCATACAGCCGCCATATATTCAAACTTAAAGATTTAAACTAATAAGATTAAGAGCAAAAAGCTAGTAGCTTAACCCAATTGAACCAAAAGAAGCAACAGCATACAAAACAATGCCAAAATAACACCCCAGGACCATGCCTGACATCATGCGTTAATTGAGCGATTCGGACAAATCTACGCAAACGAGCTGTTTTTCTGTTGAAATAGTAGTTGGATTTCAGAGGAGAAATATATTTTGTTTCTGTTTTCTGCAGCGTAGTAAGTTAATTTAGACATTATTTATAAATGTAGCTATTAACATAAACTTACTTTCAAATAAATCTTTATTTTAAATCATATGTAATTACTGAGATATTTGATTTTAAAACAGGGAAGGATTTTTGATTTCTTTAAATAATCTGCAAACCGTTAGAGGTTTTAATAAGTATTTGTCACTGAAATCTAATTAGCAGTTGTACTGGCAAAACGTAGCCAAGTTAAACAGATCTCTGCATTTTATAATAGAAGGAATATTCAGTTTGAGGAACATTTATTTATACACAGTGAGTAAAGAATTAAGTTAGCAGTGTATTAAGGAAGCATTTTTTATGTTGCCAGATACGCGTAAAAAAGCAGTAAACGTCCAATATTTGGGCGTATAGATAACCCAGGTTATAGTCAGTGGCCCATAACTCAGCGCATAAAACTTCTTTATGTCGACGAAAGTCTAGTGGTATTGTCTTATGTCGAGGAAGATATATTTAGAAATGTATATGTATAACACATGTAAGAACGTTTATGTGATCCGCAATTCGTTTCTTGGCTACATTATGATTCGGAAAAATATTGAAATCTGTATTCCTAAGTTTTAATGTATAATGTAATAGGCATTTGAGCGAAATTGCGCTTGAACAAGTGATAATATAAATTACTAGTGTTTGCGTATAAAATATTCGGTATTTGTACTGAAATACAAGAACTATCACAATGTTCCAAATAAATAAACAACAAACATGTTCTGTATTCTTTGAGATCTTTCATTGTGTGCTCACGCTAGTATGTAATCATCCCCTAGTATTTATTTGCTTTCGTGTCGAGAAAATTGATCCACAATAAGGTGAAGTTCTAAATATTGCTGTGAATGAAAACATCGTTAAATGTCAGCTGCATTCTTCGTATCATTTATTATTAATAGAAGTCTAAAACATTAAGCGAATTAAGAGAACTAAACTATACCAATTCTACTGTAATTTTTAGCCTGATTATACTTTTGAAATATTAAGAAAACATATCTATACGGTACGAAAATGAATAGTGTAAACACATTGATGTTAAAACTAACATCAAGCAGTAAATAAATACTGTGACTTACATATATACATTTATACGTAAAACGTATATGCATATATGCATGTGTTTGAGATACACACATACATTAAGTGCCATTGCCGACAATCGAACGCACAGACACCGGTGTTTTGACCCCTTTTTCTGTGTCATCTTTTGGGTGTTAGATGTCGCTGTGATACTCTCACTGCATTTAACACGCAAAAATGACATAAGCAGCTTTTTGTCTTGAAGCCATTGTCGACAGTCTCCACGCACACTGACGAGACCTCAAAGGTCGAAACACCGTTGTCTGTGCGTTCTATTGTCGGGAATGGCACTGAATGTACATGTGTTTCTCAAACACATGCATATATGCATATACGTTTAACGTATAAATGTATACCGTGTGGCCGCCGTTAATAGCGCGATGCATGTATTAGTAACTACTGGTCGACTATAAATGGGCGTGCCAACTTGAATTGCCACACCGACAGCGGGCGTATAAGTTATACGTATAAATGTATTCGTAGGCAAATCAAGTGAAAAGCAATGTAATATGTATTGCGTTCCCGTTGTAAGTAATTATTTATAGTTGTTTGAAGCATCAGATAATCACTGATAATATGTCAGTGAAGTAACTCATCACACCTTCATAAACAACATAAAAGAGCAAAAATAAATAATAAATAACTCCTAGACTTTAAAATAAAAAAAACTTCTTAACTAAAATAATATTTTTCAACAAATATTATAATCTAAAAACTCAACTATAATAAAATACTGATACATAAAATATTTACTTCTTAAAACAGAATTATAATTCAACATTGCAATTAACCTGTAATTAGCTAAAAAAAATGTTATGCTTAAGCAATAATAAAACTCGAACTGACGCCCATATGTGGAAGCGACGGCGAATGCGACTGCCCGACTACACCGTATAAATGTGGATTTTTTGGACAAATACGAGTGCACCATAGGCATATGCGAAATACTAGCTCTGTTGTAATCCAGTATAACACTGCGTCCACTTGTTTACCGTTCTAATACACAGACATCTCTATCTGTTTCGCTCACCCTACAGGTATCGCGATAATGCAGACGCACGCGGTCTTATGGTATATGTAACTCACAAAATTTATATCTATACGGTGCCTATTTTCTATCTTGTTCAGAAATTTAAGAAGTATTTTATAGCACTTCAAATTTATCGTTTGTTATCAGCTACAATATTACATATTAAAAGAAAATCAATTTCGTAAATGTTCAGTTATATATATTCTTATAACCATTGAAGGTAGAAAAAAAACTAAAAGTTGTAAAATTAACAGACACAAGAAAACAAGGGCAAAGCCAAAAATTGTATAGATATAGGTGTAGGAAAAGCGCTATCATTAAATGCAGATATAAATGAAAACTGGAAAAAATTAAGTCACAAATACGTATAGGAACAGCCTAAAAGCTGTAACAAAATGAATAGTGGAATCAGAAATGTAGGATAAGTATAGAGGACGAAGCAAAATTAAGCATAAGATGAATACATACCAATAACCAGGTTGATAAAACAAAATATGATAAAAAAGGAAAGAAAGCTACAAAACGATAAAGACGGCGAAGCAAATATGGTTAAACTGAAGAAATCAGAAGAAAGAAACAGATATCATAATTCAAGAAAGTTTTATTAATGGATAAAGAAATAAAGAATACCACTACAGAAGACAATAAAAACTATCAATAACAAATACAGAAAACGTAAAAGAGGTAAATCCAATGCGGGATAAATTCTACCAACTAAAACGCTGTCAAGTTCTATAATAAGCATCCGGACGAAATAAGAGGTAATAATTATAAACTTTTCAAATACCATGTTAAGCAGATATTGATGGAAAATTCCTTTTACTCAATAGAAGAATTTTTAAACTTCAAATTTTAATACCTGACAAGACATACAGAAAACAAAAGAATAATAATATAAACACCTAACGTTACAATAATAAAGATAATAATAATATAGTTTTGATACTTAGACGCACTCGTCACAGTGTTTTTGTTTGGAGACGGCACTTTGAGCGTCTGCTAATTCGTGGGTGGGTAGTTGGGTGTCCTTTAAGAACAGTAGCACACACAGAAAGTTCTTCCACGGCTGGGATTCAAGCGTGGTCACTGGCTTTGGTATCTTAATTATGCTGACTTCTGTAGGTCGGCCGACCTTACATCTGTAAGATCCGTGGATATGTTACTGCTTCTTCCAGGATGATGGAGCAGTTGGTATTCTCTTCACTCTTGGTTGGCATGCCGAATTTCAGGTTGGATGTTGTTCAGATTAAGATCTGAGTTGAACTTCAGGTTGGATGTTGTTCAGATTAGGATCTGAGTTGAACTTCAGGTTGGATGTTGTTCAGATTAGGATCTGAGTTGAACTTCAGGTTAGATGTTGTACAGATTAGGATCTGAGTTGACCTTCAGGTTGGATTTTGTTCAGATTAGGATCTGAGTCGCTTTCTGGTAGCTTTGTAGATTTTACTCAAAGTATAGTTTGAGTTGAAGTGCCTTTTGTTTAGTTCATACCCCCTTTTATATGTATTTTGCTATATTTTTTCCCATAGCTTCTTATGGGCCGAGGGGGCGGAATCCACGTGCCGTTTTATACCGAGGTTCACACCTGCACGTGGCACAGACCGTGAGAAGCGACGTAAACAACGGCGCCAGTCTGGCGGCGAAGCAACCGAAGGTAACAATCCTACTGGTTAGAGGACGTTACCTCCAACCAATAGACCTTACGAGATATTACTTTTCCTAAAAGTACTTTGTTTTAGTTTTGGTACTATTTGTAGTAATTTATCTTTCCTTTCTCTTAATATATATGTCATTTAGTTTAATTAACATTTGTTGTCATTTATATTCATATTTTTTCTCTTTCACTTTTTCTGCTTTACGATAGTAAGCCTTCTGTGCACTTCTTTCCTAAATTAATAATTTTAATTAAATTACTTTGCTATAATAAAAATTTAAGGGATATCATTAACCTATGTATTTAATTGTGTAAGTTACTAGAATTATATTCTATTAGAAAGATCAATACTTCCATATATACCGATTTCAAGCATAAAATTATTTTATTTAAATTTATATTCTTAGTCGAAAACAAAACTAATTAGGCAAGAGCAACAAATTTAAAAATAATGTAAAAATAACAAATACTACAATTACTTTCTAAAGTTGTAATGCTGCTCTTGTTTGTTAAAAATTGCAGGTGTTCTATATCAACTACGCTTCAAATTTGTAAGCTTCTATTTGTGTAATTTTCGGACCCCACAAAGTAGATTAACTTTATAAATGCATTTTCTCACTTCACATGATGATTCTTGAATTCCAATTCCTTAATTTCTATGTAAATATTATTATACAACGCAGCGGCGGAATGGAAAACTACCTGCTAGTTTTATTCCATATCGTGCATAGGGGAAAATGTTATTTATATGTATATTTGTCCATGAATATCAACGGCATTTTGTGACGCCTCTAAAGGACTTTCTGTCTAAGGGAATATAATAAATCTAAATAGGTTTTTCCATCGACATAAATTCGAACCGATAAGAAATCTCACGTGATGCGAAATGACAGGGTCCAATTTATGAATTAATTATTACTTAAATAGTAACGGGAATTGCCGGCAAGGAACCTATCTATACAATTCATCAATTTCATGAAACTAATGAAAAGCGTCATACATTGTGACATGTGATTATCAATATTTGATTTAGGTTATATAAAATTGACATTTAAAGCTTCAAGTAAGATGTACAGAACGCATAGTATCAGTTTCGAGACATAAATTACTATTACATAGACCTGATATCTACGAATTTTCTGCTGACTTGTGTAAGTTTATGAAGTCTTTCTTAGTCATGTATTCTAAAACGGGTTCGTGTTCCTTTAAATCGAGTTTTTGAGTGGAGTTCCTCAAGGGACTAATTTGAGTCTATTATTATTTATAAATGATAGTCAAACTTCCTTGGGCTGTCTTGCATTACCATGCAGATAAAGAAATTTTTTGGTATCAAAAATTGTGCTAATATGCTCGTTCAGTGTTCTGCATTGTCACCCGATCATGCAACGTCCAATATTTAACATTCGTCTCTTACGTTTTTGTTTCAGATATCTTCTACGGTGTATCCCCATAGATTACTCAAAATTTTCGTGACGTTCTTTATTTTAACTTTGAATTATTTACTCATAGATCTATTGCAGCAAATGACATCCCTAGAGGCTCCATATAATTTGCAGGCCTTATTGGTTTGGCTTCTGACTTCATGTATTCGACTTTGATTTCCATACTCAGATAATTGAATATCATGACTTGTTCTATGGGCTTCTCCTCCATCACGAGTCTGCACTTTATTGTTTGTTTGGCAATAACTTACGATTTGGTAGATATTTGCATATTAGGTCATTAATGGATTCAATATTAAGTTCTTCTTTAGTAACATTTAGTATGGTTTTGTTTCTCTAGCATACCTATATGGAGTGTAGAAAGTAGCAGAATTGTCGGCTTTTATTTTGTCAAAGTTCAAATCCCATACGTCCAGTAATTGGGTGGGCTATATGAACCTGATGTACTCAAGTGTCGAACTTCGTCGTTGGTAGATTTGCCAGGTAATTTTGTGTTAGCGTTTTTGGTTGAAATAAGTGTTCTTTATTCTCATGTTGTGATAGCAGAATTTTGTCAGTGCTTCTCCGCTGTCATTGATATAGTTAGTTTAATGTCACATTTAATTCCCGGGGGTGTTTGCCTTCCAACACGGCATTTATGTTACCCATTAAAAGTGTTCTATTTTTTGCTGCTGTTTCTACTCTTCCGAACAATAAGGCTGTTTCTGATTCATTATTCGCAGTCCTACGCCTCTCCGAGTTATTTTATCTTATGGTCAGTCCTATGTTGGCTGGGTATTGGTTCTGCGAGGTATTACTTCAGATCGGATGCTAACTTTGCCTGACAATTCTTCTCCTTTTTCTGGGTTTAGGACCAGCAACATACTCGTTGAGCTACTTAATCCAACCAGCGAAAAAGGAAAAGACAAATCAAGGTGACACTAGTAATCTCTTAATTAACATGGATACGTAGCTTAGTGGTTGAGAGCCAATATCATGATATTCAATACTTAATAGCAAAAATGGAAAAGAAAAGCAGCGGGAGTTGACCACATACCTATTTTTGAAAATGAAGAAAAGACCTGCCACGGAAATTATAGGGAGTAACGCTCCTAAACACAACAGTGTAATTATTCACAAGCGTCCTCAAGGAGAAACTAGAAGCGCAGATCGAAATCAGAGAAGAACAACAAGGATTTAGAAAAAAACAGATCGACGACTGACATCATTAAGCAGCCAAAAGAAAAGTCAATGGAATTCAACAAACCCGTCAACATCTGCTTCGTTGACTTGACGAAAGCCTTTGATATAGTACGCTTGGAAGACATAGTTAGACTACTAATTAACAAGAGAACGTCATCCAATATCGTAAAAATAATCCGACTATAATACTAAACACGACAAAAATTAAAGCAGGCGAGCACACAACCGCCGAAATCCCAACGCCGGGTGGAATCAGACATGGGGACAGCTTGA
Organism: Amphimallon solstitiale; assembly: GCA_963170755.1. Taxonomy (NCBI): domain Eukaryota; kingdom Metazoa; phylum Arthropoda; class Insecta; order Coleoptera; family Scarabaeidae; genus Amphimallon; species Amphimallon solstitiale. The sequence continues at coordinate 49,016,286 of OY720676.1, read as the reverse complement.
GCCCATTCTTGTTCAACCTATTAATGGACGAAATTACACGGGAGGTCGCGTCGTTGAATTTGGGCTATAGAATGAGCAGGAACAGAGTCGGCATGGTGTGCCACGCGGAGGACGCAGTAATCCTAGCGCAAACGGAAGACGATCTACAGAAGCATCTCTTTAAATTTTATCAAACAAGCCAACAACTGAACTTGAATATATTCACCGACCAAACAAAATCCATGACAATCCCTAAAGAACCAATTCGATGCAAACTTGTGATTCAAGTCAACCAGTTCTGGTACCACGGACTCGACATCTCCAATGGTCATGACCCAGCCAAAGACCTAAGGAACCAGATTAATAAAGCGACATCGCTATCAGGATGTTTAAGAGAGATAGTTTGGTCGAATCCATACATGCGAACAGACAGTAAGATATGAATCTACAAAACCTGTATAAGGCCCGTCATGACTTACGATATAGAAACGCGCGAAGAAACAAGCAAAACCAAAAATATGTTAAGAGTTTCGGAAATGAAAACATTACGAACTATCCATGGCAAAACCAGAAAAAACGGTATAAGAAACACAGATATCAGAGAACAGTGCGGGATAGTGGACGCCGTGAGATGGGGGAGATAAAGAAGAAGAGGATTGTAGGATCACGTTAGGAGAAGAGACGAGAGCAGATTGCCACCCGTAGCACTAGAGGGAAAGCCAGCAGGGGATCGAACACCAGGAAGGCCACATAAGCGATGAAAGAACAGCTGGAAATCAACATCATATGACAAACCATAGCTGCGAATTCAGAAATCAACAGACTAGTAGGTCACCTACTATCTCACACATAAAACCAAGTCATAATATTCAAATTATTATATTGACAATTACTCCAGGTCTTAGATTTATAATTAGCACATTGAGGAAATCTGCTCACCTTCGTTCCAAATGCTACACTTTCTTTTAAGATCTTCTTCGTGTTTCCACATTTCGTTTCTAAAGACATTCTTTACATTTGTGTTATCCGTGTTGCAGGAAGCTGCTTTTATGCAGTATAAGAACATGCAGTGGAAGCGATTTTGAATCTTTTTTTCTGCTTAAAAATACAATATAAGGACTTTCTGCATTTGTACGTGATACGCTCTTCAGAGTATCTTTAAAATGTAAATAGAGCTACGTTCTTTTACAAATAACTGAATAATAAAAGTGACGATATTGAATTAGTGTTGAGTGTAATTTTCAATGTATTTTGTGTTGTAAATCGTTTGACATATTTGTTTTTATTATAATTTAAATAGAACAAATCTCTGTCTGAAAATTACTTTATATGGAATGTGGAGTATTATGTAATTGATGTGTCTTTCTCTGTGTTCTGACTATATACTTGTTCAAATTTTGTTTAATTATTATTAAGTTTTGTATTTTTATTTTATTTTTGAGTATATAGAATGCATTACATTGTTGTGTAATTAGGTTTCTCTGTTAGCCAAAAGAATAATTTATTATCATTATTATTATTATTATTAAACTTGGAAACACGTACTAGAAGCAATATATTGTTATCCTATCAGATATTTCTTATATTCCAAAAATAAACGTTTTAGATTAAATCCTAAGATTATAAATCACGAGTAAAACAATTTCCGTTAATAAATCCTCAGTAGATATATTATCAAGGCGTTTTGTGCGCCAATATCTGCCCTTCTTACATTGGATTATTTTACAATTCGTGCGCATTAATTTCTTATTATTGACTAATGACTAGTATGATTACAGTCTACCCCATGCGCGGTTTGACTTCGCCTTTCTCTCTAGAAACCATAAATAATATCTCTTTTCGAAATACACTCGTAATGTGTATTTTGTAATACTTGAGTTCGTTTCACCGGGTTGAAGAACTATTTTGTGGGGCTTTTTTAATTCACGGTGATTTCCAAATAATTCTATGACTTCCATGTAGTAGATAAAGTTTTTATTACAATCCAAAATATTTAATAAATAAAGTAAGCTAGATTTTAATTCTCTATATAATAAATAGTCGACATTTATTAAACATTCTGGCTATGATTTGGTTTCTTTTCGTTGTTATAATATATTTTTGTACAAACCTAACATAAGATCGTGACCCAGCCTTTTGATACAGCACTTTGTCTTAGTGTTTCTGTTACTGTCAATGTCTGTTACCTGTCAACTTATTAATCGGTATAAAAACTAAAATATTAAAATATTAATCAACTATTAATAAAACTGATAATATACTGGACTAAACATAGAACGGTTATATCGCGAAATTTCTAAATTAAATATAAAATAAGAAAGTTGTAAATGTGAAGCAGCTACAGGCACGTGTTTCAACTTATAAGTTACTGTCAGTAAGGCATAGCTTAAAAATTTTGTTGATTGAATGATATTGTAGTATACGGTCTTACCCTTAAGAATCCAAAACGTAAAAAACCTATACATAACAACAGTGTTTACCAATTGTTTTTTAATATATATTCTGTACCATATATGTGCCATATTTTCGGACAGACACATTAATTAAAACATTAAACTATTCGTACATATTTGTCAATATATTAAAGAAATCTACAAAATTAATCCAAACTACCTTTTTTATATAGACGATTCATTGATAAACATAGTCAACTAATAATAAATAAGAAAGCCGGCTGTCATTTGGCTACATGACAAGAGGCCCTTTTCTGTTTTTGTGGTTTGCAAGTATATTCAAGAAATGTATAAATTAAATTTATCTGTTATGATGACGTAGATACTCCTTTGATAAGAACTAGTAAAATAAGAGTAAAATGAGAATCAGAAAAGCAAACTGCCATATGTGTAGTTTCATCGGAAGGTTCAAGATTTATCAAAGACGACATCCAAGTTCACTAAATGGCAGGTAAGCCGACCAATGCGTTAAATGACAACAGAGAGACAAAACATAGATGACAACGTAAAACTGTGTGACTTACAGTGGAAATATAAATATTGAGGTGTAAAGTAGCCACTAATATTTATATAGTAGGGATCCTTGACCACGGCAAACTGGATCTCGTTATCGCTGCCCGATATTAAGGCTATCACGTAACTACTTATATTGGTTAAAATGATTCTACTAACCTCAAAATATCGGTCTTCAAGTAAAGTCATCTAGTAAATGAATAATAACCCAAAAACGAATGGCTTCTCAGTTTTTATTCATATAAACTTTAAAGTAACACTTTAAACATTAAATTTACACAAACTAATTTGTATAATTTTAAAATAATTAAAAAAAGAAGGAAATCAAATTCACATAGAATTATACTAGAAATTAGTTGTAACTTGTGTTTTACTTTAATCCTAATTAAAAAAGTTCTTGGATATTATCAATATAATTATCAAGAATAACAATTTTACTTACAATTCTAATTTGACAACGAATTGAGGATCAATTATGTTGTAAAGTGTTGTTGTTGTGATTTTTAAGCTTTTTATATTCCACATTGCAATATTACGTTATAAAGTATTCAGCTACTCTGGCATCGATAGCATCATTTGCACCTCTTTTAAGGCTAACATGTGAGAAATTTTTTTCTACAAAATCGGAACTAGATGATCTTTTTAAGACATAATAAAACCACAAGTTTGCTGTACGGTATACATAAATATAGAATATTTTCAAATAATACTGGTTAAAAATGTAATATTGTGTACACTCTGTTTTTCTTAATATGTATTTCAATGCATATTTGAAGTACTTTTTTCCACTTTGGCACTATTACAATTTGCTAATTTTAACACTCTTTGGTGCTGTCTATACCAAATCTATTGTATTTCTATGCACACATTTGCTTGAACACTAATCACTTTCTCGTTGGTACTTTTCGACTTTACAATGATAACAATGTGCATCATTGGTAATAATAAGCAATTTAATAATTACTATAGCATTTTTATTTTACCGAACAAATCCAAGTCTAATTGCAGAACAAAAATTAAAAATTTTGAATTAGTACGCCCTAATATCATTTTAGATAGAATTGTAGTTATAGGGTATATATAAAGTTACAGGTTATTGAAAATGACCCTTATACGAATTAGATACCTAAGTACTACATTATATACTTTGCTCTTTGCATACTTTTCGAAAAGGAATTTTTTTTTCACCACTCCACGATGATGCTCTCAATTTAAATAAAAGCTTCTTGATAAATTAAAAAGAAACAATTTTTAAAAGCCCTTGTCAATGTTTCTTCTTCGTGGATACACGTTTGATCTTTTTAATTAACCTTATCTCAGTTAAAACCAAATAATGGTATTTGCGATATATTTAAATATAAAAGCTCTTCATTTTTAAAGAGATATACTCAATATTAGGGATTGATTTGGATCACTATCATATTTCAATATATCTCACAAATCTCTTTTAATCTCAATCACTTGTATTTATTTTCTCATTGTAGTTTCTTATAAGTATATCTGTACCTCAGAGCTAAACTGTATTAACTCCTATTACACAAATTGTACAGGAGAGCGATTTTAAATTTACTAAAATGATGAAATGTAAATAGCGACCTTCTTTTTTTATCCATAAATGTGTGTAAGAGGTCGTTTAAATTGGATCCATACCTCTTACAATTCAGACTATTTTTGGGACCTATTATTTTTATTTTTTTCCAAAAAAACTGGAGTTAATACAGTTTAGCCCGTAAAAAATTCTTTTATTTCATTGTTCACATCCATTTCTGGAGTTAATACAAAATGAAAGCAAGCTAAGTAAGGAGTTGATACAAAAATAATAGTAAGTAAAAATATCTTTATTTGTTAAAAAATACATTTCCACAAAAGTAACTAACAAACGAAATAAAGTTATAAACCCAAGTTTAACACATCGTCATTTAGGATGAATTTTTTTACATATCGTCACTTGCATGGTTATCGTGCGCTAAGTTCTGATAGAAACTATGAAATTGGCTTGGCACCCATCCTAATAGACTTTGAAGATTATTGTACTTTTTAGTTGATATAGGCTTAGGCTGGTCATGCAAAGTTGGAAAAGATGCACGCCTGGAGCTTCTTTTAAAATCAATGCATTGAAAGGTATCTGAATCAAAATTAGTTTTAAAAAATAGCAATCCCAATTCATCTCGACGTATTTGTAGATGGACTACTTCGGACATACGAAAGTCTGAATTGTCCACAGTCTTTTGCGTGACACAAATGGCGCATTACTGTTGTCGTACAGCATCTTGAAGTTTTCGAAATCAGCAGTTTCCATGTTTACAACATTAAAAGGCTTTGATCGACAACAAAGCCTAGCTAACTGCTGCCAATCCCATGGTGTCATTATTTTAAAAAACGGGCATCGTTTTCGTTCTCTCTCAATAAGTGAATGGTCACTGTCCATCTCCATATGAGTGTGACCGCGAAGCAGAAATTTATTGTTAATAATTTTAAGGTACGCCATAACCATTATTATATTTCTGTTCTGTGAAGGACAGTTGTCCGACCATACAGTAATCTCAGATACTGTATCGCTTAAGCCTGTGAACCATTTCAAAATACCAGAAGCCATTACATTGGCTCCACGTCCACTCGTAGATTCATTCCACATTATACCAGTTGTGGCATTTGCTGCAACATCGGAAATAGTATAGTTATAGGTCCACAGTTTTAATTTATAGAAACTGTATTTGTTTGTAAGTACGGGTGTTGGGAGACACTTTTGTAAATCTACAGTCAATAATTTTATTCTTCCTTCACTATTAAGCGCCCTGCTCTTTGACAGCTTTTTTACGTTGATAACGCTTAGTTGCTTCTAGAAGATATTCTTCCTTCACTATTAAGCGCCCTGCTCCTTGACAGCTTTTTTACGTTGATAACGCTTAGTTGCTTCTAGAAGATATTGTTGATATTCATTCTCAATGATTTGAAATCCTTCTAAAGCTTGAGTTTTAGCCAACATAAGTCTATCACACTAATCACAAGTGTCATTGTACGGTAGTTTGAAAGACAGGTTAAATTCGGTGTTGAATATTTCCGAATAAAGCCAAGATTTAGCAATATTTTCTTCCGGCATACTATTTTCTGTACACTCAGATCTGTAAAGCTCGTACATATGACTGATGGTGAGATCGTTTCCTAAATATTTTTTAGCGGAGCGCTGTCTAGAATAGTGAGACTCCACTTTTGGAAATTTATTAATATGATCTCGAATATCTTGTTTAATAAATTCCCGAATCTTATTTACAGCCTTGTGCTTTCCCCTTTGGTCTGTGCTGGCTATACCACCATAATTTTTTTACGTAAAACTGTTGAAACAAAAGTTTCAGAAATACACATAGTAGATAAAAAAAACTTCTGACACACTTGGTGTCTTACATTGTCTACATCCAATGAATAAAGTCTAGTGAATTCTCTTCTGCCGAATCTTCCTCCAGTAGATTCTCGTACACGACACACAGGTACACAATGTACCATTGCTGCAACGAATTGTCTTTTTACATTCATATGTTTACTAGGGTCCCAAACCTCGGAAAGTATAGTTTTTCTGTTTTCTCCAGATATCTTTTGAAGGCATTTGAGGTAGCAACTATCATTACATGGTGGTTGCAATTCTTATTAATTTTTTCTTAGCTTGACGTTATTCTCCAGCTGAGACTTTGTTTTTGTGAATATTCTTTTTCCAAAGCTGAGAGTTTGATTTTCGTTTTTTTCCTTTAACAGGAGAAGGTTCAGTATCACCTTCAGATGATTCAGTTACTTCTCCATCCGGTTTGTATGTTTTATCGCACAGAGAGTCGTCAGAATCTAAAGCTAAGGTACTTTTTTCTGTCCCTTCAATGTTGATTTGTATCGTAATAAGAAGATCACCATCAGTAGTCCTACCGTTATTTTGCATAGAGGCAAGATTTTCTAAAAACATAATGCTATTATAGAATTAGCAGAAATGATGATAGTGAAATCACTCTTAATGGACATTTCCCTACTACAAAAAGACTTCACTGCTATAAGTTATATTTTTTGTACCTTTATTACTACAATCATCATTCATAGAATTCACATCATCATCAGCGCTACAAAGTGTACTTAAAGCAGGTGCTATGTTAATTCCTGGAGTATTAGAATCCATGTTAATGCAAGAGGGATCTAAAAAAATTATTAATTTGTAAAATATTTGTTTATAAAATTTAAAGTATTTTGTGCTAAGAGTTGCGTCATTTTTTGAGTATTATGATAAAGTTCCAAATATTTTAAAGTCAGTTTAACATACAATAACATTTAAATTATGGTTACATGCAGTAATAACAAAATTTACATCATTAAACAAATTGCTTACCTATTTCTAGGTTAGGATTTAACTCTTGGAAATGCCGGTTATCCTAACAATTATTTCCAGGCGATAAACTACGGGAATCCTCATCTTCTACTTCCATCATAGCCATTTGCAATATTTTCTGAGTTCTATTTGTCATCTTGTACACAAACAGGATATGCACTTTCAAAATGCACAGAACTTCACAACAAAGTAAACTTACACGTTATAGAAAAGAGTTAATGCAGATACTAGCAAGCACCTATCAAGTAAACAGGTGGTAAACAATATTAACTCCAGATAAACGATTCTCTAGCTCGGAGTGAGCGCGCTTCTTTTGGCACTTAATATGCTCTCTATGCAGAATACAACTGTAATATGTCCATACTTTTGTTTAGCTCGGAACTTTCAAGGGACTTAATACAAATAAACTTACGATACTATCGAAACTGTATTAAATAGGAATAAATATTGTTCACCAATTGAAAGAACATGTTTTTTTTGGTTGGAAAGTGTGATAATACTATTTTTGGAAAAAATTGGAGTTAATACAGTTTAGCTCTGAGGTACAGATATTGATTTTAAACTACGTCGAATAAAAGTAGACTTTATAAAAGCGACCTTCTTGTTTGAAGTACGTTTAGTGTATTTTACCTCTCTTGATTTCTCTTTATTTAATATGTAAGAAACAATCTACAAATTGAGATAGAAGCTGATTTTGAGATAACATAAACTTTATCAAATAACTGTTAAGTTTTATTATTGAAAAGCTTTCTCCGATAGTTCTGTGCTATATCAACTTTCCAGTTTCCGTGAAATGAATTTTTAATAAATCACTTAGACAAACAACATCCTTTCTCCTCCTTTTATAAACCCTCGAGAAACTTCTCAAATAATTGTAGATTATTGGAAACATATCGGAAAGTAACGAGATCTAAAATCAATTTCGAAAATTTAAGGCATATTTTCTATTATATACTATACCTACTAACTTACAAGAATTGAAGTGAATCAATAAAAAGTTATCCTACGCATATGATATGGATTTATATTTTTGCTTGGTCTTAAATATTTAAAAAAAATTAGTCCCATCGAACTCTTAGTGAACATTCTAAGAAATATGTAGATATATTTTTATATCAGAATTTAATGACGAGAAACTTTAATTCTAAAATATGGTCTAATAGGTTTCGCACAAAAATATTCAACAATATATTTTTGTAATAACTAACTCAAATTATTAACTTCAAGCAAATGAAGGGACCCGAGCACCTGCACTAGGCGCAATGTTTTCCGAACATCTTTCATCAGGGGCTGGATGTTTTAGAACATTTATTTCGCGTATCTTTCTAAAAATTCTACAAAATAGTTCTTTCTCATTTTCGACTTGCCATCCTTCATCATACACTTTCTGGAGTAAAAATGCTCAAAAATCTTAATTGGGCGGATGTGAGGTGAATTAGGCGGCTATCTGCCTTTGGTCTAAAGAGTATGTTATTTTGATAAAGCCAAATTTGAGATGGACTTGCATAATGGCAGGAGTCTAAGTCGGCCCAAAACATTATTATCACTATATCGTCTCCAACGTGAAGTTCGCGTACAATATTAGATAATTTAGTAAAGCGGTTGTCAAATAACTTTTAAAAACATACAGCTATTTTTCTAGTCGAAATTGCATACCAGATCAGAACTTTATTTGCTTTTTCTTCATATTTTACATTATTAGAGTAACCTTCTATATTGTCTGTATAAAAACTATCCTTTCCATTGACTTCCGAGTTGGCAAGTGTGCAGTATTTTTTATCGCCCATAACAATGACTTTTTTATTTTCAAAATGAATGCGCCTTAGTTGACGACAGCGACTTGGTATCCATGTTAATTGATTTAGGGTATATTTAGGACATTTTCGTTTTTTTAGATATTGTTGTCTATTTCTTGCTAATTTCCTTTATAAGGTACTCGTTTAAGCACGGAATTTTCTGACAAAAACCCCTTTTGCTCTTCTTACTAATTTTTTGTGCTCTTTCTCAGGTAAAAATGTTTGGTTTTTAACTTTTAGAAAGATTTAGATACGTCAAATGCCGCGCAAAACATTTGGTTTTGGAAAACGAGGACTATTTTAGGCTTGTGGAACCATCCACCCAAATTATAAATGCTTTCTCGTATTTCTAACTTATAAGACATTATAATGCAACTGATATAAAAGACTTGTCTAACTTTTAGTTTACAAAGCCATTTTAATATTTTGTTTATAAAGCCATTTTAATATTTTATCATTGCAACCTATTTTTAAATTCTTACAGCGTCAAATACAATTGGGGCATACGTACGTTAGCTCAAGTTTGTTACTATTAGTGTTGTACAAATCCTTTTTTTCCCGAATATTAAATAGTTAATTCGTTGAATGGCTCAAGTAATTTCTGAATACGATGACAAGTTACACAAATTAATAATAACTTAGCACCTAAAATATGCAGGTGCAATTTCCCAACTTCAATGAACTTAGTAATTTAATCAGACAGACCCTTAATTACGAATTCCATTTAAGACTGCTGAACCGTCTCGTCTAAATATTGAACACTCAAAGACAGTCAATGCTGTAGAGAGTTCTTGATGTTACAAAGCACAAGATTAATACATATTTGTACTAATCTTATCTGTCCGTCTAAGGTATTTACTTCAACCCAGCTCTTGTGTAATTATAATCATACATTTGTAGTTATTGCCAACAATATGGCAACTGGCACAAAACAACTAATCCTTATGTGTGTATATTTCATAAAAGTAACTAATACTTCTACTAGAATATTAAAAATTAATTCAATCACATTTTTTTACAAATTCTTTTATTTCGCTGTAGCGACTGATTCAGTGGACATATGTTCACACCATACCGTAAAACGTTAAAGCGCACAGAAGGTCGTTTGCAAGTTAACCTCAACTGGCAAAAGAAGTTGAAGTTGTCCTTGGATTCATTTGATACAAAATAAAAGTTATTTTTTAATGTTTGCTAAGCTTTAGCATGTTGAAAGGAGTTGTACAAAAAATAATTTTGTATACATCTATAATTAACCTAACTGATTTGAATTTGATTTGAAAAACATTCACAAAGCTAACTTGCTTGTGTAAAAAATTTACTCAAAATTTATTACATTCTCCTGGGATCACTGATCCTGAAACTGTGGTGGGCCTTTGTCTAGGGGGGAATTGATAATTATTGGGGGAAGGGGGTGTGGGCGAGCATATCTAAAAAGTTGAAAAAATATTATTAATTCTTTTGGTAGTAAAGCAGATTCTGACAAAATAAAAAATAAAATATCACACCAACACTGATATAATACACCAATTTTTGTACCACTAGTGCAGAATATCTTTTAATAATTAACTTATCAATACTAAATTATAGGTGTAGTAATTATCACTGACTGCCTTGGGCATGTCTTTCAGAGCAATGGTTTTCTAAAGCAGGTTTAATATTTGAAATTGATACCGGGAGTTATTTTTCTATATCTAGCTGATATCTATATTTTGCCTTCGAAATTTGTTTTGCAAAGATAGGATAGTGAAAAGCGTAGCAGTACAGAAAATGTTTTTCTTTTTAGTGCAGAAGGTTCATCATCCACTTCTGTCAAAAGTTCAAGCAGTGATTCCTTACTAAATTGTCTTTTGATTACATCACTTGTCGTAAAGCCTAAAAAGATTTTTTCTTCAGCAGTTGTGAGGCATTCGGAATTATTTTCAAATAATTCCGAATGCCTCCATTCATTTTAAATTTGTTTGCCAGCACGGCTAAATGATTTTCAATGGTTACAAAAACAACTTTAATATGTTACTATTTGTCGCTGTAACTTTTAACAAATTCATCGACATTTGCAAACATTTTGAGGTTTTGTTTTATATTTCTGTTCAATGCACAATGCCAATTCTACAAGCACCATCGGTGCATATTTCGACGCATGTTTTCCATTCTATGTTAGCCTTGTTTGCAAAATCATTAAGTTATTAAATAATGCAAGTGATGTTGCTCTGAATTTTATTTGTATGCAGAAAAGTAGTTCTTTTAATACTGACATACCGTCACAAAATCAAACAGAGGTAATTCAATCTGTTGCCTCATTAAGGTGAATTAAAATTTATTAAGACAATTTTTTATGTTCTACATCATTAGCTATATCACTAATTCGACAAACAATATCATCATTTGCTAGAGGTATGGACTACAGTTATTAAATGACGACATCAACATGTACGCTGGCAAACGTGCTTCCAAAGATAAAATCAAGAAAATATTTTCAAGAATACCTACCTGAATTTGGGTTTACCAGTACTGAAGTAAATTAAGAAGAGAAGTTTCTGTGCGATATTTCTCAAAAACTTTAGCAGCACGTACCTCAATCAACTTAAAAGGCATTCAGAAACTTTTCATTGTGAATACGTTAACAAACCCCGAAGATTCTTCTTAGAATAAAATAAAATCTTTAGTTGCCTCTTATATAAAAGTCTTATATAAAACAGCCAGATGTGAGAAACGTCACACCATTGGTAAAAAACTCATTCTGCCAGCTGCGATTGAGATTGTAGAAACTACGTTTCGAGATAATTTTATTGAAAAAATTATTAATTATTCTATATAAATCCACTGGTACTTGAATAACGAGAATTGCAGTCAACACGTGACTTAGAACATACGCAATCGAGGACCGACTCACCTGAGACTGGCTAGAGTTCAACGAAGTGAAGTATTTACATACTAAGGCTTGCGTCACGGTGACAACAGACATTCCAGAATATTCGAGACAAATCGGAACATCTCGGGAAGCTACCAGAATTTCAGATATGGTGGAAAAAACACAGATAGCAATAGAGACACTGATTCTGATTTGATCAATATAGTGGTTCTTTGTTGCCACATATCAATAAATTTACCCTTTTGTGGTAATTTTAAGTTTTGTAATTAAGGTCTGAGTGTTACCATAGTTATAGTCAAAACACATTCTAATAGACACTAACATCACAATTATAGCACGTATTGTATTGGGGTGATGAGTTCTTGAAGTTACTGAAATAAATAAAAATTCGTTTTCTTGATTGAAGTTTTTCATAAATCAAGATAAGTTATTAAATTAACATCGCGACCATAAAAATTACTATTCAAAATATTTAGATATGCCAAAGAGGATTGGAAAAAAAGTCTTTCATATTCTGATTTTTCATCTTGTAAGTGTATCAAGAGTTCTGGTTTTAATTGAAAAACTCTTTTCAAAACCTTATTCATGTGTTCTTTTGTGTGATAAAACAGAATTACATGTAAAGAACCCATTTCCTCACATATTTTCTTAAAATACGTGTCTGTAATGATGTTTCTTTTACACATTTCATAACACAATCCTCTACGGAAGGAAAAATTCTTAGAGGCAAGACCTTGTTCAAGTAATAAAAGTGCAGCTTTTAACATTCCTACTTGTAATATAACAATATGACCAAGTATATGTTATTTAAAGAGATATCACCAAAAAAAATCAGTCGAAGTGTTTAAATAAAAAGAAATTCAAATTAAAAATTAATTTATATAATATAGTTTAAGAGCAAACATATACGGACAAGTGAAAACAGAGTGATAAAAAAACATAGCAAAAAAATGTTTTATTTCTGTCAGCACAAATACATATTTTTATTTGAAAGTTTAAAAATGTAAACAGTATTAAATTTTAAGAATATAACGAAGTACTACTGAATGCATAAAAAAATATTAAATTATACCTGGTACATAGATTAGAATGAGATGGCTCAGTCAAGGTATTTTTATCCGCGTTTTTATCGCCTGAAGGCGAATATAGATGGCGTTGACATCAAAAAATTACAGTTTTCAATAATAGTAAGCAAATAGCAGGCGATTCAAAATGTATTTGGTAGCGGTAAACTCAAAATAAAGTTTATTACAAATTAGGGTTTAATACATGATCACAACACTGTAATCAAATTGCCCACCATTTACTAGTTTCCTTAGTAATGAAAGCTCATTGCTAAGAAAAACAGTATACAATACGATATTTAATTACAATGCTGTAACCACACAATAACGTTTTAATGGAAAAAGTATGTGTAAAGGCTTGTGATGTATAAAAAGTCAACAAACAAAAAATCTCGCATTCTCGGAATATAATGCATCGATCTTGCTTCCTGCCTGTACGCCCCACACACAACGCATCATCCTTCAAGTCCAAAAATGCCTTATGTCAACATAATAAAATTATCATATTACTCTCTACAGAACTTAAGGTACGATTATAAACACCACCAACTAAGTACTAGTAATCAAAAAAAAATAATTTTTACTTAGTTTAAAGCACACAAATTAAAAATTTTTGATGTTCCTAGAAAGTGACAGCGCTATTGTAGCGACATCTCAAGTTATTCAGTTAAAGTCATGATTCAAATTTACTTCTAGGTCTCTGTCTGTAAAACCGTGGCGCCATCTAACAACGCCCTTTTAACTAGGATTAGTCGGATAAAACCGCCCATTTAACTGAACAATCTCATTCTAATCTGTGACCCGGTATAAAAAATATTAGAAATAAAAGTTCTAAGAAATATGCCATAGTTCATTACATCAATATATTTTTTTCAAATATTTACAAATATGTACTTATCTAAAAAATTATATAATTCAATGACTGAACATACGTACTTCCATAACACCACATAACACTGATATATTTGGCCTACGAATTTATTGTGTCATTAGAAGATATCCCATCATTAGAAGTAAAGTCTCTTTATAAATAAAGTTAGTATAATTCGAGATATGTGTGTACACGTGTTAGAAACTGAGGGTATATTTAGAAATGTACATTCGTAAATCTTAACACAAGGAGAGTTTACATATTTAGTCATAAATTAATTATAAGCCATGTATAATTAAAAGCAGCTTTTATAGTATAAACAACTGCAATGCTTTATGTATGTATGAAAATCATATTCCAGCAAACGTCAAATAGACGAAATAACAACATTATCATACACGTACTAATAGGAGTAGTTGGGAAATGCATAAATCGTTAAAGCGCAGCTCAGCCGTACATCCGTTTTTGATACTTTGTTCCGTTTCATAATTAGTTTCCTGCAGTAATAGCGGTTAGCAGCCACCACCGATAGGTTATGACTGTGGCATACCCAGAGGCCGATACAGCAGAATACACCAATATACTTACTTGATAAGCAACACCAATACTTCACATCATACCGAACTACTAATAGTAATTAGCTAAAATAACACAGACCAATTAACGATTTGCTTTGCTGCTATAAGTTTTGCATGAAACTGTTTATTTTCGTTTATTGGAATAGCGAGCAGTCATATACATATGTATGTATGTGTATGCATATCTACGGATGCAGATACATGTTTCTCGGCCTTTATTTTTGTAATTGATGCTAAAATTTATTTACATATCAGTCAACTTATCGATCCAGAGAATTGTTGAAATTGTGATTGTTTCTAATTATTAACATTTTGTTTATTAATGGTTAATCTAAATGGTTGCTTGTTGTAATAATTGCTGCTTGTTCTACTTTATTGTAAATAGCTATTTACGTACCAAGTACGGGAAGACGCATTTTTAAAGCAGAAGCGACTGAAAGAAGCGAGTGAATATTTTCTTATTATACCATTGTACCTACACGCCACTGTGTTTTTGATACCATGCAACTAAAATTCATTGTCAGCCACACAACTTTTATTTGAAGCATTTTTTTTGTATATGCAATAATAACGAAGATAAAGGGTGGGTAATTTATAATGAATAACCCTGTACTATGCTTAATTTCATAATTTGCCCTCATTTAATTTAGTACCTGAAAATTTTAAGGGATGAGTGTGATAGGGTTACAATATTTAGTATTTAGTTACCCATCAACTATGTATAAGTTACCTGTGCATATTACTTACTAAACGGTTTGTCAATGCAAGTGACAAACCCGGTCCTAGAATAAAAGAATAATTCAAGTATCCCGCTGAAATTTGGAGCACACAGATTAAAATTGTAATAAACACTTATAGGTGACTTGTGAACAGTTGAGAATGTAGTCCTTTGTCAAGATTTTTAAATTTGAATACTAATTCTAATAAGTCTAATGAATTAATAAAAATAAAATGATTTTAGAACCTGATTATGTGAATTAATATAAAATCTTTTCAATATAAAAATATAGGTGTACACATCGGAAATTACTTAAATTTAAAACAGGTGTTATTGTAGAATTTTAAGGAAAATATATGCTACTTTTATAATTTGTTATGCAAATATATCAAAAATACAAATAGTAATTATACATAAACATTCTCTGCAAAAAATAGTTTTATCCCCTACACATTAATAAGTCACATCTTATAAGCGTTAAGACGAATACGAAAGGATGATATAATAATTATGATGGGAGGCCTAACCGCATAAATAAGTAAGAAGAAATATCTGAAAGATGTTGCTGGAAAATTCACTATACACGAAATAACGAATGATAATGGCTATAGACTGTGCGACCAAGCAGCGAATAGACCTATAATAATTAGTAGTACTAAACCCAAGCATCCTAGAAAGCACAAAGTAACAGACAGAAAACTAAGTCACAGATGGACTACGCGCTAGCGTCCAATACAAAGAACACGTCAATAAAAGATATTAGAACATATCGGGGTGCATGCGAGGATCATTTAAGACAATTACAAAAATAGCATTAAAACAGAAGAAATTAGTAAAAAGAATAAATATTGAAAGAAGATGAAATATAGAGAAATTACAACCCAAAGAAACTCAGTGACCAGTATACCTTGAAACTAGATGAACATCTAGAAAACAACGTTGAGGAGAGACGGATAAAGGGCACAATTAATAGATCAGCAGAATAATAACAAGTAATAATAATGAACGTAAAAAGAACACTGGAAGAGAAAGTGGATGTAAGACTAAAAATAGATTGGGTTGAATAAAGTATTGGAAATAGAAAAAGAGCAAGGTAAAAGTAAATACCCAAAATAAGATCCATGCACCCAAAAACAATGGAATAAAAAACAACCAAAGAGTAGTAGAAGATAATCTAGTAATATTTTATGAAGCTACTCTATGAGGCACGCAGAAACACAGGTTATAACAGGAGAAGACACCGACAACATTGAAGAACAAAAACCCACATTAGAGGAAGTAAAACAGATAATAAGCAAAGCAGTAATTCAAAAGCACCGGGACTTGTTATGTTTCATCCACGGTAGGTATATACCTTTTCTTCTTTTTCTTCTTAATATAGTCCTTCCTTGTACTTGTATATAAACGTATTTCCTTTTTCATCATTTGTTATGTATTTTCTTTTTCCATTTGCTAACATTATCCTTCATTTTCTTTTAGGAATACCCCGATTAGGTAGTATTGGGAACACGTTATACACAACTGGAATTTTCTTCACGGAGCCTACACTACAAAGACCACTCGCCTCCGTCACATTATCTCCAAATTCCATCCATGCCCTCTCTTCTGGTAGTATGTTAATTTGCAGAACGCTGTAAACAATATTGTCACTGCATTTTTCTTTTGTATGTTTTTAAACCACACATGACCATTTTCATAGTCTATTGAAGCCCTTGCGTTATGCGTAAAAAAGCTTATAAATGTATTTTTGTATTCGTACAGTTATTATTTATACAGAACACTGCCATCGAATATATCGTATTATAAATGCTTTGACTCATATCCGTTTACTATTCATAGATATAAGTTCAAGGTATTTGCTATATTTTTAAGTATGATTATAATAACTTTCTCATGAATTGGCACCATTATGCATGTCTGAATTTACGTTTACTTATTCAATATTGTATTCTCGTCTCGAGCATACCTAATTTGATCTTGCTCATATAATAATGGCATTTAAATGATTTATTCTCTTTACAGTTCCATCTTTCAACATAACTCTTTCTCTGTTGTTAACTTTGAGTACCTTTTTGTTTTTAAATAATGGTCCATTATTCAAGATATTTAAAGCTATCCTAACGCCTTGTGAAAAATTAGGTTGTGTTTCAGTGTATTCAAACCATATCTCACGCTTGTCTTTTCTACAAAAATCTAGATTGCATAGATTTATTTTGTGTTTGTTTTATACTTATTCAACTTAAAAGTATACTAATAAAATTATATTTGTTTTGATATGAGTTTACCTTTAAATATAGGCAGCCCATTATACCCTTGTGTTACCTGTCTTGTCTAATGCTTAAAACTTAAAAATAAACGTTTCAAAATAAAAATTAATATTCTTTTTTAGCAATTAAGCTAATTCCTAACATTCTTATTTTTATTTAATGTGAAGGTCACAGCAATATGTAGAATGCAAAATGAGAACCAATTTTGAATTAGAACAAGACATGAAAAGAGTAATTAAAAAACAAAACTTGAGATGGCTAGGACTTGTGTGGAGAGCAAACTGAGAAGATGTAATAAACATAGTAATGGAATGGGAATCAGCATGCAGATGACGCTGAAGTAGGTCGAGATCAACTTGTATGCAAGAGTTGGCGGACGACTTTCAAAAAAAATTGAAGTAAAATGTCCTTAAAGAGACGCCAGCGATCGGGAAAAATGGTACAACATATGTAAAAAATTCAAAAAATTATATGGGAGTTATAGAGATCTAGAAATCATCAACAAACGACGCTACCCCACTCGGGATATTATACCATACATATATATACATTTGTTAATTATGTAAATATAATTAAACAAGACTGTATATCCCTATTTTGCTATATTTATGTATCTTTGTCAGTTACACCAATCATGTAAATACGCATACGACCAGTGTAGTGAATATTTTACCATATACAATAACTTTTAACAATCGCTTGCAGAACTGCCGGTAATTATGCTATAATAAAATAAATTTAAAATGTAGTTTGCTACGTTTTCTTAAGAGTACTGTATTATTAATTACTAAATTAACAGATCGCTTGGTAGACGTTTAATAAATATTTACATAAACCATCTATCTCTCTACCCGCGAAAGAATGACTGCATACTAAAAAAGCATTTAATAAATAAAAGGGGTTCGTGTCGTTTCGCATGGCATTAATTTTGAAAAATTAATTCCAGTTTTATTGAATAACGTTTATGGTGGCGTGTAAGTATTGTTTAAAGTGGCAGGCATTACACATTAAGAGGGAAAACCTACAAATATAACTTGCGTGCGAGCCGCAGCAGGGATAAATTGAGATGTAATTAAAATATATAAATTGCAGACCTCATAAAGAATATTTTCCATTATAATGATATTTTGTTATCCATATTTATCAAACGTTTAACGATATAATTCCACATTGTGTAGTAAAAATGGCGCCGATTTTGTTAATAATCCCCCTATTTAATTGCCTGTTTCAATACAAGTTTTGGCATAAATAAATAATAAGCTAGCGTTTATCAATAATTTACATTAACACGTACATAAATAAAACGCTATACATTTATTCACAGTAATGAAACACTTCAAACACATGAATGTAATAATAAGAGATGCAAACATTTAATGGATTTTGGATATTTATGAATAATTAATACACTTTATACTACCACCATCGATAATTATATTCGTGGAATTGTATTTGAAAATATTTATATCTGAGTGGAATTTTTTTCCAGGCCTGTCTGTCTAACGTCTCCAGTTTACCCGCAGCCAGTAAGGCTTATTGTGCTTAACCTGTGTTATCTATGTTATCCACTCCAGTAATGTTGTGTCCTGTACAAGGCTGTACATGTCCATTACTGGGTGTCTCTTGAGTATTTCTGGATCTATATTCGGTTGCCCAAAAATGCGTTGCCTCCTGTGATCCAATACCTCACAGCTTACTACATTTTGCATGACTGTTTCTGGTACCTTATTGCAGAGCTTACAACTAAGTTCTCCATCATACAGGCCTATCCTGTTGATATGCACTTTAACAGGTGCATGATCAGTCAAAAGACCCGCTGTTGTTCGCAGCTGTTCCCTACTCATGTGTAGTAGTTCTGCGGCTCTTTTATTGTATGGTTGGCCAATAAATTCTTTACCATGATTTTGTCCTGGAATTGTTGCCTAGTAGTGCTTATGTTTTTCATAAACCCAGTCTTTGACGTGACTTGGGGTCATACTTTTGGGTTTCCCCAGAGTCGGTTCTGGGCCTATGAATCTTGCTTATGATCTTCTCCTAGCGAGTTCATCAGCTTTTACATTGCCCTCAATCCTTCTATGCTCTAGCACCCCGATCAGTTTTACCTTATTCCGTACTGCCAGCAATTTAAGTTTTTCGAGGCATTCCCAGACCAGTCTCGATGACACCTCTTGGCTTGATTTCGCTTTTAGTGCCGCTTTACTGTCAGGTAATATAACAATTCGTCAGTGACTGACGTCATTACTATTGTTTTCTATAGCACATTGGAGTACGGCATACACCTTTGCTGAAACACAGGTACATGCCTCCCCAAGTATTTGCTTTGACTAGCAGAGTAGAGTCCTGTTCCAGTGCCAGCTGCGGTCTCCGCCCCGTCTGTGTACCAGGTCTGGTCCTGGTACACAGACGGGTTGAAAACAACAGCTGGCACTGAGTGGAATTTACCACATTCTATATTATGCTAGACAATTGCTCTTTTAGGTGCAACAATATAGTGGTGCAATGGTGCAATACGAAGCGAGTTTGAAGTTTACTTATGAATGTAAAAATTGAAAACTCGGAACTTGCTATAATATATGAATTTTTAACATTAAACGGATCCGATTTTTACATTTAGTAAGAAGTATTTCACGTTACCATAAAGAGTTACAGAAAAAGGTACAGTCGTGAATAGATTAGAATATCTTACGCTCCAGGGTGAATGAGTACGAATTTAGAGCTAGTAAGTAACAAGACATTGAAAGTGATACTTGGTTAGAAAGGTAGTCTAATAAAGTTTGTAAGTAATCATAATATTTCAAGTAATTACATAATGCACAAATGACGAGTGAGTGAAGGTGTGTTGAGTATAGAAATTGCCAGAATTTGGGTATGGTTTCCAGTATTATTAGTATCGAAGCAAGCTGCTTTTATTTCAAGGTCATGCATTGCCTTTTCCGCAGCTAGTGCTTTTTATTCTCTACTTTACTTTTATATTGTAACGTATTTGTTGAACAATCCTTCAAGGCGAGTTTTCTCCTCGTCTTTGGAGCTTTTATATGATTCAGTTTTGGCACATTAATCTCTATTGAGTTGGAATAAAGATATTAAAATTCAATGGTAAAAATATGCTCACTCCTAATTTTCTCCAGCAAGTACTGCTTCACCTTCTTCCTGTGTCTTATAAATATAATATCTACACAGTTTTGCCCTAATTTGAAAGAACCATCTATGTAATCTTTTGTTAATAAAATTAATAGAATCTACGGTTGGTTCTTGGTGAAACATTATGAATATTAAACGAATAAAACACTTGGTTATATTGTTTCACTTAAGGACAGATTTATTGTACTCTGGCACGTGTTTCGACCTCTCGGTCATTAACGAAGAGTTTACAGACTTAAACTAAACTAAGAAAGTTACCAATACCTATTTATATGTGTGGGCTAGTGTCTTAAGTACAGTGTCAATAATCATAAACACCCCCATTATTGACACTGTACTTAAGACACTAGCCCACACATATAAATAGGTATTGGTAACTTTCTTAGTTTAGTTTAAGTCTGTAAACTCTTCGTTAATGACCGAGAGGTCGAAACACGTGTCAGAGTACAATAAATCTGTCCTTAAGTGAAACAATATAACCAAGTGTTTTATTCGTTTAATATAATCTTTTGTTGTTTATGCTGTCAAACAGTGTGATTCCTATTCTTTAGAAGCAACTTATACGATTTCTAATTTTATCTTGTACCTAAACAACAACTTATTTATGTCAACTATGTTCGTGAAAAATGCACTTTATACCCACAGAAACGGAATGTGTAGGCAGGTATTTTGCGCAACCACATAGTATAGTTTCTGTACTTAGCGTAAATTGAACAGACCAATTGTATTTTGACATGCTCGAAAATATAATCCAGCCTTTAATTGTAGAAGTTGCTGAGAATAATTTGGACGAGTTTGACGAAACGGACAAAACTTTACACCATGGCAATGCCCCTCCGCATTATTACGGACGAGTGAGGCAGTGGTTAAACAAGGAAGCCCTCCAGACGGAGTAGCCTGCCCAGCCCCCTGATTTAACGCCACTTTTTTAAGTAGTTTTATACCTAATCTCAAGTTTATAGAACATGGCTAGAAAATATTTTAGATTTGAGGCAAACAAAAATTAATGTGTACATATCCATTACTCCAGATACTCTTTGCAACGTCTGCAAAGAGTTTTGCAATCGGTTGTTCTATTGCCAAATGGTTGAGTGTGTTCATTTTGAACATTTAATTTAAAATCATGTGTTATGGATTATTATTTTTTTTAAATTTTAGTAATTTTTTTTTCGCTTTGTGAAAACGTTTGCTTTAATTGCTCATTTATTTTATTAAAAAGATTATTTCTTCTCTTTCTTCTATTCTTTCCAATTCATTCCAAATACCGTTCAAATGATGTAATTATCCTACACGTGAAATTCGGAACTTTTTAACAAAAGAACGTAATTTAAAAAAACATAAACTTTGAATAGATTCTCCAAATACCTTTAAAATGAAGGGTCATTTGACCCCTTTGTCATTTAAAATTCTGAAGTTGATATAACCTACAGCGCCATCTGTCAAACTTTTAAAATGAGACATGGTAATAAATTTAGTATTTTTTTTTGTTTTATTTTAGTTTCAACTTTTTGTTCTCTCTCCTCTAAAAGGTAACCGGGGGGGGGGCTTTTTGACACGCACTGTGCAGGCAGCAGAATGTATTTTCTAAAAAACCAATCATGTATATCTTTATTGAAAAGACTAAAGAAATGTACTGGATGGATGTAATTAATTGTCTATCCACTCAATTAAAACTATAAGCATACTGACAATTCAAATTAAAATAATGTCAGACTGTGGTGAATGCATCAGAGTAATCACTGGATTTATTTCTTTTTTATGTATAATTTAAATTTGTTAGTAAGTTACTGAATACCCTCAAAGCATACAATAGCATTGATATAGTTTCGGAAGTTATTTGTCATAAAAATGAAGCCCTGACGAGTGCCAAATGCAACTGAGCACACTAAATGTAACCGGCAAGTGAAATGCATGAAAACGTATGCAGTCACCGATGGGATGGAAGTGTAATGTTACGATAAGCTCGAAATTTTCATATGTTTATTGCGTTTGTTTTGCTTTTTATGTTACGACGCAGTACCGTGTACGTAACTGGAATCGTAAAAGCAAAATGTTGTAAAATGAAACAAATGCTGCAAAATGCTTGTATGACCTCGATAAGATATTTTATGTAACATTTAATGTTAATTATTGTTCGTAATTAATGGTAAATATGGAATAAATGTGAAATACACTACTTTAAATACATGTAGCAGATAAGTGGAAAAAGACTGCTATTATTGTTTTGTATTTAAAATATAGAATTTTTCACAGATATGTACTTTTGCGTTAAAATTTTCTTTAGAGTATTTTATGAATATCCAAATATTTATTAAGAAATTATTTGAGAGATTAGTGACCAGTTTTTCATAAAAAAATTTTGGGATATTTTGTCAGTTTTTATTGAACAGATAATCTTCAAAAATGTGACTTAAAATATTAAAATTAAAATTTAAAAAAATATATATTATATACAAAGATGCACCTTTTGTTGCTACTTGTTTTTGTTTGTTAGTTTATTTCGATTGTCATGTACGTCTAATTGTACATTCGTATTTTAATAATTTTCTTGTAGTAGTAATACAAGGAATGAATTATTATTATTATCAACTTCATTCTAAACTCAAGATCACTGCAATATGTTATAAAGCTTACTGCACGCAAACGGATTTGCTCATGGCTGTGTTAAAATTGAGAAAATATTTATAAAAACTTTATCGGTCTTTCTAATTCTTTTTTAATTGCAGTTTAGAACATGCTTAGAATAATTAACACAGAATAGTTTCATTTGTGTAAAAGTATTAGTAAAAATACATATCAATTCCAATACTTTTGCTCGAACTTTATTTAACAACTTCATACATCTAATTATATTATTTTGACTATTACTGAATTACTAGGCAAAACATGTAATTCTAGGAATGTATTTATTTTGCTCACATTTATATAAAAATTACTGCCCCTCGATTTCTTATCATCCACATTTTTTCGTACAAGGGCGTCAGATACGTTCACACTGAAATTCACTCTTTAATTTCCCTTCGCCGGCAATTCAACCCTGCAGGAATCTCGGAAGCTGCCGGATTACCCCGGGAACATGATCGGCTTCCAAATTTGCCACCTTTTGCCGAAATCACGCTATCCTCTTCGAATCACCTTTGCTCTTAGAGGATTTAGAGTTAATAGAATATTTTTTATAACCCAATCTCAACTTTTCTCTTACCCGTGTGTTTTACAATTTGTGAAAACTCGCATTATCCTGGTATTTTATAGTTTTGAAGTTACATTTGAAAAAACATTGTACAAAATGCTACTGTTTTAATCAATATCAAGAAACAATGAGGTTCACATAAAAAGTTCAGAATTTCATTTTTATATTTCACACGATAAAAGTCTGAATCCTTGTCTAATAATAAGTAAAAAGAATGAGGTGCGGCCACAATACGACTTCTTATACGTCTGTGGTTTTAAAATTACTCAAAAAGAATGTAAATTTGGCTTTAAATGCTTTTATCTTCTTAAAAAGTAAACCTGCGAGTATGTACCTTACATCAGGTCCGAATTTTAGGAATTATTAAAAATCTTGTTCTGAATACTTCTATTGTCTTAATAAATCTCTAGAGAATGCACATAGAAGACGAGATATTAGCTATTCGATAAGAATAAAAATGTTAATTCAGGTGTGAATTTTAAAAAATTTTTATACAATAATTATTCCAAATCCAGCTCTAAACAATTTTGTTTTCTTGATAAATCTATATAATATGAGTAATTTACGAGTTAAATTTTTAGTCGGTAAGAGTAAAAGTTTTACTTGATGTCCGAATTTTGAAATTTTTTATACAAAAGGTATTGAAAATCAAGTTTGATATACAGCACACAGACTGAGTCTTGGCCGATGGGCGGAGTCTTATAGGTCAGTGCGAGACAGACAAAGAATTCGTAAAAATGAAATGACCAGCTGCTCGTGCTTATCCTAATATTATAAGAATTCACTGCGCATCTTGTGGGAGGGGCATCTCATCGGTCAGGTCTCAGTCTGCGAGCTGTACCTTTATACTCCTAGTGTATCTGCCTAAAAACATGACTTGCGAAATTGCGCACAAAACTGATTTTCGATAATAATAAAAGACCTACTGTCAGTAGGAATTTCGAATCTGTTTAAACTTATTAGTAGACCAGATATTAGTAAATTTTGATTTTGTTACTGAAGTAGACTATTACTTCCTGTCTACTGATTTTATGGAAAATCTAATCCGATCTCAAGAGGAAGATTATACTCGCAAATATAAAGTTTTGGTCTTAATAGCTGTAGCCGTTGGACCGCTACCGTGGTCATACACACATACACACATATACACACACAGAGACAGACAGAGTGAGATATTTGCAAACACCAGTTTTTGCTATCATGGTACCAAAACGACATCTGCAAAAATCTAGATGTCGAAAATTTTTGTCATCACCATACTTTCTTATACTACGTATAACCACGTACAAATGATACAATGTATTATGTTAATTACATACAGGGTGCCCCACCGCAAACGAAACGGATTGAATATCTCGAAGGAGAAAACTTTTTTGAAAAAACGCAAAAACAGGTCGATTTTTGATCCAAGGGGGACACACTTCCATCATATCTTCAACTGTGATACGTCATTTCCCTCCCCTCCATCACTCTAACTATTACAATTTAAATAGGGAAAGTAGTATATACGATACATCATTGAAAAGGTAATTGTACGGGGAAGTCAGAAATGTGATTGTTGGTTGCGCTATTTTTGATTTTAGCGCCCTCTAGCGGGAAAAAGCGATTACGTATTCCACAATGTGACACATCATTTCAAAACTAATTTTATTAGAAACTAAATACGTAATATTTTTGACATTTATGTGTCATCATTCTCAACTACAGACTGTCAGGGTCTTTTGTAAACTAATAAGTTTGTAGTTTCTAATATTAGAGCTCCGCAAGGTTTTTCGGGTATTTAAATTTTTTTCAATTGTGCATTAAATTGCTAATAAAATTAGCTTTGAAATGATGTGTCGCATTCTGAAATACGTAACCTTTTTTTCCCGCTAGAAGGCGCTAAAATCAAAAATAGCGCAACCAACAATCACATTGCTGCATTCCCCGTATAATTACCTATTCAATATTGTATCGCATTTAGTACTTTTCCTATTTAAATTGTAATGGTTACAGTGATGGAGGGGAGGGGAATGACGTATCACAGTTGAAGATGTGACGAAGATAGGGTGTCCCTTTGGATCAAAAATCGACCGGTTTTTGCGTTTTTTCAAAAAAGTTTTCTCCTTCGAGATATTCAATCTGTTTCGTTTTCGGTGGGGCACCCTGTATAGAAGCACGGCGTATGAGATTCATTGGTAAATATTGTAAAATAAATATAATTTCATATATTTTTCGTACAATATTCTTCATATATATATATATATATTGCAGATTTAGCTTAATGGTGGCTTAGGGATGAGTTAAATCCATTGGTAAACCAAAATCGGGCTATTTTAGTTAAGTCTTATAGAAAATATATAACAAAAAGTATATAATTAAACCAAGCGGGTTAAATCTCAACTTACCATTATAAGTCGATCAAGCTTTTCTAAATTCTTGTTAATTGACCAGTGAAGCATTCTTCTTTAAAACTCAAGTATATTATATTGATAGATTGTTAGTAATATCTGCTGTTAGTACGCTGATGAGTTCTAAATCAACTATAAAATAATGGATATCTTAGTATTAGAAGGACATTCTGGGATTAAGGCGAGAAGATATGCACTCATAATGAGAAATGTTATGCTTGCAATAAAATATCATTATCTGTCTGATATTTCCAAAATACGCGAACATGATTTCTGTTACTGCATTTAAACAAGGGGTCCTGTTAAGACTACATCGCGAATTCGTATGATTAGTGTCTCTTCTTTTTAGAAAGTTCAAAACAACCACGTCCTTTTAGGGTTAGTTTGGGTTGGGCGAGGTTTTATTGAATTGTTATACAGATATAGGTTGCAATGCGCAAAACGACCTATTCGTTTTCTTTGTTTGTTTATTCAAGGAACATTGTTATAGAATTCCATTATTTGAATATCTTCTAAATTTAATATTAAGAAATGAATACTTTCTTATAATTCCAACCTTTAGCTTTCAGTTGATATTGAGATCTAAAAAAGGTTAATTTTTTGTTTCTAATTAACTAACCTAAGTTTTTGTTTACCAACAACTATTTCAGTTTTTATTCTTTTTTGTTGTTGTACTACTGTGTTGTTCAAGCGTCCATACCCTCCATCTTTTTTGTTGAAAACATCAAAGATTCCGTATCGAGCATGTGGTAAATTAGGACCCCAACACTGCGGGTGATGACATTGCAAGGGGTAAGAAATTTTTTTTTAACATTGTCGTAATTAATTAGCCTTATACATATTATATATTAATAACTCCATTGAGTTAATTAGTTTATTTAGTCTTCATATCACATATACTCATTACAGCTATACACAAGTATTTCCCAATACTATCAATTAGACAATATTTCCAACTTAATGATGCATTCCACTCAACATTCACTTGAGATGGATCACTTTGCAGTACTATCTTTTGGTCCCAGCATATACAAGGTGCTATAAATTAAAAATCTTGATTTTATTGATATCAATTGCTGTACAAAATAGTGGATAACTGCCGCAACTTTCATTTTTTGTCAATAATGTATGAAAGCTTTCTTTTTTAAAATAATTCCTTCTTTCAACATATGCAAAAATATACTTGGTGTTCCATTTAAAAAAAAAGTAAAAATACCACTACTTTGCTAATTTAACCGATAGTGTAGCATCATTAATAACAAAGTTAACAATAGTGCCGACTTAATTTATTACACCCTGTATATATATAATCATGTCAGCTCTCATCCTACCATGTTCTTGCGTTAAAGGTTAACTGGAGTAATTCTAATAGAAGCCCCATTATTATCCATTCTTGGCCTAATTTGATTCAATTTATCTCTGATTTTATTGATTTTATATCAAAATATCTTTTAGAAGTATTTGTTGTCATTTGAAATTACTTTTCTGTTTTTACATTTATTTCTTAGTACAACATTTTATAAAACCTTTTCAGTAATCTAGATGTTTTATTTTATACCTTTCTGTATTTTTTATACGACGATGCTTCAACTCTCATTCCGATAGTTTTTAAAACACGTGATTGCTCTGTATAATTATTCCTTCTAATTGTCATAAAATTTATCTGCCAAATATTCTCTATTATTGCTTTTTTAAATGTCACCAAATCATTGTATGTATTTACTTCAGAATATCGTTCTGTTTTTTTGTGACTTATTTGGTCGATATCACATACCTTTCCTGCCGATGTATAATAATATTTTGATACATATTCAAAGTCCATTCTAAATTCCGATTTCTACAATTTAAAAAAATTTTGTAATTCTTTTTCTAAATACACACACCTACATACATTTTTAGTTTTAATTCTTACAACACGATTTATCTGCAGAGTTACAATTAAATGTGTTCATGAACCAAACATAGTACCTAATCTTTCTTCCTGTAATTAAACCGTACTTCCTCTGAAAATTCTATTACTTTTGAACTTTCTAACTGCATTAGTGGCCAGTATTTCTGAAAAGAAACAAAATTTCTCCTATGAAGGAAACAGATAAAAGTGTTCATTTATTTTCTCCAGGTGAAGCTAACGGAAGCTAATCATATAATTGAGTATCCACAGAAATTTAATTTCGGATATCCTTTTTGTTTCTAGCTGACTCACACCGACACTATGGTAAATTATTTGGCTTACTCAATTTATTCAGTTAATTTTAGAAATACTTATGAAAGTATTCGCTATAAATTACTGTTAATACCAACAAAAAATATTCATTGTATTACGTCTTTTTATATGATTATGATAGTATTAAAAGTGATAGTATTAACCTTTGATCAATACTATTTTAATATCCAGCTTTTTTATATTTCATTTATTTTGTTTGTGATAGGGGGATATAAGTTATCAAATGCTAAGTATTTTCATTTAATTCTTTTATTTCCGGAAATAAATATTCTTGAATGTTCTTTCGTTCTTTATGTTTTATTATATCATCTATAATATTGGGACTATATCCGTTATTTTCTGCTATCTTTTTAATAGTGTTTATTTCTTCATTAAAGGACTCAGTATTTAATGGTATGTGTATGTACATAACTATGAAATATTGACATTTTTATTTGGAAAAATTGTTTTGCATTCGCGTGTAGTATATTATCTGAAAATGTTGGTTTTCTATAAATTTTATATGTTATATTATTAGCGTTTTTGTATATGAAACTATCTAAGAAATTTAATTTCTTATTTTCTTCTTTTTCTATAGTAAATTGTATCCTAGAGTTTAGTGAATTAAGTAGTTTAAAGAATTCTGTTAATTGTCTATCTGTACCTGTCTAAATGCATAATATGTGATCAACGTACCTCGCCCAACAAAGTATTTGTTTTGTTAATGTATTATTAATCCTGAATAACCTTTCTTCAAAGTGACTTATGTAAATATTTGCTAATAATGGGCTTAGTGGGTTTCCCATGGGTAAACCATGCACTTATGTATATATTTCGTTGTTAAATCTAAAGTAATTTTGTTCCAGGCATATCTTTAATGAGTGTATTATTTGTGTTTTCTCCGTGTTATCTAAAATATTGTCATTGATTTGTTTATGTATTATGTTTTTTATTTCTTCTATTGGTATCGATTTAAATAGGCTTTTAACATCGAACGATATTAATTTAGAGTTATCTGGTAATGTGATGTCATTTAATTTCTTAGTTAATTCGATTGTATTGTTTATTGAATAATTTGACTTAAAGTAGATTTTTTCCGGTAGTGTTTTACTTAAATACTTACAAAGCTTATAGGCGGGTGCATTTACATAAGATACTACTGCTCTCATTTTGGTGTTATTTTTGTGCAATTTCGGTTGGCCATAAATTCTTGGGGTACTGGAGTTCATTAATGTTAGGTTTTTGTTTTTTAATTTATTATAATTGTTTATAAGCTTTTTTATTTTGGTTTGATAGCAATTAGTGGGGTCATTTTCTTGATTTTTTAAATTCATTAGTGTTTAATAATTCATAGATTTTATCATTGTAAATAGTTCTTTCTAATAATATGACTCCATTTCTTTTGTCTGCTTTTGTGATTACTAGATTGTTATGATTTAATTTCTTTCTTATCGTTTTGGTTTTCATACGTAACTTTAGAATTGTTTTTTAATTTTTTATATTCTGTTCCTATTATTTTATTTATTTGTTCTTTTTCTAAGTTATGTCCTTCTATTGGTTTTAAAGCTAATTTTAAATCTACTGCGAGGTTGTTAATATCATTCTTATTGTTAATATTTGGATTATACCCCTTACACTCCCCTATACACAATTATAAGTATCCATTAGCCACCACCCGATATTATTAAGAGCTAGGTATATAAGTTGTACCTTTACTTACTTTAGGTTAGTTTAAATAAGTAACTCTTTGATAATGCCATAACAGCCGAAACATATATTAGAAAATTCTAATAAAACTTTGTGAAATATAGCCAAAGTGTGTTATTCTGGACAATTAAATTAATAAATAAACAAAATATTAAGTGTAATTTGTATTATTAAATATGGCTAACATTCTGTAAATCAAGATGCCTCAACGATATCCGTTAATAATAAGCATTTTAAAATGTAAAATCCTCTTCAATCAGACATTTGCTAAATACCGAAATATATATGGATATAGACATCGATTCGAAGGCATTGTGTTTAGAGTTAGTAGAATTTAAAACATGCTAATTATAATATTTCATTTTGTTCTTAGAGACAAGTAAGAAATTAACTCTCACACTTGTAAATATCACTTCGGTTTGTATAAATATACATTTCAAAAGTACGAAAAAGAGGCATCAGATACCGGGCTGATGAGCGGTTGCCAAACTAACAGTTAAGCCTTGGTGATGGTGCCTGCTTTTCCACAAGTTCATTAATTACTAGATATGAAGCAAGTAATTTTCAATTTTAATATATACATGTCGCTACTTTCATGAAATCTCCCATGTATATATTAGTATATATACAATTCTATATTATATCTTAGACACATAATTTGTATTATTGTGTGCCGAGATTGCTCATTCGCCAGAAATTCATCCTGGCTGCGTGCCTGATTGACTCACTTGAATAATTTCAACAGCTCTACTCGAAATTCTTAATTACATTGTTGCGTTATTACTATTTATGTATGTATTTACATCAAATGCATATTTACAGTAAACCTAAACCTTTTGGTGTGACTGCATAAGTAATACCGGCTGTTCTATGCTTATTTATTTAAATTTTTGATTTTACATTCTATATTTGTCATTTTAATTATTTTAGATGACAGCCAATTGTCATTTTGTTATTATTTACTAATCATTTGCCGCTACTGTCAAGAAAGCTAATTCATTTTTAGCACCCGGAGATAAACAATCATGTCAAATTCATTCAACGATTACATTTATGCAGGGAATCTAGTATTCAGATCTGAAACAGTATGCCGGTATAATTTAATCAAACCCCAACATTTTCTAGTCAACTTAATTAAAAATGCTCACGCTTGCTTAAAACCATAGCCTCTGCGTATTCAGAAGTGTCGAAAGCTGATGAACTTTTTATATAAGCTTATACATGTGGTATATTGTTGTTTTTAGAATAAAAATCTTCTCCAGAATAGCTAACAAAATGTTCGAATTTGAAAAAAAAATTCTGATAGTCTAGTCTTAAAGCCCTTAGGTCTATACATGATTTCATTAGGCTATTTAGTAGCCTAATAAAACCTTTTACTCTCTTATACGTAGTATAACGAAGTATTGTGATGACGAAAATCTTCGACCTCGAGATTTTTGCAGATGTCCGTGTTTTGAAGTCCCCTGATACCGAAAAAGTGTTTTTTTAAAAATATATGTGTCTCTCTCTGTGTGTATCTGTGTCTGTGTGTAACCATGATAGCGGTCAAATCGCTGTAGATATTAATTCCAAATTTTGTATCTCCCTTTTGAGATCTGATTAGTTTTTCAGCAAAATCGGTAGACCGGAAGTAGTTTAAACAAATGTATAAAGAATTCAAGTGCACTCAAAATTAAATTTGAGCAGAATTTTACCAAAAAAGTTTTTCGAAATTCCTACTGGAAATAAGTCTTTTAATCTAATCGAAAATCAGTTTTTTGCGAATATTTCGCCAGTTATACATTTTAAATAGGCACGTTACGAGTATGAAAGTATTTAGAACTTAATTTTCAATGCATTTTGTATAAAATAAATTTCAAAATTCGAACCGGCACTAACACTTTTATTCTTATCGAATAACGATTTTTTGCAAATATATCGTAAATTATGCATTTTATATATATTTGTCAAGCGAACAAAAGTATTTAGAGCTGGATTTGCAATGTTTTTTGTATACATGAAGCTTAAAAATTCGGACCGCAAGTATCACTTTTACTCTTAGCGAGTAGCACTTTTTTACGAATATCTTGCTAAGTATGCATTCTATAGAAATTTATTAAGAGGATAGAAGTACTTAGAATAGGATTTTGAATGAGTTTTGTTTAAAAAAAATTTAAAAATTCTATAATTTGAAACGCTGATACGTATAAGAAAGTAGTGTGGTGGCCACACCTCATTGTTTTTGAGGCAGTCTGTATATTATATAGAAATAATATTTCGTGCATTCAGTTATGAATATAGAGGCCGTTCCTTTAAAGCAACAAACAACTTTGGGACGATGCTAACTTCTGGGACACCTGTGAAAATCAAATATTCTTGAAACGTGTTGTCGATAATGCTACTAATATTTAATTAAATATTGACATATTTGAGTATTAAATTAATTAATATCCAATCTCATTACATCTGCCCAATTCGATTTATTTAAAAACTGGTTTATAATTTTACCTTAAAATATATAATTCCTCTTACTGAAGATATATAAAAAAATATGATATTAAGATGGAATGAAAATTTTCCCGATTTACATAGTATTGAAGACGATTTTTAACTTGGTCTCCGGAAATTTTATGAAAGATTATATTCCCCTCCTTATAGTCATTTCAACTGTGTAACAAAGTTAAATCAGCCATTCGGTAAACTTTAATAAATGTGATTAAGGTCATGTCTTTGATGTTTCCGAAAATCGAAAACAAAGAGAATTCCTGCGTTCCAGTAAATTGAAAATCTATCTATAGAAAAAATTCTTTGGAAATTCAATATGCTTACCGTTCTCCACTTGATATTTGATTAGCATGTATTTAAATAGAGTTTTATTTGATATAGTATCTTATACGAAGAAATCGACGAGTACTTTACATAATATTAATCCGAGAGAACGTATTTTTAGCAAAGAGTTTCAGAGAGACCACAACATAACCAATATGAATATTTCGCCGAATTTTGTTGTATCGCATTTTATACGCATGATAGCGCATTATTTACATTTGCTTTGATTTGATTATGTTATACTGGAGTACTTATTTCTGCTTTAGCTTAAATTAAATATGAGTTTTCCATTACACCATTATTAATTCTATAGTTTATAAAATACCTTACAGGTAACGAATATATTACTGTTTCTACAAACTGCTTCTTAACATAGGCTTAAGTTAAAATTGTTAGTGTTACATAATAAACTTCTTTGTTATTCTCTCAAGATAATTCTATATAATAAAACTCTACACTTATCTCATTATATAGAATAAGACGTATATATCAAGTAAATATTCATGACAAAGTGTTTTCCGTAACTTCAGCGGGAAAAAGTTATGATGTCGGAGACAATAATTACAAGTGTGTAATACATAAATGGCAATAAATACTTAGATTATATATTGTAAATAACGTAATAACTATTTGTAATATTTACATATTGATGTCTTTAAAAGTTTTGTACTTTACAATTTGACGTAAACAAGTTGACATTAAAATAGATGTTTGTTTACATTTTTAAATAAGTAATACATCACTTAACCGAAAGGTGCAGCGGTGTAGCCCATGCATTTTTGGAAGTAAAAAGATAGTCAGTTAAGTTTTTTATTAAGATAAACGTTAATATAAGGGCAAAATGCGAGAATTATATAGATTTTTGATGCAGGTGCGATCCGCACTTAAAAATAAAAACAGGGGTGCCTATACTTATAAATTATTGAAAATTAGAACTAATTTTCGATAAATCGGGACTTGTAATATTTTCCGAAATATTTAATAATAACTTAGAATATTTTCGATAAGTTGGGACTTGTAATATTTTTATGGATTAATTTTATTTTGAACTTAGAATAATTTTACAAAAATAAAACATAAATATTTTTAAGAGAGACAAATATTTTTGGGGAACTAGAATGTTTTATTTTAATACGCGATGGTGGAATACTATGCGTTACGGTGAAACATTTTAGTAATTGTAATGATTTTGTTTTATATTTAATCAGAATTTATTTTTTAATTTGGATATAAGTATAGACACTTTACGTTTACAAATCTGAAGAATGTCAAAAGTATTAAGTTTATTTAAAGTTTTTTTTTTGTTTGTAGAATATTTTTTACTGTGTAAAGATTTATTTATTTAAAATTAATATGGATGAATTTGAACAGTTATTTGAAGAATTAAGGTAGTTTAATTGTGTTTATTTTTTATTTGTCTTGTATATAGTGTTGAACAGAATTTTATGTGGTGGTCTATGCTGGAGTTTAAACGAGGTTGGCAATTTAATTTTTTTTTTATTTTATGAATATACTTTCACAATTAATTTTTTTATTTTTGTGCTTGTATATTAAAATTTGACGTGTTGGGTAATCGGTCAGGGATGTGTACAATGAATTAAGTAGGTGATCAATTCATTGTATGGAGCCTTGATTAATCCTAAAAACATGAATTGGTTTTGGTGGTACTGTTTGGGAGCGAGAAAAGGCGCTGGGCAGTACTAATCAGAACAGAGT
Source organism: Amphimallon solstitiale (assembly GCA_963170755.1). NCBI lineage: Eukaryota > Metazoa > Arthropoda > Insecta > Coleoptera > Scarabaeidae > Amphimallon > Amphimallon solstitiale. Next base: position 48,981,663 of record OY720676.1, on the reverse strand, counting down.
CAATATCTTAAAACACAATATAAGCACGTAATAATAATTTAATAGATATATTACATTAAGGCTGGAAACGTGGTTGTGTACGTTAGGGATGTGTGCAACGAGTCGAAAGATGAAATCAAAATATTTGAATTATCGAAGACAGATAGAATAAAAATATGTACACACCTCCACTTAGTCAAAAAAAAAAAGAAAAAAAAGTATTAAAATTAATATGCAGGTGGGAAAATCTATAAAGAAACCACTGAAAAAACAATGTTAAATACACTTTACTTCACACTTATTATACATACAACGTAAGTTATTTTACTATTTTACATTTTTAACCTGATATACTCCAATTGTGTTACAGTTATATATTATTTGAAAAAGATATTATAAATAATATCGAAACGTAAAAAACCATTGCTTGTTATTCTGTTATTCTACCTTAAATAAACCTTAGTTAAATACGAGGCCGCTACACCCATGATATCGATAGTAAATTATATATATATATATATATATATATATATATATATATATATGTAAATATATATTAATTTTTATTGGACGATTTGTAGGTCGTTATACTAGTTTTAAATAATTTTAAAACTCGCTAATTTGCAGTGTTTGAAAATTACAATTTTCTAATTTTACCACTGACTATTAAATTAATTAGGTAATTTTTTTTAAAAATTACCGACACGGCTGGGATTCGAACCCAGGACATACCGATTACTAGCCCGTTGCTCTACCAACTGAGCTACCGTCGGTGTCTGAATTCGAATTTCTAAATCGTACTGATATATGTATATCAAGTAACAGATGGAAATGAGAATGTATATATTAAGCACTAAACGTCCATGTGCTGTATATATGTGATATTAAATTTTTATTGACCTTTTAATTCATATATGTAAATATATATTAATTTTTATTGGACGATTTGTAGGTCGTTATACTAGTTTTAAATAATTTCAAAACTCGCTAATTTGCAGTGTTTGAAAATTACAATTTTCTAATTTTACCACTGACTATTAAATTAATTAGGTAATTTTTTTTTAAAAATTACCGACACGGCTGGGATTCGAACCCAGGACATACCGATTACTAATCGGTATATATATATATATATATATATATATATATATATATATATATATATATGTATTTAAAAGTTTCAGAACTAAAGTGTGGCACTGTGGTCCAAAGCCGTGCTTCTGCTTGAATTTTGATAGTTTTTAATTTTTCGTATTACATCAAGTTGTGCATGTCCCAAAAGCTTCTTATTAATCTTACTAATTTCTGATTGACTTATGGGCTGATCGGAGTACTTCTAAAAAGCTGACATACTTCTTGTTATGTTCTAGCTCTGTCGTCATGACCAATCATTATTAACTCTTCAATTCTCTGTTTATCGCTCAATAGTACCATTTTTATTAATAAAATAATTTGCAAAAGGTATCTTATTCTAATGTAGAAATTGGAAATAAAACTTATTTTAATGTGATACTTACATATTATTTTATTTAGACAACCGTAGTTAAAGTTCTTTGTTTTATACGTCGTTCTAATATTTGACCTTAATATTCTTTTTCTCAATTTGTTTATGTGAAAAAAAAAAGAAAAAGAGCGAGGACCCTCAGCCTAGAAATTAGCAAACAAAATTGCAAAATAATAATTACTGTGTCTTACATATATACCTTTATACGTAAAACGTATATGTATATATGCATGTGTTTGATACATACATATTTGGTGAAAAGCTATTGTCAAATTAAATATGTCATATTTCTAGATCATCTTTATTTTAATAATTATTAAAAGTATATAGAATTATCATATAAAAAATAGCATTACAGTAACCTATATACAATTTATAGACAATATGTGTTTTTGTTTTAGGGTTTATTTTAATTAAGCTATCAACAAATTTGTCTTTTTATAGATTACCAAACAAAGCAATAGTTTATATTCAGGTTATTACTTCACCATTAACTTAGAAATGTTCAATAATTTGATGATTACTGTATTTAGGAACTTTATAAGATATAGTTTCCGATAATTTGCGATTAGTTTACTTTATTTATATTCAAATCTTCGTTATTAATTCTCATTTAAGTATTTTTTTCAATTACCGTCGATTAATAGTATTGATATTTTAATGCTTCTATGAGAGTAATTCATATAGAAAAGAACATATTGATTTCAAGTTGTTGAAATTAATGATGTTTGAGTTGGAACCCACAACAAGAAGTTACTCTTCTCGTTTGAGAAATCCTATAGTTCTATGGGTCATGTTCACGAGGTCAAAATGTACACCGCTACGAAGGATACAAACCTCTTGGCGCTTAATATGCTTCTGACGAATGACCGCAGCTAGATTCCGTAGCTAAGCAAGGGTAAAGGGCGGTCACCGCAGGGGTTTTTGTAGAATGAATCTCACCAAGAACAGAGTAACCTTTTCTTTGCATCTGATTGAAATAATTCTTAGCGAGGTAACCACCGACGGACGCGAAAATGATTTATGTGGAGAACCCTGGTTTACTATCACAATCACTTAGCGAAAAGTCTTTAATGCGGAATTTAAGCAAAAGTAATCCCCAATTGAATCTAACGGCAATGCTAGCGTTGATAATATGAAAAATATGTTAGGAAAAAGCTTATTCAAATTTAAATACGTTGCAAGAGTTCTTACTTTTCGAATTTTTTTTCTTCCCGGAACACATTTATATTTCTTCTATTTAACAAAAATATGTCAGTTGCTGTCATCTGTCAGTTGCAATGGACTACATACCGTTCAGAAAGTTTTTTTCTAAGTTTCAAGGTATACATTTTCTCACATTGCTAGTTTTAAATATTTAATAAAAAAACAACATTGCGTCGAATTGGAGATGCATCTTGCATCTCAATTATGAGACCTTCTTTTTCAATATATGTTTATATATATAATATTGTTAATTCTTCTGAAAAACTCCGGATGGAGTTTAATAAATAAATGTGTAGTTGCTATTTGAAATTTGAGAGGTGTTTCACTTTCTTGCTTTTGTCCTTTTTATATGTCTACCTTCTGACCCTACTTCCCTACCTTATATGACATCTAGCGATCTCACACACACTTGATCGGGAAGAAGCTTAATCGTGTGAGTGGTTCCCAATTAATTTATTTGTTTCGGACTCCTGACCATCTCCTAATGAGTCGGCGGCGGTCCGCGTTATAAGGAAGTCGTCGGTAGGTAGGCCAGAAAGAATGTTTGGATATTTCAATTTTAATTGTAAGTTTATCTTTGTTGTTTATCTTACCGTACCTAGAGGCGCAATAATATGCTGTTAATAATGACCGTTCCATTTTAGTGTAGTGAGCTAATGATGCATATTCAATGAAAGAATACAACGTCAAATTATATTTTCTTATTTTACCCGGTCGAATCTACTTCTTTTTTAAATAGGTGTTGTTTTACCCACAGCATTTTTGAGGTAATGTCTGAAAATTTCAATGCAGGACTACCGTGCTTCAGAGTGTGCTTAAAGCTGTCCACCTTGGCTATATTTGTAGTCATTAGACCATTTTGTATGCGCTTATGTAGTCTGCAGACGTCCATTGTCAAACCTAACAATGAATACTTTAAAAAGTTACAGCACATGAGCACATGAATCTGATGTAAAATTATTTTTTGTATTTTAAAAATCGAACGTTAAAATCTCAAATTTTTAAAATCAATGTGTCAGAAAGGCATTCAATTTTAAGAACATTAATGCTATATTAAAGTTTATTATATATATATATATATATTTTCATTATAAAAGTTTCATTACTCTTATTGAGAAATCCATTATATTAAAATGCATTCCTTCGATACGTTTTCTCCCTTGTTTAGTGCCACTTCACGTCTACCCTTAAACTCGAATGTTTTTATTTCAAATAAATTCCGTCACGTTACAGTGTTGCTATAACCTTGTAGCAGGGAAGAACATCCCCTTCAATTTTCTCCGCTCTGCCGAGAGGTAACGTAAGGCGTGATAGAATTAAATGTTGCTTCTGCTTTTACACATAAAAGATTTCACCAGTCAAGAAACAAGTGGCGCAATAAGAAAATTAACTGAGATGTATGCAAGGCGCAAATATAAAACGACCATGCAGAACTGTAATTTTCGGAAACACTCTCCCACTTTATACTCAGTTCCATAAATATTCCTACACTCTGCATACATACATTGTTATATAGAATTTTCTCTCATGCTTTCACTCTTATTCTTGCGAGATACGTACATTTAAATTCCAAATAAAAAAGTTGCGGTTCCAGCATTTTATGGCAGTGCGTCTGGATATGTTATTTTTTTATTAATCTAAAACTTTCAAAACTTGTTTGTATTTGAGTTATGATAATAAAAATAATAATAAAAAACGTAGGGTGAAATTTACCAATGCATTATATTAAAGAGATGCAATAAAAGAAATGTAAATTTTTTCGGATATTATGCTCAATGTCAACAATATAACATAGATAAACATACATACTTAGGAACAGATAGCAACGTCATGAGGGTTTCAGACCCATCTCTTTTCACTTTTATGTACTAAATTTGATCTAAACCAAATTTTGATAGTCTGCGAGCAAAATTCTAATATTCTGATTACTTTTCTTATCTAAAACTATATTTAAGGTTAATTCAATGTAATCATAAAGAAAGTTGGTTATAAAAATATTAGAGTTTTGTCACAAACTATCCAAATAGAGAATGTTGTCTTTGTCCGTACATTGTTAATAATCCAGACATTCCCCTGACAAAATAAAACAATTTTTGTATTCGAAAGGGGTAATTGCAATTATGAAAAGATGTGAAATAAATCATTGTTAGTATCAATAGCAAATAGCCAAGCACATGTACATGTGTAGGTGAACCTAAACCATTTGATGGGACTGCATAAGTAATATCGGTTTTCCTATGCTTATTTGCTTACATTTTCATTTATATACGACTGATTTTACATTCTATATTGTCATAATACCAACAGCTCTAATCGTAATTCTTTTAATTACATAGTTGCATCGTTATTATTATAATTACATTAATTGAACAGTTTAAGGTAGACCTAAACCATTTAATGAACTGCATAAGTAATACCAATTGTCCTATGCTTATTTTTTACATTTTCATTCATACTTATTTGATTTACGTTCTACATTTGTCAATGTATTTTAAATGACAACCAGTTGTCATATTGTTATTACTTTTGCTCATCATTTGCCACTACTACCAAGAAGATATTCATTTTTTCAATACACATATATATACAATTTCAAAAGCATTAGGCATAGCTGTTCAGGCTGACTATTTACCTTATTATTGATTAATATTGTCTTCACTTCATGAAATTACTATTCTTTTTGTTCATATGCATATGAGGGATCTAAGGGAATATCAGTACTGATCTAGATTCATTTGACATGCACGATAATGTGGATGGAAGATCTAAGTCTAAGTCTAAATCTTAAAACGTCATATTGTAAATGTCTAACTCTTATATTTAACCATTTGACATTTGTAACTCTACAACTTGCAATTGTATATAACGGATGTGCCGCTGGAATATGCTTCGTTTTGGTGCGCTCTTCCGACTATCATCAAAGGGAGGAAAGAATGACGTTGCGCTAGGGTGGGAGTATATTCCCATATAGTCCCAATTATTACAACACAACGTGGATTTAGACGGGAATTTAATGTGCTACGGTAAGGTAATGTGCCTACTGGAAAAACAATTTTAGAATGGTTTCAAAAGTAAAAAGAGGATTAAAAATGGTTCCCGCATATCCGTATGCTGGAACCACTTTTACTCTAGGAATTGCGTCGCTTACTAGTTACACAGAATATGTTATGGTTTCAACAAATTGACGCCACCAACCACACGCCACAATTTGATATGCGCGTATTTAGAACGGTTATTTTCACGGAATGGTGACATAAATTTTCCTACAAGGTCACCAGACTTAACAGCTGCCTAATACTTCTTGTGGGATTATTTAAAGTCTAGAGTATACATGAATACGCCTCGCACTCTACAAGATTCGAAGCTAACATCATCCAGAAAATTCGAGCCATTGACGAAAGGACTAGAGATGCCGTTATGGAAAATTTAGGTGTCAGAATTGCAAAATATATTCAACTGCGCTGAAGTGATTTACTTAATTCAATTTTAAAAAAATAATAAAGTTACAATAAATTGCATCTCTTGTGCCTTTTATTCCTGTATATATTTTTCAACTATTATCAAACCTTAATGGTATTATTACTTCTCTAAACCAAGTGCATTCCATTGCCGAATCCTCTATATACACGTTTGATGGACAAACTAACAATTAAATAATTGGGTACCGTTAGCGTATCTGTTGATTTTAATTTTCATTCTGGAAAAGACTTCAATACGGAAAGATGGAAAAGTTTGTTTGTGGAAAATAAAGGAAACAAAGAAATTCTGGTGATATCTAAAGCGATAAGAAATTTAGCAGAGTAAAAAATTCAACGGTAAAGTTTCCGTTGGAAAGTCGAAGCACGCAAGAACAATCCTAAATAAATAAGAGCACTTGAACACTTTTACCGCCGAATATTTCCAGAACTGTATTTTATCATGCTATATCTAATTAAACAGATCTGAACATTATATATACACACCTTTTTTGAAATTACAATTTGGTTATGCGTTGTTTTCGCATTTTGTCTTGCTGTGATTAATAACGTGTCATTACTATATATATTCTAAGTGAGAAAAAACAAAATGATCAGTAGCCTAGTCTACAGTAAGGAAAACACTAATTCAGAATATCCTGTACATAATTCAACTATTATGATAGCTTTGAAACGGATATTTCTTCCTATGATCACGTACGTTTACGATCGTCTTTAGGGATCTTTTATCGAGAGGTTTGGTTGTAATCAACATGTTACCTTAACACAGAATATTTATTATATTACTGTAATACGTGCTTAAAATTTTAGATTAAGAAAGGAACTTCATTACATTTTATGTACAATGAAATTCATATTTATATCTAATAAGTACCCGGTGACCCAAATTTCGACGCCATCGCCAAAATCGACTTAGTTTTTCTTAAATTTGAAGCTTACAGGAAAACATTTAAATTCATTTATAATTTACAACCTGCCTGCACTAATCGACACAGTAATGTTTAAAAGACGTTATTTATGGCCGTTTTGTTAACAAACATTCTTTACGAAATGGTCAAGGTCTTTGAAGGGGTGGGGATACCGGCACCTCCACCAAGCCAATCTTCGGCCGAGCCAAGGTTGAGGTCTTGGGGAGGTTCCGACCTAATATGACCCTGTACAGATGGCACTAGACTTGCATTTCCTTTCAAAATATTACAACATGCAATAAATCCGGAATAGGAGGCTTGTCTGCATCACCAATGTCCCATAAATTTATGAACTCCAACAGGACTAGAAACTTTGTCAATCGCCTTAAACGTTAATGTTTAAAAAATTAAATGCACGTAACTTGTTCATAAAAAAATGTTTTGCTATTTTTAATCCCGGTAAACGATTCAAAATCATATTACGTATTTAGTTGCCTTAAATTAGTATTCTGAATGTTTGCCTGAGTAAGTTTCTTTCCTGGAAGTGATATAATTTTAATTTGCTATTGATACAATCACTTACAAAATATTAATAATAATATTTTATTAATGAGGGTTATTTTGCCTGTGGCGGTAAGGCTTGGGTTAGGGCCGAAGGTCGGCTTGGCTCCTAGGACGTGGATGTTTTTGTTTTTTGGCTGCCACAGACACTTTTTAAATATTTTGCAGATTTTTTTTTGTATTAATTATGTAATGACATTTCAATCTCACTTTATACAAAGTTTGATTCATTTTCCTTTATAAATAAAATCACATTTGGTGGTGGCGATAAAACTTGATTCACCTGGTATAATTAATATGACAAATTTTAGTTTTTAATCAAAAGCATGTACATTTATAGTAGACAATTTCAAATGTTGAATGTTTTCAATTAACGTAATTTATTAATTTACTTCAATCAAGTGCAGTATCAACTCAAAATTTATATATAGTTGTATGCTAAATTATAATCAAATTACAAAAGTATTTTTTTTAATTTAGCATTATTGTTAGAAGTATACTTTGTCTGATGATAGTATAGTTTACCGTCGGTAACGAAATGGGAGCATCGTAAAGTTATTTGGACATCTTTTAAACATTTTCTTATAACAAACTCGAAGAAAAGAGAAAACAAAACTGATTCCAACAAGATGCATCAGTCAGACTTACTGCTTGAATTTAAGTGCTAATTTTTGGCGAAGCATTTCACAATCACTCAATTTTTAACAATAGCTATTTCAATTGGCCCTTAATTTCGATGGATATTATCCTGTAAGATCTTTCCACACACAGATCTCTAAAGAATAAAGTGAATCAAAATCACGCAATCTTGAGAACTGAAAAGAAAAATTAAATGAAAGATTGAATCTATACCCACAGGAATTCTTTAATAAAGTAGCTGAATCATTGTATTAAATAATTGATGATGAGCATGAAGGGAATTCTTTAAATTAATGGACGTCAGTTAAAGCAAACATTATTCTATAAAATAAGTTTCCATTCATGCACGTCAATGTACAGCTTTATCTTTAAATATTGATTGAACAGTTGCTGCAATGCACACATGTTAGGTGAAAGTTTTTGTTTTGTTTGATTTACATCCTAAGTACTTTTTTATAGGTACGTACATGATGTGTAGATAATTGTAATGACAACAATTTTACGATAAAGATAGCTAATTGAGCGTTTCAAATATTTTTATTTTACATTACAATATTGTTTAGCCATACAATGGCTCATCAGATGAACACTGAAGCGCACAATATTACAAATACATACATATAAAAAAAATTCCTGTGAAATTAAATCTAACGTAGTAAATTTATTGATTTCTAAATTTTACAACTATAGCTAAATGGTTTTATCTTGAAAATGTAAAATATCATACTATCAATTAATTTATGATTATATCATTTTTTATATTCAAAGATGCGATTACTATATAGGTTCTGCCCGTTTGTTCAAGATATACTTTATCACATCCGCAAGTTAAATTATATACTCCAGAATTTAAGCTTCTGTCAGTTTCATCCTTTTTGTTTTTTTATGTATTTGCCAACTGAGTTATTAGTTTTATATGCTGTTAGCCTATTGGCATTATTATAAATAAGTAAGTTTTAGAATTATAGTTGTTTATTTTATTTTCTAATATTTTTGGGTAGATTAGTGATAAAGTATGTGTTTTCTGTATTTTAGTGAGTGTACTTTTAATTACATCTATTGTATAAACATAACTAAGGACTATTTTATATGTTCTATCACGTTCTAATTCAAAGTTTTGTTTATTCATCCGTACATTTATTAGTTTATATATCAGAATTATATGCAACTAACTTATGATTTATCGGAGGACAGGTGTTTGCGTGTGTTGTGATACACACAGATATCACCTATCCTGCATAAGGCTACGTTTGACAAGATTTTAGTAGCAGATATATGTGTCAAGAATATAGCATTTTTACATAAGGCTTGTTGAGAGTTAGAAAGCAACACAAGTAAAATTTATTCTTGTAGCAAAAAGACAAAGGTTTAACGAAGTGAACGTATATAATATCTTGTGAATTGACTTAAAACACAAGCGATAAATAAATTGAAAAATCAGTAGTGTTGCAAGCACTTGAAAAAATGACTATAATTTAAAAAAAACACCATAAATTTGAATGTAATATAGCTACTTTAGTAGGTATTTGTATTTGGAAGATAAAAATAGTAACACTAGCAAAGCAGACATGTAATTGGTTTAAGATAAATGTGAAATATTTATTATCATAATTAAAGTATGCTACCACATATGGTAGTGGTAATAGTGGTTTTACATTGTTTTTATACTATATGACAATGTAATTATTTATTATAATTTGAAGTCATAATTCAAATTTCTCGTCTTTTATTAATTATCAAATTTAATATGTTATGAGTTATTTAAAAGTACGAAATAGATACACTTAACGTAAATGAAACAGGTTGAGACCACTACGCCATAAAAGTACTGCATAGTTTGCTTTGTGAGTTTAATCAAATTGTAATGTCTTTAAAATGTGGAGTTTTCTATGTTATCTTGAATTAAATGATGCTATTGTTTTACCGATGTTGTGAATTCTGCAAATCAGTTAAATTAAGATATTCTACCAAGATAAAAGCCTGATAGCTGTTTTACACTTGGGTATCACTTTCTTGAGGAAGTTGATCGGTCGAAAATTGTCAAGATGAGCTGACGAAGAATTTGATGGCTAAGAACATGTTCAATATTCTTGTTTCAACTTTTTAGGGATTTCTAGTAAAATTTATGTTATAAAAAGTTTTTGTCAACTATTTACTATGGAGGGATAGCTTTATTGGCTTCACAACTCATAAAATGCGGAGTGATAGGATCTGGCCATATGACTGTCCAGAATCCAAAAAAAAAAAAAAAACAGAAATAGAACAAAAACATAAAGACTTATACATATAGCTAATTCACTATATATAAATAATGCTTGTAGCATCTACAAAACTAGAAGTTGATCTACTTCGAACTCAAGATTGATCAGACAATTTGTATTAGAATGTATAACAAGATAAATTTTTCAATCTCTTCAAGCTTGAATCCACCTCTTTTGCAACTGGTTATAGTTTTATTGCAATATCTTGTAAAACGCGAGCATAACCTTGATGCTCTTTATGATGCCCGGCTTTTGACGTGCCCTGTATATACGTCTAATTTAAGTTTTTGCACAAACTCTCATAGCGTCTAAAATTATTTGACGTTTAACCGTCATTGCTGACATAAATAAATGTGGCTATTGTGTGTAATTTTTTTTATATTAAGAACCATTTTTATAATATTAAAAACTCGCTATTGTTTTTATTGTACTTACATGTGATAGCTGAAATCTAATTTTCGTAAAAATATCGTCGAAAATCAAACTTCAGTTGGATGTTTGAAGTTTCTTGTTACTTTAAAGAATATTCTGCATTACATACTTAACATTTTACTAACTGTTTTTTTTCGGTGTATGTTATCGGGCTACGTACAATTAAGGTTTGCATACAGAAGAATTAAAAATGTGCATATCTTTTCTATAATTTTTGTATGTTTAGTTTACGTTTTGTCCTATAAGTACTAAATTTGTATTTAATGAAATTAATGCCCTTCAGTGCTTTCGTGTTTGACTTTCTCGATCTATATACTTGCCTGTCTTTGATATTTCTAATGAACAAAACCTGCAAACGTTTAATACTGTAATTTTTAAATGGTATACCAAATATATATTCACCTTGTGGCGTTTATTCTTTCCACCTTACTTTACGACAGGGCTCGTGTTACCCGTCTGTCTGTCTTCTAAACACCTTTCATCGTTATTTGAAAAATCTCGATCGATCACAAAAATGAAACTTCTCCATGCAGCTGTCAAAATCATACGTCCGTTTGAATTAATGACACGTTCTCGCCAACTCGTCATCGCGAGATTTTTTAACCGCATCCCCCTGCAGAAAGGCTTTAAATGAGTCGTACCTTCGACAGCGAAAGACTTGGCACGTGGACAGTTCACTTAAACGTCGCGGAAAAGTCTTGTCTTTTGGATATTGGGCTTTTTTTTGGCACGCTAAACCTTGAAAGCGTGAAATTTCTTCGTCAAAGTAAAACTTTTGCAATTTTTCCGTGCGCTTGTCATACCTGACATTTTTACGATTTTTAACTTGTTTCGCTTGAATTTTTCATCACGAATTTTTTCATAACGCCCTAGTGCCGGCTTTTACACGGTCCTCTTTAGCGGCCCGTATCTTTGCCCACGCTCCACTAATAAGTAAATTTATCCGTAGAGGAGCGGTTTAACGTCGTCCGTACACCCACGCCAAACAACAGCTTTTAATTCCCCGTATCCAGAGACGAATTATGTGCCCCGTTTTGCCGATTTTTGTCGATTTTGACGGTTCGGTTAAGCTATTTCAACCAAGGCGATTAGAAGGGGTCACTCGAACGATTATCAGTATATATAATTTGGATACGTAAGAAAATACGAAACAGATAAGCAGGTATAATTCTGAAAACTACAAGGAAATGTTTGGAATTCCTCTCCAAACTTTGAGAAAGTATTATTTTCTTCAGAATTATTATTGTAGTGCCATCCAATTATCACTAACAGAATTAAAAAAATACGCACATCTTCAAAGTGACGTGAATATGCTAATATTACACACAACCGTAATTTTAGTTTTATTGTTATCGGATTTAGTGATCGCGTCCGGTAGCAATGATTCACAGGAGATATAGTTTGATTGTTTTTGAAAACAAATTTAATCTGCTATTGCAATAAATTCGCTGTTATTTTCTAAACGGTTGATTTGGGAATATATGTTTACTAAGACTCTTACCTTATTTTAGACGGTACTATATGGGCTTAAAATCTTTAAACGTTATTTTAAAACAACCTGTATGTCTTAAATTGAATGTATCAATATTAATTATTAAATTCAATTCAATTGCGCCATCGCGCATCGTTTATGTATGTATTTCTTGTTTTGAATTAATTGTTCCTTACATATAGAGTATTTCGAAACACTACATACATTTTTCCTATTGTTATATGGGTTTAAGAAAAATAGACTCATTTTAAACAGCATCCGTCCAGAGAAGCCCAGTTTTATAATTCGAACGTACGCTATAAATTGAAACACATCTATATGTGAGCAGTGTAAATAACAACAAATAATTATTTAATCTCCGTTTTACATTGTACGAGTTAATACTAAATCAAAACCTGTTTTTTTCATATTTCATACCATTGATATATATCATTTTAGTTTTTAATAATATATATACACTGTTTGATAAAAAGCGCCCCATCCCGTAATTTCATTATTTATTATCCGATTTCAATAATTAAAGAAAGTATAAAAATGGTTTGACAAACTCTATAAACTGCCCATAATTCCAATTTTTTCAACGCTGTCTTAAATACGTGATGATAGTCAACTTTTTTTTTTTTAATGGACACCTGTAGTTTTTTTCCTTTAGTCTGGTAGGTAATTTTTTTATGAATCTAGTAATGTTTATTTAGTTATCATTTGGTTGATATTTAATTTAAAAAAAATTGATTTATCAGCAACCTTTATCCGATTACTACAAAATTTTCAAGTGTGCCGTGAAAAAAAATCGCAACATAAATGAAACAAATATGTCATTTAAACGTCTGTCATTAGAAAGTTAGAATGCCTTGCGATTTTAAAGCATGATTTCTTGTGGAATAACGATACCACCGCAATCATGAACAATAATTATTTCACCAATATGTATATTTTTAAAATTTAGGTCGAATATAATAAAAATCGAAATCAAGCGGCTTTCTGGTGACTATTTTTCGAACAGGGAAGTTCCAAACCCCCGTCAATTTCGACTGCTTGAAGAAAATTTGAGACGCTATGGTGCTTTTCAAAAAACGAAGCAAGAACAGCGACGATTTGGCGAAAATGTTGAAATGAATGTTCTTCTCAGTGTGCAGCAGAATCCGCTTATTTAACCTCGAAAGATTGCCAGTAATTTATCTTTTGTTAGTTGTTTCTAATTTGTTTTTATTTTGATTATTATTGTTAACTTAATTTTATTTTTGTTCTTAAATATCTCTGATTTTTGTTTTTGACTCGTGATTTCGAATGAATTATGCATTTATAAATAACTGCTGTGGCAGTGTTGTGTAACAAATAAAAAAATCTAAATAACAACTGTTGACTCTCCATCTAATTTTCGAATGTCGGACATTTAAATAACATATTTTTCACATTTGTCTGCGATTTTTTCCACACACACTCGACAATTTCATAGTAAGCGGATGAGGGTTGCATTTATTTAAAATTAAATATCAACCAAATGATAACCACATGAACATTACTAGATTCAGAAAAGAATTATCTACCAGACTAAACGAAAAAACTACAGATGTCCATTTAAAAAGAAAAAGTTGACTATCGTTACGTATTCAAGACAGAGTTGAAAAATTGGGATTATTGGCAGTTTGGGAGTTTGTCAAACCGTTTTCATACTTTTACTTTCTTATACGTAGTATAAGGAAGTATTGTGATGATGAAAATTTTCGACCTCGAGATTTTTGCAGATGTCCACGTTTTGAAGTCCCCTGATACCAAAAAAGTGGTTTTTAAAAAATGTCTCTCTCTCTCTCTCTCTCTCTCTCTCCCTCTCTCTCTCTCTCTGTGTGTGTGTGTGTCTCTGTGTGTGTGTGTGACCACGATAGCGGTCAAACCGCTGTAGATATCAATTCCAAATTTTGTATTTACGTGTATAATCTCCTTCTTGAGATCTGATTAGTTTTTCAGTAAAATCGGTAGACCGGAAGTAGCAGTTTACTTCAGCGAAAAAATCGAATTTTGACAATATTTCGTCAACTACTAAGTTTAAACAAATTTATAAAGAATTCATATATGCTTAAAATTGAAATTGAAAATAATTTTATTTAAAAAGTTTTTCGAAATTCCTACCGGAAGTAGGTCTTTTACTCTTATCGAAAATCAGTTTTTTGCGAATATTTCGCAAGTCATGCTTTTTAGACTAGTACGTTACGGGTACAAAAGTATTTAAAACATAATTCTCAATATCTTTTGTATAAAAGAAATTTCAAAATTCAGACCGGAAGTACCACTTTTACTCTTATCGAATAACGATTTTTTGCAAATATATCGAAAGTTATGCATTCTATATATATTTATCAAGAGTACAAAAGTATTTAGAACTGGATTTGCAATATTTTTTGTATATATGAAATTTCAAAATTCGGACCGGAAGTAGCACTTTTACTCTTAGCGAGTAGCACTTTTACTTTCTTATACGTAGTATAAGGAAGTATTGTGATGATGAAAATTTTCGACTTCGAGATTTTTGCAGATGTCCACGTTTTGAGGTCCCCTGATACCAAAAAAGTGGTTTTTAAAAAATGTCTGTGTGTGTGTCTGTCTGTCTGTCTGTCTGTCTGTCTGTGTGTGACCACGATAGCGGTCAAACCGCTGAAGATATCAATTCCAAATTTTGTATTTACGTGCATAATCTCCCTCTTGAGATCTGATTAGTTTTTCAGTAAAATCGGTACACCGGAAGTAGCAGTTTACTCCAGTGAAAAAATCGAATTTTGCAAATATTTCGTCAAATACTAACTTTATACAAATTTATAAAGAATTCATATGTACTTAAAATTAAAATTGAGAACAATTCTATTTAAAAAGTTTTTCGAAATTCCTACCGGAAGTAGGTCTTCTACTCTTATCGAAAATCGGTTTTTTGCGAATATTTCGCAAGTCAAGCTTTTTAGAC
The DNA here is from genome assembly GCA_963170755.1 of Amphimallon solstitiale. Classification (NCBI taxonomy): domain Eukaryota; kingdom Metazoa; phylum Arthropoda; class Insecta; order Coleoptera; family Scarabaeidae; genus Amphimallon; species Amphimallon solstitiale. Next base: position 48,966,252 of record OY720676.1, on the reverse strand, counting down.
AGGTACGTTACGTGTATAAAAGTATTTAAAACATAGTTTTCAATATCTTTTGTATAAAAAAGATTTCAAAATTCGGACCGGAAGTAACACTTTTACTCTTACCGAATAGCGATTTTTGGCAAATATGTCGTAAATTATGCATTCTATATATATTTATTAAGAGTACAAAAGTATTTAGAGTTATATTTGCAATATTTTTTGTATACATGAAATTTCAAAATTCGGACCGGAAGTAGCACTTTTACTCTTAGCGAGTAGCACTTTTTTTCGAATATCTTGCAAAGTATGCATTCTATAGCGATTTATTAAGAGAATAAAAGTACTTAGAATAGGATTTTGAATAAGTTTTGTATAAAAACATTCTTAAAATTGCATAGTTTGAAACGCTCATACGTATTAGAAAGTCGTGTGGTGGCCACACCTCATTTTTTTGATAATATCTTGCAAAGTATGCATTCTATAGAGATTTATTAAGAGAATAGAAGTACTTAGAATAGGATTTTGAATAATTTTTGTATAAAAAAATTCTTAAAATTCTATAATTTGAAACGCTCATACGTATAAGAAAGTCGTGTGGTGGCCACACCTCATTTTTTTTCTTTCTTATACATAGTATAAGGAATTGTGGTGATGAAAATTTTCGATCTCGAGATTTTTGCAGATGTCCACGTTTTGAGGTCCCTTGATACCAAAAAAGTGGTCATTAAAAAATGTCTGTGTATCTGTCTGTCTGTCTGTCTGTGTGTCTGTCTGTGACCACGATAGCGGTCAAACCGCTGCAGATATCAATTCCAAGATTTGTATTTACGAATATAATCTCCCTCTTGAGAACCGATTAGATTGTGAGCAAAATCGGCAGACCGGAAGTAGTAGTTTACTTCAGTGAAAAAATCGAATTTTGCAAATATTTCGTCAATTACTAAGTTTAAACAAATTTATAAAGAATTCAAATGTACTCAAAATTAAATTTGAGAAAAAGTGCATTAATAACGTTTTTCGAAATCCCTACCGGAAGTAGGTCTTTTACTCTTATCGAAAATCAGTTTTTTTGCGAATATCTCGCAAGTCATACTTTCTAGGCAGGTACACTATGAGTATAAAAGTATTTAGAACGTACTTTTAAATATCTTTTGTATAAAAAGAATTTCAAAATTCGGACCGGAAGTAACACTTTTACTCTTACCGAATAACGATTTTTTGGAAATATGTCGTAAATTATGCATTCTATATATATTTATGAATAGTACAAAAGTATTTAGAGTTGCATTTGGAATATTTATTGTATAAATGAAATTTCAAAATTCGGACCGGAAGTAACACTTTCATCGTATAAGAAAGTCGTGTGGCGGCCACACCTCATTTTTTTACTTATTGAAATCGGATAATAAACAAAGAAGGGATGGGGCGTTTAATATCAAACAGCCTGTATATTATTGATTTGTAACAGATTCACATTAAAATTAAATTATCGATACACCATGCTTCGATTACTAAAGGCACCTCTACCCAATTTGTTATATCACCACTGTAATTACCAAATGTAATAACAAAGGGCCAAACTAGGACTAACAGAGTAGCTAGCAGGAAAGCAGATGAGGGGCTGTAAAAAACTCCAAACCTCCATTAGCAATACTCGACCCTTCCGTCACCCTAATAGATCTATATATAATGATTATGACGGCGTTTCCAATATATTAGGTAATTCAATTAAGTTGAAAATTTATCACCTAAAACGAAATTACACCGACTGTCGGTAAAAGTTACTCCAAGCAGTCACTGGCGCGGCGTCGGCAGCGGCTCACTAAAGCAATTACATGCAAACACGCTGATGTAAGAGTGTTGGTAAATTTTCCGGAAAATGAGTTAAACTAACCGAAAGTTTCTACCTGATGACAATATGATTGCGCCGTTGGATAAAGTTAGATGCGTCCCGGTTGTAGCATGCAGGAGAAAGGAGACACAACATCTAGTGATAGAAATACGACGAGGAAGATTTAATCAACCGTACCTAGTCGAGTGCAGGGTGTATATGCGATGCCTCTGACTCTTATATCTCATTACTTCCTATCTCACTAATTTATTCGAACAGACTGCAAGGTGTGCCAGTGGTGGAAAGAGACTCCGTTTTAGACTCCATCCACCTGCTAATATACCTCCTCCTTTTGCGATCTGATAATTCTTAATATGCGAATTAGACGAGCCTTAGATCGCGAGAGATGTCATCGGTTATGCTAAGTTCGTTTCAGATACGTATATGTTCTGTGAATTAAGCATTATACGGGGTGATTTTTTTTTTTCATTATTTATATGGGGATCTCGAAAAGCATAAGAGATACGCATTAGGTTAAATGGAGAAAGATTTGCGTCTTTTTAAGCCTCATCCAGATACGTTTTTGTTAATTTAAGAAAAAGCATGGTTTGCAAAAAATAGAAATTCTCCAAAACCTTTTCAGTGCTATAACTCTTCTATTCATGAAGGTAGAAATTTTTTTTTTATTGTTTTCAAGAAATTCATCTTCAAACAACGGCATCTTCTCAAATTTTTAATTTTGCTTAGCATTTTTGAGCTAGCAAGCAAAGTCTCTTTTTTTTTAATTGGAAACCATAATTGGCTATGACATATTCTAATAGTACATTTTTTTCTGCTTGCAATGATGTAAGGGTCGTAGCAGTTATTTTAAAAAATAAAGCACAATACATTATTATTATGTTTCACAAAAATCATGTCTTGCCATGGAAATTAAAGGAAACTTATAATATACAATGTAATACAAGAAACAATAAAAACGCTAAACGAATTAATTATTAACAACACGTAACACCCTAAATTTACATTAAGTGTTCGAAATGCCCAACATTATTATCGACGCACATACGGCAAAGTTAATAGATCTCCTAATTTTGCGCCCATCTAACCTATCAGATACATTAATAACAGCTTCTCTTGGGTTACATATGATCGCACATATGTGAGATCTTTTATTGCTCCAAAACCGAAGAAATCTAATGGTGAAAGATCTGGGGAACGTGCGGGCCATAAAACAGGACCATTTCTGCCGATCCACAAGTTTGGAAATAATTCATCTAAATATCTTTTGACCTGTGCCTGATAGTGAGACGGGGCACCGTCGTGTTTAAACCACCGTAAGTTTGGATGGGTATGTAAATTTAATTCATCTAGGATATTGTCGGAACCTTCCCTATGAAATTACGAATATCGATTTCCGGTTAAAGTTTCATTAAAAGTAAATGGCCCAACAAGTTGCGAACCAATAACACCACACTATAAATTGAAGCCAAACATAATCTGGGGTCACCTTGCTTTTAAACGGTGTGGATTTGTTTGCGTCCACAGATGTTTGTTTGTAAAACGTGTTTTGTCGGTCCATAAGATCTGCATCGGAAAGTTATTTTCATGGCACATATTTACGAACCAAGCACAAAAATTTAATCGTCTTTTATCATCTCCATGGTGTAGAGTTTGACCAACTAATTTTTAATAAGGATGGTATTTATGTTTGGATAAAATTCTCACTGATGTGCGTTGTGGGATAGCATCATCTTGTGCAATTTGCCCCGTTGATGTTAATGGATTCTGATTACGAGCACCTAAAACATTTATCTGCGTGTTTTCATCAATATTACCCTTATTTCTAGGTTTAACAAAACTTCCAAACTCTTTTAAATTATTGTATAAATTTTAACGATGGTTGAAGGCGATCAAAATACAATAAAAAGTAACGTTCGGCGGTTTGTTTACTATTTTAGTTATAAATAATGTAACATTCGATCATAACAAATTTCTCAAGATTTGTATACATTATAACTAACTTTGTAAAGCAACTAAATCACTAACAGAACCAACTATAGTCATCCTAATGAACGAACTGTCAATTATGAAGTAAACATAATAATTCAATTATGAGTATCGTGTTTTCCATGGCAAGACATGATTTTTGTTAAACATAATAATAGTGTATTGTGCTTTTATTTATTAAAATAAGTGCTTCGACCCTTACATCATTGCAAGCAGAAAAAAATGCACTATTAGAATATGTAATATCCAACTATGGTTTCCATTTAAAAAAAATTGACTTTGCTTGCTAACTCAAAAATGCTAAGCAAAATTAAAAATTTAACAAGATGTCGTTGTTTGAAACTCAATTTCTTAAAAGCAATATTAAAAAAAAATTCCTACCTTTATGAATACAAGAGTTATAGCACTGAAAAAGTTTTGGAGAATTTATATTTTTTTACAAATATCTAGTAAACCATGCATTCTCTTAAATGGACAAAAATGTTTCTGGATGAGGCTTATAAAGATGCAAATCTTTCTCCATTTAACCTAATGTGTATCTTTAATGGTTTTCGAGATCCTCATACAAATAATGGAAAATAATTCACCCTGTATAAGGTATTCTGAATTTTTAAACAAATTAAATCAATTTCTATACATATATGCATACAAATGAACATTCACATTAAACATGCTTTTGAGAGTAAGGTAGATATTCTATAATTTGATTAACATTTCGACAGAAAATATAAATGTGGAAAACCTTCTTATAGTTCAATTGCTTTGGCAACCGACTCGGCCAAAGTACGAAATAAAAACGACAATGCCACTACAAATTCCCATCACGTTTTCCTCCAATGATAGCCACTTATTCAGAGCACAACTTAAAATTATTTTGTATATGTGAATCTCATCTCGGTGGCTGACAATACTTATAGTTCTTTTGTTTCATTTAAAAAACTATCACTATGGTCAGTCACCAAGTTATGGAACACTCTGTATAATACAAGATAATTTTAAATCATGCTCCTAATAAGTGGTTATCAATGGAAGAAAACCGCTTCGAAATATCTTTCCTCATAAAATCACAATCTACCTTCTCCGCGGAGTTGACTCACCTTGTATATCAAGTATATTTTGGTTGGAATTCATGAATTAAATTAAAAAAAAAACACAGCAAAACGTATTTTGTATATTATCTGCATTATTAGCACACATGTTTTGTCTTGTAATACTAGACAATATCTGTTGCATTTTCGACACCTGTTTGATCGTCGCATAAAAGTGCATACCAGATCAATGTACTGTCCAAGCTTACGCAATCATGGAGCAGGTCCCGTGATGATGTACTTCAGACGTGAGTATTATTAAAACGAACTTCAGGAAATATCAAGAAGTTCTACTACAGAAGGACACTACTTTTATTTCTTGTCTTGAATCAAGTCTATGTAATAAAACATATTTCATTTTAAGTTTTGAGTTACACCTTATTATGCATTCAATGTTAGGTAATATCCGATAAAATTACCTGTTACATAGTTGTGATATTATCCTACAGAAATCGTACGAAATTGGACTCCGGAGACTTCTCGTTCATATTATTCCTGAAATCAATATAAAACTTCCAAATATGTATTTATTTATTGGGTCGTCAATATTGTTTTTACATAACTCTTGAGTACTTTAGGTATTGATGACCCTAGGCTAGCTTGATTATATCTGTATTTTCGAGAAATAATTTGTTATTTCCCTATGGATGTAATGGGAACACTTGTATACCATTATGTGGTGGAATGGGTAAATAAAATTGTATTATATAATAATAATTCAATTATTTTAAGAATTCACACGCACATACATTAATATATCTAATCCGTTTATATCTAAACTGTAACCAAGGTATTTCAATATTTTTTACCTGATGATCTATCTATATATAAATGAATGTAACTGTTTGTTCCGTAGGCGTTCCTATACCATTCATCCGATTGTGATGAAATTTGGTGAGTTGTTGTGGGAACGCTTGCGTAGGGTTCTAAACTAGTAAAACAATTCAGGTTGCTAATTTTCACGACTGTGAAAATTATTATATATATATATAGTTTCCTTTCGTGGTTTAGCGGCTGTAAAATGAACTCAAAAACAAAAATAAGAAATTAAAACATTTCGATAATATAGATATTATATTTTTCAATTAATGTATCATAAACTAACTAATTAAAACATTAAAACTCCAATAACTATTAATAAAACTGTAACATATATTTAACAAATATTTTTTTGACTAATATATGGTATAGAATAAATAATATTGGTGTATCCTAGATGACCCAGAATATGTAAATGTAGCAGACTCAATGCATTATATTAAAATATTCAATGATATGCTATTGCCAAATAATTAATTTGTGTTCGGTCATTTACTGCATTATCATGCTTCTTTATTTCTATAAGTTCTAGAAAGTTTATTTTTTTGTTATTATGTTCTTTACATAAAATTTTAGTTTCATAAATGTAAATTTATGTTTTGTAATGTTGGTATGCTTTTTTAAGGCTGTAAAGTTTTTTGCATATTTGTGTCCATTTACTCTTTCCGATGAATATTGTAAGGTTTGACCTATATATAAACCATTACAATCTCCACATGGAATTTTGTATACTACATGTGTTTGTTTAAAGAAAGGATCTTTATCTTTAATATTACTAAAGAATAATTTTAAACTATTATAATTTTTATGTGCAATTTTGATATTAAATGGGCGTAATACTTTACTAATGTTTTCTCATAATTTTTTTACATAAGGAATGGCTACATATTTTTGTATATCTGTTGATTTTGAATGATTATTATTTCTATTATTATTATAAAATTTATTTATTCTATTTTTAATAATGGAATTTATAAAGTTTAATGGATAATTGTTACTAATTAATATGTCTTTCATTTGTTGTAAGATTTTTGGTCTATATTTAGAACTTGTTAGCTTGATTGTTCTGTCTATTTGTGAAATAACAACGCTTTCTTTAATTGACATGGATTGGTAAGACTCATAATTTAAATATCTACCTGAAGAAGTTGATTTTTGATATAATTTTGTTAAAATTTGATTATTTTCATGAATTAATGTTAAATCTAAAAAGTGTATTTCATTGCTTATTGCTAAAATAAGTAGTGTTTAAAGTAAGTTCTAAGGCTTTAATAAATTCTTCTTGCGGCAAACTAGTAAACTCTTGAAGTTCATTCCAATATTTCTTGATAGTACTTATTGCAAGTTCAATTGGTATATTAGTATACAATGACACAACATCAAGAGATATTAGTATGTCGTTTTCATTTATTGTGATTTTGTTTAAAAAGTTTTTGAAATCAAAAAAATTTTTTATGTGAAATTCATTTTTACACATTATATTTGTTATTGAATTTGATAGAAATTTAGCTAAATTATATATTGGGCTTTGAATACATGATACAATAGGTCGTAAAGGATTATCCACTTTATGTAATTTACGTAATCCATATATTTTTGGTGGTAAAGAATTATTAATTTTCAATGATTTTGCCATATTTGGTGAAATGTATGAACTACATTTTCAAGATTTAATGAGATCGTTATTTTCTTTCTGTAACCTTTTTGTTGGATTGCTTGTCAATGATTTGTAAATGTCTTTGTCGTTAAGCATATCGTTCATTTTATCATTATAATATTTTCTATTCATTAATACTGTTTTATTATTTTTATCTGGTTTAATGACAATGAGATGTTTGTTGTTTTGTAGAAATGCTTTACTTTCTTTAATGTTTTTAGTTAGTTTTATTATACCAATAATAATTATCCAATTTTGAGTATTTGTTTTAATGTTTTAATTAGTTAGTTTATGGTACATTAATTGAAAAAGATAATATCTATATTATCGAAACGTTTTAATTCCCTATTTTTGTTTTTGAGTTCATTTTACAGCCGCTAAACCACGAAAGGAAACTCTTTTATCAAACGGCTAAGAAAAGAACGCATCATATATATATGACAAATTGATATTTTGGGTTATTTCCAGCGTTAATTCAAATCAAGTGTACATATACGAAATAATTCGTATATGCATAAATGATATGAAATTTAATGTATGCATATCTACACCCAAAATATCAATTTGTCATCACATAACCGCGAAGACGTCATTTTTTAACATAACCTCTATGGGGAGGTGGTTTATTAAATAGGTAAAGTTACCTATTGAATGCATATCTATAGTTGCCCGATATAGTAAATGTTCTACTAAGGATTAACATTTCCTTGCATTCTTGAACTTGGATCACAGATGCCGCTGGGAGTTTCTCTCATAGACATTTGGTACCCAATTCAAGAATATAGGCAGAAAATCCAAGTTTATCTGACACTGCAAATATCACCTTCGTGTACTGACGAGATCTAGGGAAGATCGAAACAGCTGTCTACACGTTCATATTTGCAATTCCAGCAATGGTGGTGTAGATATGCATACAATTAAATTTCATATCATTTATGCATATACGAATTATTTCGTATATGTACAATTTATTTGAATTAACGCGGTAAATAACATAAAATATCAATTTGTCATCATATAACCGCGAAAATGTCATTTTTGATATATATTGTGGTAGTTCACTAACTTAGATGAGTAAGGATATGATGGAAGTACTAATGTTAATAAAATATACTGTATATGTTCTTGTAGTGAGTATTAAAAAAAATAAAAGATGGTAATATTTTATGGACCAAACTATAATTAAATAAATAGATGTGAGAATATTTAAATTATACTAAAAATAATTGTGAGAATATTAATTGGGTATTTCCCTATAGTTTTTGTGAACCGTGTAAAGTTGGTTACATATCGGGTTATGTTGAAGTTCGCCTTGCATCGAGTGGTTGGTTGCCTATCAGGTTTCTTTGTTGTAGTAATATTTCCCATTTCTGAAAGTAGAATTGTAAATGTTACTTGTTGTATTTTTATATGTAATATTATTTGTTAAAGCTTGTTTAATTAACACTTTTGAAAAAATAGAGAATATTAGTATGGATTTTGAATCATGAAGGTTGGAAAATGATGTATAGTTACGCGCTAAAATTCAAATGTAAGAAGTGTCAGATTTTGACATTTAAAATAATATAGTTAAAGTATTGAGTATTTGGTTTGCCGAAGGGTATAAAAGGTTGTGAAAATTAAAGTAAAGAATTAAATTGATAAATTTTTGGAATTACAAAAAGGTATTATAAATATTCAATTACAAATAAAACATATTTTGGATTATTATAATGTGTGGAACAATATGATTGGATATGATAGAAACTAAGGAATTATTGCCAGGGATATGGGGAATAAAAAAAAGAGGATTCGAAAATAATTTAAAAAAAGCGGTAGATGTGTTTTCGGAAAACGAAATTTTCCTTCCGAAAAACACATAATTAAGAGATTCATCATTATACAAAAGTGTAAAAGAAGTGGTTAGGAGATAGTAGAAAAGAAAGCAGATATTTTTTAGAAGAAAGAATTTCGGTAACGAATAAAGAAATAATTGAAGAATATTCATACTTGAGAAGAAAGCGAAGAAATATATAATTACAATTTAAAAATAAACTTACTGCATTGGTAAATATTATTCCATATTTGACGAGAGATTTATTGCATTGGAGAGTTGGTGAAATTCCGGAAGTTATACAAATAGTTTAGTCCAGGACTTGAAAGATACGAGATATTCAACATAGCAGCTAACACAGGTATTCCAGTCCAGTAGAGGAAAGGCAGGTTTCAAAGGTCTTCACGAAAGCGTTCGACGGTTCGAGATTCTAGTTGATTGCAGAGGTTGAAGGTATTACAGGATAGCAGTCATTACAGTCCACATTCCGAGCATTCCAGACAATTAGGAAAAGGAAAGGATCTCCCTCATTGATTCCAGGAAATGTCTTCGACAAGCTAAAAAGAAAATCGTTTGGTGTATAAATAAGAATACCAGTTCAGTAGTAATAACAGGTCGTATAATTCTTTGAAATAATTTGAATTTATCAGTTTCGAATTGAAAAGTATATCAAAATTTAGAGATCTATTATTTATACGTACATTATAACTGTGTTGATAATCAAGAAAAGATATTTTGTAAGTTCTGTGCACAACATTAATTTGTATCATCATTTGTATAATTTTTAGAAGTCAAAAAAAACGGATCGGCAAACTAAAACTAAATAATTTGTGTGGGTATTTGATTTACATACAAAAACTATACAGTATTTTTAAAATAATATAATTAATATACTTACTTGTATATTTTTCGATCCACGAAAGGTGTATTTTCATGCACATATAAATTTTTCAAAAGAATGTTTACGTAAACAAGCTTGGTACTTCCATGAATGTCTTATTTGGTTGTGTGTGTTGAGAACTACCATATAATTTATAATTTGCCTGATTTATTAAACAAATTAGTTTGATACATTTGTTTTTATTTGGTATATAAAGAAGGTTTTTGAATTAAATTGATGAAACAGATATGACGCTTAGAACCGTAACCTATAAATAGAAAAAACAACTGTCAGTGATTATATTATTATTTGAATAGTATGTTAATATATACCTTGAGATTGAGTTCACAGTAAGTATTGTTATTTGAAGATAAAGTTGAAATACACATCATAATTCACTAAAGAATAACTGTTTTGTAAACTGTGATTTATAAAGTTAAGAAATATAAAACGTAAAGATCCTATAATATAGGCAGATATTGAAAAAGTTACATATAGGCAACTGTTTGGGTTTTGATGATTCAAGGGAAGTTAGCAACATATGAAATAATTAATTTAAATATTTTATATAAGAACTGAGTTAGTGAGGGCATAAATAAAAAATTACCTGAGAGAATTTGAAAATAGATTTAAAAAGTACATAAAGATTTCAATTTTATATATAGACGAGAATAAGTACAAGTTTCAAACACATAGTAAGAATAAATATTATTGAATTTATCTGAGTGTAATCGTATCTTTATTAATTAAAGGTATTGTTACATTTTATGGCGTGCCCAACGTGGAGCGATTAAAATAAGACTCGCAACAACATATTTCAAATATTTTATTAATTATAATAATAACGGTAACATTAGTATCCATTTTACAAAGGTAATAAAATCAGTTTAAAGTATATCAAGGTATAAGAAATTGTGTACTATAATAATTTAGAATGAATACAAGATCCAAGAGTAATTCTGGATTGTATAGAACGGAATCTTCTAGTGATAGTGAAGAGGAGGTAGGACAGAATGTGAATTTACTAGAGGGAGGAGAAGATATGTCACAGGTGCAGGTAGAAGGTCAATTGACTGGAGAGTTACAGGATAGAGGTGATAAGGTGGAAATTCAAGGAGAGACTTCGAAAATAGAAATGTCGACACCAGTAGTAGATTTTGGATCAATTTTACAAATGTTAAAACAGATGAATGAAGATAATAAAAACATGAACGAAGAAAGAAAGAAGAATTTAATGGAATTTAAGGAAGAATTAGGTGGAAAGATAGACAAGATGTATAAAGATACTAGAGAAGATTATAAAAGGGATATTGAAGAATTTAAAGAATCTTTGGTGAGTAATCCAGAAGAAATGATACTAGTAACACAAGTTTGCGTGAAAGACAAACAAGATACAGCAGAGGTTAAGGGAATAGTGGAAATGGAAAAAGAAGAAGTAATAGGAAATTTTGAGAAGGGTGTTCTAAACTGCATTGATGTTGAACAAAACACAGCTGAAAGTAAGAAAACGAATAAAATTTTTCCAATAACAAAGAAAACAAAATACTTAGATTCCGGTAGAAGAATTTTAAGATCGTATTTAGATACACTTTTAGTAGGAGAAAAAGATGACAAAAAGCTATACTTATTCACCTCAAGGCAGATAACAGGGATAGTTATCAAAGACGAAAAGTATACCGGAAGAAGTTTTAAAGTTGGACATAATATAATTCCATCTTATGTGAAAAATGGTTTGGGAAATGAAAAGATTAGAATGTTTAAGAAGTATAAAGAATTTATAAATGGAAATGATTATGTTATGAGTATAAGAGATTCTTCAGAAAGATATGTACGAAGAAATGTTCATCAGGTTATAATGATTATGGAGATTAAGTACAAAGAATTATTGGAATGGGTTATTGAAGATCAGAAAGGTACAGATACAGTTACATCGAGAAATGCAGATGTTATGAGTGTATATGAACAGGTAGGAAAATTTGTGAACAAGGTGCTTTATAAAACTGAAGAAAATGAATTTTGGTATGAAGAAGATGTGAATAAAGAAGAAACATATGGAATATTGAAAAATAGGGTGCGATTAAAAATAGATTATTAAAAAATTTAAGGGCATGGCGGTACTGAAGGGCCAGTTACCGTTGGTAAATAGCGCTACCACCCACCAGAGCTACAATGTATATAATAAAGCCCAAAATTTAAGGGCATGGCGGTACTGAAGGGCCAGTTACCGTTGGTAAATAGCGCTACCACCCACCAGAGCTACACTGTATATAATAAAGCCCAAAATTTAGGGGCATGGCGGTTGAATTTCATAGGGCGACAACCGTTGGTAAATAGCGCTACCACCCACCAGAGCTACATCAAAATTAATAGAACAAAAATTTAGGGGCATGGTTAATGTATTTTGTTTCTATAAAAGTATGTCATAAAAAAAAAACGGGATATAAGTATGTGCATTTAATTTTTTTTTTATAATTGAGTTAATCATGTAAGAAATTTTAGCTAAAATGATCTAACAAAGGTTTATGTATTTTATTTCCTTGCTCTAAATTAATTGAATCAGGATAGAATTATTTAGACGAAGAAGAGTTGTAAAGATTAGTTAGTATGAAGAAATTAGTAATATTTAATTTATTTTCCTCATTCCTTACATTATAAAATTTGTAAATATAAGTGTTAGAGGAGTATATAAGTAACTTTACAGTAAGTAAAGAAACATACGAGTATAAAAATGTGAAGAAATGTATAAAGTAGATATATGAAAGATGAGTAAGAAGGAACCTTATTAAAAAAAAAAAAATTTTTTAAAGGATATTTATCGGAGTAATAAAAGCATTTAATGGTCAAGAAATATTAAAGTCATTAAGAGTTATAAAAAAAAATGTGATATACAAATAGAAGAAGCCTATAAAATAAAATATGTATAGAAAAGATAATAATGAATGCTTGCTATGTATAATAAATAATAAAAGGGAAACATAAAAATATATGGAATAATTTATAGAGATTATGTATGAAAGGGTAAATAAAACCCAAAATGATAATAAATATATAGAATAATAATGTATAAAAGAAATATGTAGGTCACGTACGCCTTAAAAAACGAAAATATAATTTGTGTACTTTCCAAAAGTGAAAGTTTGAAAAGGTAGACGAAAATGTCTATTATAGGTATAGGGTTTTTGTTCAGCTAGGAACAGTTATATAAAATAAAATAATAAAGAATAAGTGAGCATATGTAAAGCATATTTTGTAGAGGCTATTAAATATCTGAAGAAGTAACAGATACAACTTAAAAGTAATCACCAGTAAATGTTAAAAGTAGTTTCGATTATAATATTGATAAGAATTTTTAGAGGGTTTAAAATCATGAATAGGATAATACAAAGAAGGTATAAGATTGGATAAGAAAAGGAATAAAGTTACTTATATAGAAAGCATAGAAATGTTAAAAGATACATTTTATGACATTATTGATGAAGACAAATGGATAAAGATGTAAATTTTGAATATGTTGGTATAAATTAGTATATTTATGAGAATAAGATTAGTTAAAATGGTTTGTTGTAAATAATTGAGAGTTAAAAAATGAAAATAGATACAGTGAGGTAAATAATTATCTTATATACCAAATATTAAGAAATGTACATGGATTTATATGAGAATGTATAGTTATGCTACAGAAGTAGTACAAATTGAAGTACATCATTTTAGTATAGATTGTTGAATAAATATAAATTTATATATTCTATAGAAATTTAGATTTATTAAAAAAGGGGCATATGTGGTAGTTCACTAACTTAGATGAGTAAGGATATGATGGAAGTACTAATGTTAATAAAATATACTGTATATGTTCTTGTAGTGAGTATTAAAAAAAATAAAAGATGGTAATATTTTATGGACCAAACTATAATTAAATAAATAGATGTGAGAATATTTAAATTATACTTAAAATAATTGTGAGAATATTAATTGGGTATTTCCCTATAGTTTTTGTGAACCGTGTAAAGTTGGTTACATATCGGGTTATGTTGAAGTTCGCCTTGCATCGAGTGGTTGGTTGCCTATCAGGTTTCTTTGTTGTAGTAATATTTCCCATTTCTGAAAGTAGAATTGTAAATGTTACTTGTTGTATTTTTATATGTAATATTATTTGTTAAAGCTTGTTTAATTAACACTTTTGAAAAAATAGAGAATATTAGTATGGATTTTGAATCATGAAGGTTGGAAAATGATGTATAGTTACGCGCTAAAATTCAAATGTAAGAAGTGTCAGATTTTGACATTTAAAATAATATAGTTAAAGTATTGAGTATTTGGTTTGCCGAAGGGTATAAAAGGTTGTGAAAATTAAAGTAAAGAATTAAATTGATAAATTTTTGGAATTACAAAAAGGTATTATAAATATTCAATTACAAATAAAACATATTTTGGATTATTATAATGTGTGGAACAATATGATTGGATATGATAGAAACTAAGGAATTATTGCCAGGGATATGGGGAATAAAAAAAAGAGGATTCGAAAATAATTTAAAAAAAGCGGTAGATGTGTTTTCGGAAAACGAAATTTTCCTTCCGAAAAACACATAATTAAGAGATTCATCATTATACAAAAGTGTAAAAGAAGTGGTTAGGAGATAGTAGAAAAGAAAGCAGATATTTTTTAGAAGAAAGAATTTCGGTAACGAATAAAGAAATAATTGAAGAATATTCATACTTGAGAAGAAAGCGAAGAAATATATAATTACAATTTAAAAATAAACTTACTGCATTGGTAAATATTATTCCATATTTGACGAGAGATTTATTGCATTGGAGAGTTGGTGAAATTCCGGAAGTTATACAAATAGTTTAGTCCAGGACTTGAAAGATACGAGATATTCAACATAGCAGCTAACACAGGTATTCCAGTCCAGTAGAGGAAAGGCAGGTTTCAAAGGTCTTCACGAAAGCGTTCGACGGTTCGAGATTCTAGTTGATTGCAGAGGTTGAAGGTATTACAGGATAGCAGTCATTACAGTCCACATTCCGAGCATTCCAGACAATTAGGAAAAGGAAAGGATCTCCCTCATTGATTCCAGGAAATGTCTTCGACAAGCTAAAAAGAAAATCGTTTGGTGTATAAATAAGAATACCAGTTCAGTAGTAATAACAGGTCGTATAATTCTTTGAAATAATTTGAATTTATCAGTTTCGAATTGAAAAGTATATCAAAATTTAGAGATCTATTATTTATACGTACATTATAACTGTGTTGATAATCAAGAAAAGATATTTTGTAAGTTCTGTGCACAACATTAATTTGTATCATCATTTGTATAATTTTTAGAAGTCAAAAAAAACGGATCGGCAAACTAAAACTAAATAATTTGTGTGGGTATTTGATTTACATACAAAAACTATACAGTATTTTTAAAATAATATAATTAATATACTTACTTGTATATTTTTCGATCCACGAAAGGTGTATTTTCATGCACATATAAATTTTTCAAAAGAATGTTTACGTAAACAAGCTTGGTACTTCCATGAATGTCTTATTTGGTTGTGTGTGTTGAGAACTACCATATAATTTATAATTTGCCTGATTTATTAAACAAATTAGTTTGATACATTTGTTTTTATTTGGTATATAAAGAAGGTTTTTGAATTAAATTGATGAAACAGATATGACGCTTAGAACCGTAACCTATAAATAGAAAAAACAACTGTCAGTGATTATATTATTATTTGAATAGTATGTTAATATATACCTTGAGATTGAGTTCACAGTAAGTATTGTTATTTGAAGATAAAGTTGAAATACACATCATAATTCACTAAAGAATAACTGTTTTGTAAACTGTGATTTATAAAGTTAAGAAATATAAAACGTAAAGATCCTATAATATAGGCAGATATTGAAAAAGTTACATATAGGCAACTGTTTGGGTTTTGATGATTCAAGGGAAGTTAGCAACATATGAAATAATTAATTTAAATATTTTATATAAGAACTGAGTTAGTGAGGGCATAAATAAAAAATTACCTGAGAGAATTTGAAAATAGATTTAAAAAGTACATAAAGATTTCAATTTTATATATAGACGAGAATAAGTACAAGTTTCAAACACATAGTAAGAATAAATATTATTGAATTTATCTGAGTGTAATCGTATCTTTATTAATTAAAGGTATTGTTACAATATATTGTTGGATCGTGGGGAGTACCCTGTTGGAGTATTTTATGACCTTACACGTGCTTTCGATTGCGTGAACCATCGGCTCCTGCTTGACAAACTATGTAACTACGGTATTAGAGGCGTAATGCCTGAGTGGTTTGCTTCGTATTTGTCTGAGCGTACACAGTGCGTTAGGATATCACACAGGAAGGATAACATGATAAGAGCTTTCTATTCCTCGGTTTTGCCTGTAGGCCTCGGTGTGCCACAGGGATCAGTTGTTGGCCCAGTATTGTTTTTACGTTTTATTAATGACCTTGTGTCCTACGTTGATACTCCACTGTATATTTGTGCTGACGATACTACTGCGTTGGTTTCGGAATCTGGTGAAGTTCTTAGGCAGTTTAGTTCTTAGGGCGGTTTTTCACTTGGATCTCGCTTTGCTTTATACTGGTATTAGTTATCAGTCTAATGTTAGTTTTCTTGGCGTGTCGCTTGATCAGTGCTTAGATTGGAGGATTCATTGTGATAAGTTGATCTCCAATATTAATTCCTCATGTTATCAGATTAGAGTACTGAGACATTCATTACATACTAAAGACCTAGTCAGGTTCTATTACGGGCAGGTTTTCTCGCGCATGGCATCTGAAATCATCCTTTGGGTATCAGCTCAATATGCCAATCAAGTATTTCTTGCACAGAAGCGCGTAATTTGTTCTATTGCCGGTATTCATTCAACTACATCTTGCAAGCCATATTTCAAGCAATACAAGAAACAAAAAAGATTTTAGAAAAAACTATGAAATACACTCATAAAGAAACGATTTCAGGTTGACGAATAATAGATTGAGTATTGCAAAGAGGTCACCTGTGTCCATGGGGCTACAACTCTTTAACAGGTTACCAGATGAAATGCAAGTTTTGGAAAATGCCTAAGAGTTTAAACGGAAACTGCGCCACCTTCTGCAAATCAATTGCATCTACTCGGTACAAGAATTTATCGATGCTCCTAAGCGGTGACACTTTTGGCTATGTTGACACATGATAACTATGTATATGTTATATGATATGTTGTTTACCTTTTTATATATTTGATTGTATGTATTTATTTATTTTGTGTATTTTGTCATTCACAATGTTATTTTCTTATATATATATTTTATTATTCCTTTTTTTATTCTGCCATTTTGTATTATTGACGTATCACAAAATATGTATATTTATATGTGATTAATTGATAAACTAAAAAAAAACTAGATTGTCGTATGTACGTTTATCACCTGTCTCTATATTATAACCGCATAAATCTTTCAAAAGTTATAGCTTAAATTTTACATGAATACACAGCACATTTGTCATCTATTAAATGCAATCCATTAGCTAACAAAACTAATTTGTTTCACTGTGCACGTATATATAGAATTTGAGTTAAAATTAATATATCAAGTTAATTAATGATTGCGGTATTCGGTAAATACAAGTTTCAACAGATGGGGCTGAAAAGCATACCGCCACCTATACATACATAATGCGCCATTTAAAACAGTTTTAATCGATAACTTGAATATGACATTTTGTTAAACGAGAGGACTATCATTTCGAACCGTAATTATGAACAATGGACCGTGATGTACATCGTTTTTAATAACGATCTGGGTCTGGCGCTACATACTTAATACGAATATCTTCATTTATATTTTTTGCTCGAAATATGGTTTATATACATTTTTAATGTACATTTAAGCAAGTTATGATTCTCCTATGATACTGATTTTTTGGGAATTGAAATTGTAATACATTTGTAAAGAAATTGTCATACTTAAAGAAACTTACTTATAGGATTACTGGAATTAATAAGTAGTAGTATAGCTCGGTTAAGAACTGATGGCACCTAAAATGCGCTTCTAGTATGTAGGTACAGTCTTGTGCAATAAAAAGTAAACGAGTACTGAAACTGCTTTGCGACATCTTCGCGAGATTGTTACGGACTTCATAAAAATACGGAATGGCATGCTGTTTCACTATTCCATCTTCCTAAATAGTCTTCTTCCTTCCTTGCGTTAATGAAGGGTGAGACCGATTTGCTAATATGACGTTTAGGAAAAAAGACTTGTAGGAATACTATCTGGACCACATTGTGTAAACAGCCCGGACACGGGTATACTTTTTATGATTTCTGAAAGTTGCTTTGTTCTCGAGAACCGCAAAGTTCATTTAAAAGAAGTAACTGTCTAAACTATATAAAAGATTATACCTAAGACAAGTAACCCAAGAACAATATCTACATGGACTGGTGGCTAATAATATGTCCAAAAATGATATAAAATGCACCTAATTTGTAGCTAGTCACTTATTCAAGAGCCAAAGATTAATTTTATTATTTAAAATTGCTAAATACTATGTTTTATGTTATATCTCTCTTTCTCTGACTTCAACCGCACACTTCGCATAGATTTTGGCAAGAGATAGTTTAAAAAATAATTAGGTTTCTATGGCTACAAGGGTAGGATAAATAATTTAAAAGCAAACTAGAATGAGATTTCAAAGAAAAGTGCTGTGAGTCAACATCTTTGTAGTTGAAATATTAAAGAAAACCAACTAACTGTACAACAGTAATAATAATCGTTCCATATTAATCTTTGTCTCAGTATAGTTTTGCGGAAGTCGTGGAGAAACGTATTTTATAAAGTTAGTTGACCAGAGTTTATAACAACTCTATATTAAAGAATACATACTAAGTTGACCGGTTTTCTCACAATAAAAAAATATTAAACCTGTTGCTGTCATTAGATTGTGAAGTATTAGCCTACGCTGATGATCTTAAAATTTATTCTCGAGTATCTTCGTTGAGAGACTGTGAACACCTACAATGGAACCTGCAATATATTATTGACTGGTGTGATCGAAACGGTTTCACTTTAAATGTTAATAAATGCGCGGTTGTTACTTACACTAGAAATTCAAATCCGTTTTAATTCTGCTATGGTGTAAGTCACACTCCAGTGCCTAGAAAGCATAGATTGGTGGATCTGGGTATTACCTTCGACTCTTCCCTACGTTTCACTGATCACATCCTTGAAACGTGTGCCTCAGCAACTAAATCATTAGGTTTTCTTATAAGATATCCTAGACAATTTAATAATCCCCTTGCATTAAAATCTATTTACTATGCACTTGTAAAGTCTAAGTTAGAATATGGTTCTATAATATGGTGTTCGCATTACCTATACTTTCAATTGGCTCTTGAAAGAGTTCAGAGACGCTTCTTAAAATATCTTTCATTTAAAAGTGATGGTTATCCAGAAAGGGGAGTGGATTATGCAGCTCTCCTTGACAGACATTCTGTCGATGCTTTAGGCAGCAGAAGAGAGCTGAGTAGTGCCAAGTTCCTAATCAAATTACTTCAAAACAAAAGTACTACTCTCACAAATAAATATTCACGTCCCCTTAAGGGCAACCCGATCAACCGAAACGTTCGCGTATTCGAGAGCAAGAACTAATACCTTAATAAAAGTTCCTTGGTCACATATGATGATAAATGCTAATGAGTGCGTCCCGGATCCTTTCTTGAGTTAGTTTATCAAATGCGATATTTTTAAAATATGCTTTATCTCAGACATCTACAGCAAGCTTTGAATCACACGAAATATCAGCTGAGGAAGTTAAATAAGCATCTTCATTCATTGCACGTTATGTAAATATTTACATACGGAAATAAAAACTATCCTACTTATTTTATATGAAACACCTTTGCAAAAGCATTAAAGAATACGATTTTCTCTTACAGCTCGACTTACACTGTACTAATCAACTGGTTACTTTTCACTGCACATCCCCGTACTATGTCTGCTTAAAATATTGGTATCGAAAGCAATGTATATGTTAAACGTAATATGAGAATTCGGTTAATGTCCGACAAAAATCCTCAAAACTAGTAATCAGCAAATAATAATCAGCAAATAAGGTATTCAATACGCATCTATTTTGAACTAGTATTGCACTTCATTACTAAATCATGAGATTTTGTTTGCACAGCTGGTACATTGCTTTAAGTCGCTGCACGGTGGGTTTTTAAGAACTACTTAACACAGAGCACAAAATATCAGGATGAACCAGGATATCTCGTCTTCCTGGACTGTAACTGCAGGTCCTTCACTGCTTTTTATTTACACTTCGTTCTTTAATTTCGTAGTTTGATTAAAAAATAATTAAATTGTTATATCAAACGGAGAACAAATAATTCTTGACAGGTTACAAGTATTGTAAATTACCTTAATAGTCCAGTCGAATTAGACATGAAATCAAGTAAGTTTTATTCTGGAATATGGTTTTGTCGCCGATTTTTTTATAGGTACATTTGACCCCCACGAACATACCCTGAAAAGTGCCAAAAGTTTAAGGTCGGGGTTTGGCCGTGAGAAATTGTTAAACAATGGAAAAGTGACATTTTCCGGTTAAACTTTTTTCCTGTAGGTTAAATGTGAAAACTGTCCGTACAAAAGTTGTTATGATTATCATTATTTGTTTAGCTGCAAAATGCATAAAACCATGGCAATTTTGATTTTTTATTTTTTGCATTTAATCGATGAATAATCAACGTATGGCTTTGAACCTCATGGTGCAGGCAATATAAAATGTCCCCCAGAGAACAGTGCAAAGTTCACTCACCTGTGTTGTATAGTTGAGTTACAATAAGCGACAAGCCAAAATTCCTAAATTAGCTGTCCCTTCCTTGCATATTGTCGCACATGGTTCAAAAAAATCATGGTTTTAGTTCATTAAGAGTACTTTCCGAAAATGGAAAAAAAAAAATTTTTCTCAAAAATTGCCATTTTTTTGGAAGTTCGAAATTATTTGCTTATAAACAAATGAAATATCTCTGACAATTGACATATTATCGTAAATGTTATGGTAAATTCTGCTTCCTTTCTCTTCAACTAGTAATTTGAGACTAACTTTATACGAATATCTTGATTAGAACTGGAGATAACAACGTTCTAGTTTTATTACGTTTACTTTCGTTCTGGTGGATATTTAAGAAAAAAAAATATCAAATTTCTCTCAATACCTCAAGGAATCGCCGTGAATTTTTTCAGATCTGTAGGAGCACTCTATGTAAGTCAAAGAAATTAATGAAGTTCGGCGCGCGCTGGCGATGGGAAAAATTGCAGCGGGGGGCGTGGTGGGGTAAGCCAGAGGCTCCGCGCCGAGCCCTACTCGCCGGTTATTTAACAAATATATAACTCGGGGTGGCGCGCGGAGCCTCTGGCTTACCCCCCCCCCCCCCGCTGCAATTTTTCCCATCGCCAGCGCGCGCCGAACCTCATTAATTTCTTTGACTTACATAGAGTGCTCCTACAGATCTGAAAAAATTCACGGCGATTCCTTGAGGTATTGAGAGAAATTTGATATTTTTTTTTCTTAAATATCCACCAGAACGATAATAAACGTAATAAAACTAGAACGTTGTTATCTCCAGTTCTAATCAAGATATTCGTATAAAGTTAGTCTCAAATTACTCGTTGAAGAGAAAGGAAGCAGAATCTACCATAATATTTACGATAATATGTCAATTGTCGGAGATATTTCATTTGTTTATAAGCAAATAATTTCGAACTTCCAAAAAAATGGTAATTTTTGAGAAAAAAATTTTTTTTTTTCATTTTCGGAAAGTACTGTCAATGAATTAAAACCATAATTTTTTTGAACCATGTGCGACGATATGCAAGGAAGGGACAGCTAATTTAGGAATTTTGGCTTGTCGCTTATTGTAGCTCAACTATACAACACAGGTGAGTGAACTTTGCACTGTCCTCTGGGGGACATTTTATATTGCCTGCACCATGAGGTTCAAAGCCATACGTTGATTATTCATCGATTGAATGCAAAAAATAAAAAATCAAAATTGCCATTGTTTTATGTATTTTGCAGCTAAACAAATAATGATAATCGATCGTGCAATGGCTTGTTTTTTAGAAAATGATGGGGCGAACAACTTTTGTACGGACAGTTTTCACATATAACCTACAGGAAAGAAGTTTATCCGGAAAATGTCACTTTTCAATTGTTTAACAATTTCTCACGGCCAAACCCGGACCTTAAACTTTTGCCACCTTTCAGGGTATGTTCGTGGAGGTCAAATGTACCTATAAAAAAATCGGCGACAAAACCATATTCCAGAATAGAACTTAATTTAATTCGACTGGACTATAATATGAACATCTGAGTTAAGGTATTGCATAAGCAAAATTACATATACCGTAAACGTCCCAGTTGCTGACAGCGGCCCGGTAGCTGACAGTATTTTTAATTAAATTAATAAAATAAGGTCTGCTATTGCGTGAGATTAGATTTTTTAATTTTAGGTATATATTTAGACTTTGTTAGTGCTGTTGGCATCACAGTTTTCACTCTCAGTCGACAGCTTTAATGGCGACATGCTGTAAAGAGTGACTAGTTTCTATTGATTTGTGCTTTGTTCTGAATCTTACCAGGTAACCTAAGAAAGTGTATGATTTTATTAACCACTAAACGCAAACATTTTAACCTTTTTAACATATTGTCGTTTTATATATATTTAGACTATCTTAAAGTTTAACTATAAACAATATTAAACCTTTAAGGTTTCTCTTTTTAGTAATTAAATCACATGTCAGGCTTGGGTACATTAAAAACAGCATGTGTTCTGAAGCTGATAGCTACATGTCAGGTACTGGGACCTAGTATTATACAGTTGTGCTTATGCATTTTTAATGCTCCATCAGCTAATGGGACATCAGCTTTAGGTGCAAATAATATAGAGTGTATCTAAATAGCATATTATCTCTAAGGAAGCCTTATTGGTAGTAGATGTTGACACTTAATATTTTCTTTGCTAGGATGGAAAACAAAAAGATTTTGAAATATTCTGAAGCAGATATGCAGCACGCTTTGGCAGCAGTTAGAACTGGAATGGCTGTGTCAACTGCTTCTAGAACATATAAAGTGCCTAGGACAACTTTACTATACAAACATTCGGGGAAATATCCCACAAAAAGAAAAATGGGTCCTGCCACGGTACTATCCGAAGAAGAAGAAAAGGCGCTGGTGCGATGGATACTTTATATCGCAAGGGCTTTATTTCCTGCAACAAAGAATCAATTATTAGCGTTAAATTACTGCTCAAAGAAACAAAGAAAACAAATCCTTTTGTTAATAATAGACCCGGCAGGCATTGGTTTGAAAATTTCCATAAAAGACATCCTGAGCTATCAACGAGTACACCATCAAATATTTGTGGTTCGCGAGGTGTCCTAACTGAAGGACAAATAAGAAACTGGTTCAAAGAAGTTGAAGAATTTTTGAAATTTGACGGAAACTTTGATGTTACTAAAAATGGGAATCGAATTTTTAATGTGGACGAGACGGCTTTTTTTTTGTGTCCCAAGGGTGACAAAGTAATTATGCACAAAGGACAGAAGTGCATTTACAGTTTTAATCAAAACGATGAAAAAGAATGTCTAACGGTTCTTCAGGGTGGTAACGCTTTAGGTTTACAAACACCACCAATGGTCATTTTTTCTTATGTAGTCCGCCAAAATATCGAATTTCCTATTGATAGGCATAAATCCCATCTAACTATGCCACTGAGTGACTTCTGTAATGAACATGGGATCATTTTGATAGCTCTTTTTCCAAATGCAACACATATTCTCCAACCAATGGAAGTATCTGTGTTTAGACCTCTGAAGTCTTCTTGGAAAAAGTTTGTACTAGAATTTAGAGTTGAAAATATCGGTATGAAATTGAAGAGAGAAAATTTTGCACCTCTTCTCCAAAAATTTTTAAACAAAACTGTAACAACTAACATGTTTGTTAAGGGTTTCAGAAAATGTGGTATATATCCCTTTGACGTAGACGCTGTTAACCACATTATGGTGTAAATGTTCGTCAATATCTGGAGAACGTTTTTCCCCACAGATGGATTGGAAGACGAGGAACCATTGAATGACAGCCCGTTCGCCAGATTTAAGTCCTTTAGATTTTTTTCTTTGGGGATACGTAAAAAACAAAGTTTACGAAGATAAGCCCGATAACGTCGAAGATTTACAAATCCGAATTACCAGAACGACACAAGAAATTCCCCGAGATTTTTTACAGAACTCTGTTCGGGGTTTTGTAAATCGATTGGATCATTGTCAAATTACTAATGGACGACAATTTGAACACTTACTTTAATTTACTTTGTTATTAATTTGTTTAATTTTTCTTGTAAAAGTTATTAAAATGAATTTAAAAAAAACAAAAATATTATTGTAAAGAGAAAAAAATTCTCTATCGAATGGTAGAGTAAAATGCACTAGTTCCCATTTAAAAAAACTGCGCGGACAGGCGTAACTAAAAAACAATTGAAGAAAAAAAAATCAAATATTCTCAAATGTAGATCAAAATATCCTAACAAACTTTTATATTGAACATAACTCTCTAAAATGAATATTAACGACAATAAATCGCCGTCTCCATACTTTTAACTAACCCTGTATAAATATTATTGTATTTATTTTTTGTACAGTGTTACACTCGTAATATTGTTAACTAAGTATAGCATATTGGGGTCGGCTTTACTATTTTGTACGTAGCATTTACTTCTTATTACACTTATTGAAGTTTTACATATTTGAATATATGATTGAATTTAGCACGATGACAGTATTTTTTTATTCTGTAGAAATTACAAGTTTATATTAAATAGAAGGCTATTAATAATAACCAACACAGCAAATTGGAACAAACCTCTATCAACATAAAAAAGTTATCGGTCAAGAAATTTATTTATCATATATATATTCCACTGATGATATCACATATTTTAACAGATTTGATTTTAAATTCATTACAAATATATTAAAAATGTAGATTTGTATTTTGATATTTATTCAGCTAGGTTTATAATTAACGAAATTACGTTTAATATATATCTACATTTTAAATATACATATTTCATTATTATATGCATTACTGTTTACGAGGTGTTGTTCGTTTGTAAACATCAACATCATTGTAAGCTTGTATTTTATATTTATCACCTTATACTAAAATCTATTTTTAATTAACTATTGAATATCTTTAAAAATGAGTATGTTCAAGCGGAAAGTAAGATTCCTCTTAAAATCAGGTCTATCCCCGATTCCAAGCACTTCCATAGCCGAAATCTGAACGTGAAAACTGATAGGCTTTTCCAAGAATTTTACTAATAAAGAGGATGTTAGCGAAACAGTTGTCCATCTTTCAAATAACGATGATGATGACGATCAAGTATACGCTCATAACAATTTTAAACTAAAAATGCAAATGTAAGGTTGAAATTTCGAAGAATTGGAACTAACATCTTTAATAATTGTTTCATTTCTATTTGAACAAGTCATTAATTTCCATCACCATAATCTTTTCTCCTGCAATTCTAGTTGTTTCAAGTTCGTTCGAAAAATTGGTAGGGAATTTATATCCAAATTCATTTACGATGGAAAGTCATAGAAATGATGTCAAAATAAATACTCATGGTGCAGCAGTGACAAAAATTGTAAACGTCGGTGACGGATTTGCTCAACTGAATGAACTAACAAGTTTTCTAAATATTTCCGTAGTGTCTTGCAACTTGTAGAAAAAAATTAAGACGAGATGAATGGCATTTTTGTAATGAATGCTGGCATCCATGATGGAGGTAGGGATGGAAGAAGCTAAATAAATAGATAATATTATAATGAAAATGGTACAAAATACATGGATACTAGCTCACATTAAGCAGGTATTCACTGTCAGGAATAGACATATATTCATATATACGTAATATGCATATATTGAGATACACAATGTAGACCTCTGTGCCATTACTAGCAGTCAACGCACAGACATGTGTTTCGAATTTAAAGGTTGGTCAGAGGTTTTGAAGCGGCTATGTTCATGCGCTTTTTTTGTCAATTGACAGGCACATATAAACTATGCCAAGAGAATTTTAGCTTCTTTTTAATTGTGAAGCCTCATAAGACTCTAGGGTAGGCTCAATTGTTAATAATACGATTTAATTTAAATCTGAAGTCATCATGCTAATTGTTAATTCGACTTTAAGGCTTTTAAGGAAATCCTTGTGTTAAGGAAAATCCTTTGAAAGGGAATCTTTTGTTACCATTTAAAGAAAAGGAAATATTGCAAGGAACAACCTAAGCAGACTATGTGTAACCAGCAAATGAACATCTAAATAAGAAATACTTTATGGAACGTGTTCTTAAGAACAATGTGGCAAGCTGTTAGGCAGAGAATGCAGACATCTGATTTATTATGAAATAGGCGACATCTCGATATGTGCGACAGTATGCAGTATGTACAAACATTTAATATTCGGTCTGAATCCACTTCATTTAACTTAAAACATTAATTTTATACTATTAAAATATATACGATATGTCAACTTGTGTCACAAATGCCCGTAAGAATGTCACAGTAACACCTGCCATCCAAGCGCTACATCGAAAGCGATGGCTTATAATTTCACACTGTGCCTAAGATAAATGTGTAGCCTCGCATATTAGGGCCAATAGTGACGATAATGTCGTACCATTGTATGTTTGCCAATTTACACAATATTAGTTGATATATTAATTATACTTGAACGGTAATTTATTTGTATTTGTAAATTCATAACTATGTAATTATTACACTCATAGTCATGAATATGTGTAATATATTTGTATACAATAATAAATTATACAAAAACTATTAATATATATCATTCACATTATGTACATATATTTATCCGCTTTCTGTTCTAAAAATCTTACTTTCTCCTGGGTACAACAAAAAGTAAGAGACGTCTACACCCTACACTTAAATTTATTAGCACATATTCAATATTAGGTTAGGCAAGGAGCGCAAATGATCAACATTAGGACGGGAAACTTTTTCAGGGGGAAATGTCGCTAGAAGACCAGTTACATTCTACGGACGAGCGGAAAGATGTCTTAAAAAAAACGTTATCATTTATATCCATAAAATAACATTTGCTTTTGACCTAGTGTCATTTGCAGGGTCTCGACATTTTAGGGGTATATACTAATGTAGGTTATAATTTCCATTACAATGATATTAAAGCACATTCAACAATTAAGGAAAAGTAATGATTTACGACGCGCTTTCTTATGTTAGTGTAAATTATCAGAGAAACGAATAAAAGACAGATGGACGACAAAGAAATGGCCTTTTTATGGTGCATTCACAAATTATATTGCTCCTGGAAGACAAATTAATACTAATCTACTCATTTCAATTTGTATATAAATCACTGTTTTAAGTTATTACTAAAAATCGGCAGTCAGAAATAAATCTTCTAAATTTAATAATAAAAATAATAAATCATTTATTGTCCAACAGATTATTCTATACAAAAGACAACCAGAATAAGTAGCATAGAAACGTTAAACATATAAAGAAAACATTATAAACTGCTAAAGTAATAATAATAATTTAAGACAAAAATAGAAAGTTATTTAATATGATGGATTGCCTTTCACAAAATAATAATGATATTATTAAGAATACCAAAAAATACACTTTTATACAAATGTAAAAATAATATAAATTCAATATACACCCCTGCAATCTACAAAACAGTATTTTACGCTCTTACATCGTTATACCAATAATTCCATAGCTTTACTAAAAATCCCACCATGTGAGTTGAAATTGATATAATATTGTGATGCTATTAAGTTAAAACTTCGGCACATAGGAACAATTGGTGAGTGCAAGAATGAATTAAAACGAACATAATGTGTGTAGAATGTATGGTTTTGTCTACTTGATACTCGAGGCGTAAGAAATGGGAACCGACAGCATAGAGCCGGGGAATCAGTGTTGTGTAATAAGTTCTAAACAAATTTAATCAATTGCAAGTGACGTCTGATCTCAAAAGTTTCGATAGTAAATTCCAGAAGCAATAATTTGTAGTTATAACCTCGGCAAGGATATAGGGACAGAAAGACTTTGTTGGGGTCAACTGCATATTTGTCGAATGAAACATATATGTGCAAACAAGTATTTACTAGCGGCAGCCAAGAAAAACTTCAGAGTTTCATGTTTAATTTTTTCCTTCGTGCATCAGACACGTTAAAGTCAAATAAGATTTTGTTTGATTCAGCAAAAACTTTTTAACTAAGCATATTTGTTTGTGTCAACAAACCCTTTGTTTCCGTGAACGTTTTACATGCTTGTAGCAAGAAATTAAACATGAAATTCCAAAGTTTTTCTTGGTTACGGTTAGCAATTGCTTGTTCGTACATATATGTTTCATTCGACAAATATGCAATTTCTTTCCGTGTAAGAGCCAAACTTTATGAGGTGTAGATATTTTAGGAACTTCTTCCGTACCCTTTCCACCACTAATCTGTGCGTCGTATAAAATGCCAAATCAAGGGTCAATTTGCTAATTTGGGTAGAACATATTGCTGTGACATATAAATATTTATTTTAAATAACAATATTGCCATATAATTTATATGCTGTAACAACATACTTTTGTGTGTATTACCACACGTAGGGTATAGTCTTTTGTACACATTATACTCTTTAAATTATTCTTTACACACCAAGAACTTATAATTGGTTTTGTGTTTTATCTTATATTGTTGTGTCATGTACCTTATAACTATTGTGGGTCCTGGCAATGTTTGTGGTTCCTTCTTATTTGCTGATGATTTTTCTCTTGCTCATTATAGGGAAAGAGGTAATAGTTTTATTCAAAGAAAAAAACTGTATGTCTATTCAACATAATCATGTATTTTTTTTTATTTTGTAATTTATGGATTCAAAAATATAGTTTCCTTTATATGCACACCTTTATGCTCTAAACAAGATACATAATTGAAAAATGCTCATATCATTTATACCTAATGCCGGTTGTAATGTATGTAAATCTTTTGTTTATTTATTTATTCTACCCAACAAAATAAATATTTATCCTGCAAATAAACAAAAATAAACTTTTATTGTACGTTTATGAATATACTCATCGACGTTATAATATTTATGTATAGGCTTCAATTAATTGCTTTAGACAACCATTTGCACGTGTTGTATCGAGCTCTTAATCTATGCCTTGTGAAATTCTAATTTATTATTCGCTTAATTTGAAAGAAATTAATGATGTCTAGACAATACGATGAAGAAAATGCTCATTTTCACGTAACATCTCTCCAACTGACCAACACCATTAATCCTATTTGGTTGTAATTCCAACTATATAAATTCAAAATAAACCTTACAGGATAAATTATTTACTTGTCTATTTTTTTGTCCAACAATACATTGATTAATCATTCGCACGTAAAAATCAATGTCTGTCCAACAACTCGTATAACTTAATTTTCAAAAGAAATAATAAACTTACTTGTTATCAATAAATCTATTTTGAATGTCCATTATGAACGCTTCAAATGAATTCAAATGTATTAAATAAAATAAATTACTGTTACTATATGTGTTGAAGAAATAATGAAAAACTACAATATAACAATTAAAAAAAAACTTATTCTTTAAGAGATCTTCCTTTTGTAAGTGTTCTGAGAAGTTCACCTCTCGGAGGTGTTATCAGAAAGTCTCCCTCTCGGAAGTGTTATCAGAAGTCTGTCTTGTCGAATCTTGTCTTCGTATTTATAGCGGCAAAAATAAACTATGTTGACCATTGCGCCCTCTAGTCCATGTTTAGGTTGGTACTGGAATACACTTTTCCCGTGAAATCGCTGCCCATATGTTGCCGCCTTGATTCACGCACACATACACATTTTGTTCTGACAGTTCACAATTCACTTAAACGTCAACATAACCTTCCAATTCAAAGGTCCCCTCTGCTTTGCACATCATTCCCAACGGTAGGTTTATTCTTGTTACTAATACCATCCTTCCTTGTACTCGTCAATGAATCCATTACCTTGTTCATTGTTCGATGCATATTTTTCTTTCCATTTATTTATGTTAGTTTCACTTTTCTTTCAGCCGGAGTGCGCCTTGACAAAATGGGAAACATGTTGAAAATAACCATTATTCCGCACTGCCTGTCCTTGTAGAACACGTCCGCCTCTAGTCCCTGAAGTATTGTGTTACGAACAACTCATGAACACAGATACCTTTTATTTACTTATAATGTCAGCTTTTGAATACAAAAATATGTCACTACTGATTGCTTCTATGTTTTACATATTTTTATATCCTTTTTTTATTAATCTAGTATTAAGTTAAGGTAAATTTTATTCTTTAATACTATCTAATTCTTAAACTCTCATAACATTTTATTGCCTTATGCATATAAATTTCATTTCTTTTCATGATTTATAACCCATACTTTTTGTGTATCTTTTCTACAAAAGAAATATATTACTTATATTTATTTTGTCTTTATTTCATATATTTCTTTATTTAATAAATTTTTATTCTACATCATTTGTTTTTATATTTATTTAATAAACTTTATTTTGCATATTTCATTATTACTAGAATAATAAAAATTTGACTATAAGTATGCAACTTTGTATACCTTCATGTAGTTCTTGTTGCATAATTTTACTCAATAATATCTAAATAGGACTTTTTCTTATTTTTTACTTTTATTTCTAAGCTTAAACTAATTCTTAAATCAATCTCTAAAACTATTCTTATTTTACAAATTTGCGAGGTCACAGCATATCCCTTGGTTATTATACTTTGTCGTGAATCGTCAACAATGATTATTAAAGCGTGAACGACACATATAATAACCATTGTGAAAACTCGCACAAATGATTATTAATCTTCTACGTCTATATAATCATAGAGCATAGATATGTGATATTTTCCTTTGATCCTTTCGCTATCTATTTCTTGTAGCTCGTACGTTACATCGCTCAAAATTTTATTTACCCTATATGGGCCACTGTACGGTAAGTCCAGCTTTGCGCACTTGTTTAAATTCCTCCTTCCCAATCTGTAGTTTTTTACCACTACCAGATCTCCAATTTGGTACCTCTTGTGTTTTCTTATCTTTTCATTTTCTGTTCTCATGTATTTTTCTGCAATATTTGCTTGTCTTTGTTTGCCTTGATTTGTCAATTCTTCGATATCATCCACGATTGGTGTCTCTTGATTCCAAGGTCTCGGTGGATGTCTCCCATGCATTAAAGTATAAGGACTTATATTTGTCGTTACACTAGGTAGGAAATTTATATTGTTTTCCACCTCTTCTATGTATTGCACCCAGGCATTGTGTCTCTCGTGCGTTAACATTCTTAAGTGCCTCGTCACTTCTTGTATGTACCTCTCACTAGGATTTGCTTGTGGATGCCTTATGCTAGTGAAAATT
The DNA here is from genome assembly GCA_963170755.1 of Amphimallon solstitiale. Classification (NCBI taxonomy): domain Eukaryota; kingdom Metazoa; phylum Arthropoda; class Insecta; order Coleoptera; family Scarabaeidae; genus Amphimallon; species Amphimallon solstitiale. The sequence goes on along the minus strand of OY720676.1, from coordinate 48,934,653 downwards.
ACCTCTATGTCCATCTCCCTCAATTCTTGAATGAATCTCATATTGTTGAAGTATGAAGCGTTATCTACCAGTAATTTTCTTATCCGTCCATGGTCATTTATAAATTGATTCACACAATTTATTGCTATTTGAGTATTGTATCTTCTCGTCGGATATAATTTTACATATTTCGTAAAAATGTCTACCATCACAAATATGTTGCAATATCCTTGCTCTCCTGGTATTAAATTCCCCAGAAAATCAGCAGCTACCAGATCAAGTTTATTTTCTACTTGTATACTGTGTATGCTGTTCTGATTTACTCTGTTTTTATATTTTCCTAATAAACATTCTCTACATTTTCTATTCTCTGTGGCAATTAAATTTTTGTCTCTCAGAGAATAAAATTGCTCTCTGAAAACAAGAAATGTTTTTCTGTTTCCAGGATGCCCTAAATTATTATGTATATTTCTAATGATACTTAATGCTAAATTTCTATCTAAAACTATTAAATTCTTATCACCTAAAGTCTTATATACTATGTTATTTCTTATATTGTATCCTCTGTATTCTCCTTCTCTTCGTATTTTTCTTTTTATTTCTAGAATTTCTTCGGTCTGTTGACATGCTTCAATGCTCTGTCGACTGTATATTTCTGGTGCATAATCCAAGTTATAATTGTTGACTTGGTATGAATTTTGCTGCTTTATCCCTCCTTGAGCTCTACTCAATGCATCTGCAACTATGTTGTCTGCGCCTTTTCTATGCCTTATTCTAAATGAATATTCCGACAATAAAAGTGACCATCTATATATTCTTGAGTTGTTGAATCTGGTCTTCATGAGGAAAATTAATGATAAATGATCTGTCTCAACTAAGAAGCTATTTCCCAGTAAATAGTATTTTAATTTGGATACTGAATGAACCAAAGACAAAAGTTCTTTTTCTGAAATCGTGTAGTTTAATTCGTATCCTTTCAAAATCCTTGATAAGAAACAGATTGGCTTTTCCACACCATTTCTTATCTGTAATAATTCTGCAGCTATTGCATTATTTGATGCGTCGCATCTTAAAACAATTTCTTCATTAAAATCGGGTAAATTTACTATTAATGCTTTGCAAAAATTCTCTTTCACTTCTTCAAATACTTTGAGAGTTTCAGGAGTCCATTTAAATTTTACTCCCTTCTTTATCATTCTGAAAAGCATGTAAGTTTGATCAGATATTTTCGGAATGAAATGTTTATAATAATTTATCATTCCCAAGAATCCTCTGAGCATTTTTATGTTCTTTGGTCTGGGATACTTTCTTATTGCTTCCAATTTTTCTTCTTCTATTGTGATGGTTTTACCATCTATAATATACCCTAGATAATTTATTTTATTTTTATAAAATTCACATTTTTCAATGTTAACTTTTAAATCGTTTTCTGCTAACGTATTTAAAACCTTTTCTACTGATTCTTTGTGATTCTCTAAATCTTTATTAAATATCAGTATGTCATCCACATAATGAGAAACGTACTCCTCGTGTGGATCTAAAATTTGTTGCATGGCTCTAACCAAAGCGGCTGTCGCTGTTGATAGGCCAAATGGAACGACTCTATATGAATAGACTAATGAATTGAACATAAAGGAACAATACTTCCTTGAGTCCTTGTGTAATGGTACCAGCCAAAAAGAACTCTTCAGATCTATTTTTGTGAACCACCTTGCATCAGTACACCTTGTTAATAAGGTCTCTATACTCTGCGGAGCTTCAAAATTAGGGGAGGTCCTTGAGTTAAGGCCCCTTGCATCAAGACATAAGCGTAATTTTGTTTCTTTCTGATTGCCTGTATTTTTCTTCACTACCACTACTATTGGATTTATAAATGTTGATTCTGTTCTTTCTATAATTTTATTTTTTAACATTTCTTTAATTTCTAATTTGACTTGTTCTCTGTATTTATTGGGGACAGGATAATTTTTAACTTTAAAAGGTTGTGTTTCATCTACTTTTAGCCTGTGTTCATAGCCTTTTGCTAAACCAGGTTTATTATCAAATAACTCTTTATACTTGCTGACAAGATTGCTCACATGGCTTATGTATTGTTTATCGCAATTTAAATTCGTACCATCCCTATATTGCGTGAAGTCCTCACTTTGACGATGCTTCACAGGATGTGCACACTTATTGTCTAATAAACTACTATCCATTTTATTTGTGAGATTTTGTTCAGCATTATTTATATATAAATTATTAATTAATATCTCATCTTCCTGTGTTTCCTTACACCAGGAGATTATTGAATTTTTAATATGAAATGTTTTGTTTTCCATATTTATTTTTGTACCATATTGACTTAAAAAGTCTATCCCCAAAATACAATTGCTGTTCAAATTAGGCACTATTATGAATTCTGTTAATAAATTTAAACTACCTATTCTAACATTTATACAAAAAACTTTATCTACAGTAATGATGCGTTTCTTATTTGCATTTATTAAATTTACTTTTCTTATAGGCATACAATATCCTAATTTTTCTATGTCTTTACTTATAATACTACTATCTAATAAAGATAATTGCGCTCCTGTGTCTAATAATGCTTCTATCTCTTCGTTCCCTATTTTTACTGTTATGTGTGGTAATTCCGTCGTGATTTTCTTTAGATCGTCAAAGTTATATACGTTTTGTACCTTCTTTTTCTTCTTGACTGGCCTTTCTAAAAATCCAACGAAGTCGCATTTGAGTAGGTAGAATTTACCCATTCTTTATTTGTCGGTAGTTGTCTTGAATCCTTGGGTATTGCACCTTTTGATTCTGTTTTTTTCTTCGTACTTATTTCTTCTTTTTCTTCACTTATTTGAACATTGTTCACTCTTCTTTCCCTCTCAGGGTTTCTTTCTTCCTTCCCATAATTCTGTTCTTTCTTCCTCTCATTTTCATCGTTTCTTGCTTTATTGTATGAATATGGATTGTTCCCATAGCTTGGCTTATTATATGTATAAGGGTTGTTTCCATAATTCTTTTTACCCTGATTTTGATTGTACCCATTATTATTGTACTGTTTATCTTGATTGTAACGAGGTGTCTTGTTTATATGTGGATTATTTCCATTGTTGTAGTTATTATTATCATTTCTGGGTGGATCGTTTGTATATTTGATGTTTCCATAACTCTTGCTGTTTCCCTTCTCATCCACATCGTCTAATCTCTTGACCAGTTCCAGGAGTGCTTCAATGTTATCAATTCCTTGAAGTGCCACCGCCTGTGTAACGTTGTGGTCAAAGTGTGCTGCTAGCTGTGAAACAATATCACTTTCTTCAATGGTTGGTTGGATGTATTTAAGAAAAGAATATTTTCTTATGATGTAGTTTTCTCTAGAAGATCCAGCTCTGTATTTGCCAAACACTAAATCGTGTCTAATCTTCCTCTGCTGAGTCTGTCCCCAGTACTGTCTCACAAAACGAATCTCAAATTCTTTGAAATCCACTACTTCATCTATTATCATATCGTACCACTGAAGTGCATAATCCTTCAAACAACCTCTTATGAAATGTAGCCTTGACATCTCATCAGATATTCCCCTCATGTATGTTTTTATCGTTCTCATAAACGCCATTGGATTATCTTTGTAAAATCCTGAGAATTTTGGTATATTCTCTGCGCTACCAGGTATTTGTGTCAAAGATACACTAGGTGTACTAACCCCATGTACTTTGTTCTCTAACCCTTTTATAGTGTTTTCGAAGTTTAAAGTTTTGTTTTGTAGGGTCAACATTGTGTCCGTACAAACACCATATTTTATTTTACAATCTTCCACTTGGTGTGAAAGTTCTTGTATTTGCTCTTGATATTGCACATTATTCCCTTTAACTTTATTTTCAAGAGAATTTATTTTCTCATCTACCTTATCAAAACTAGCTTGTGTTTTGGCAGATCTTTCGTTGATTTCTTTTATTATGAATGTGCCTTTACCTTCACATTTCTTTTCATTAATGTTTATTTGTTTATTTAAAGTTGACACTGACTGTTCTAACTTTAATTCTACTTTTGCATTTAGCTCTAAAGTTTCTTTTCTTAATTCCATGAGAACCTTGTCTAATCTTGAGTTTATTTCTATTTTATTTTGTTCTAATCTTTGATTGCTTTCCTCAAATTTCCTGTTCATATTCAAATTATTTTGTTCTAATTTTTGATTTATACTTAAATTATTTTCTACTAGTTTTTGATTTAAATTCTTATCACTTTCTTCTATTCTGCTGAATAGTTTATTAAAAAGATTCTCAATTTTTTGTTCACCAGTTATGCTACTGATGCTTTCTATTTGTACGTTGCTATCAAGTGTTTGATCCTCTGATTCAGGTTTTTCTGAATCTGAATCAGAATATACCGGACGATTGTCCCTGTATTTAGTGAACTGTGAACCTTCACCATCATTTTTATCTTTATCTGCCATTTTTATTCTATTTCTAACTTATAAATTAATAACTAAACTTATCTAATTAAATACTATTCCTCTTTCTTTATCCCTTTCTAAATAAGAGAAATTCACCAGTAAATGAAAATTAAGGTAATCTGTCTCTAACTTGGACACTGAATAATTATTCTATTTACTAATAAATAAAAAAAAATGAAACAAACTTTGTACCCATTATTTGTACAAAATAAATTATTATTTTTTTTTTGTTTAAACATTAAAAAAAATTGCATTGCTTCACAACGTTAAATGTTATGTAAATAATTATTGACAAACGAGAAAATGAATACAATGCTCCACTATGTTAAGCAACATTAATTATATATATATATATTTTTTCTTCTTTTAAACAATTATGAAAAATAATGCATTGCCTCTCTATTTTGGGCGTTAAATAAATACATGATTAATAAACAACAAGAAAAGGAATACATTGCCCCACTACGTTGAGCGCCATTTAAATTAATGCTGTAGCATATAAATATTTATTTTAAATAACAATATTGCCATATAATTTATATGCTGTAACAACATACTTTTGTGTGTATTACCACACGTAGGGTATAGTCTTTTGTACACATTATACTCTTTAAATTATTCTTTACACACCAAGAACTTATAATTGGTTTTGTGTTTTATCTTATATTGTTGTGTCATGTACCTTATAACTATTGTGGGTCCTGGCAATGTTTGTGGTTCCTTCTTATTTGCTGATGATTTTTCTCTTGCTCATTATAGGGAAAGAGGTAATAGTTTTATTCAAAGAAAAAAACTGTATGTCTATTCAACATAATCATGTATTTTTTTTTATTTTGTAATTTATGGATTCAAAAATATAGTTTCCTTTATATGCACACCTTTATGCTCTAAACAAGATACATAATTGAAAAATGCTCATATCATTTATACCTAATGCCGGTTGTAATGTATGTAAATCTTTTTTTATTTATTTATTCTACCCAACAAAATAAATATTTATCCTGCAAATAAACAAAAATAAACTTTTATTGTACGTTTATGAATATACTCATCGACGTTATAATATTTATGTATAGGCTTCAATTAATTGCTTTAGACAACCATTTGCACGTGTTGTATCGAGCTCTTAATCTATGCCTTGTGAAATTCTAATTTATTATTCGCTTAATTTGAAAGAAATTAATGATGTCTAGACAATACGATGAAGAAAATGCTCATTTTCACGTAACATCTCTCCAACTGACCAACACCATTAATCCTATTTGGTTGTAATTCCAACTATATAAATTCAAAATAAACCTTACAGGATAAATTATTTACTTGTCTATTTTTTTGTCCAACAATACATTGATTAATCATTCGCACGTAAAAATCAATGTCTGTCCAACAACTCGTATAACTTAATTTTCAAAAGAAATAATAAACTTACTTGTTATCAATAAATCTATTTTGAATGTCCATTATGAACGCTTCAAATGAATTCAAATGTATTAAATAAAATAAATTACTGTTACTATATGTGTTGAAGAAATAATGAAAAACTACAATATAACAATTAAAAAAAAACTTATTCTTTAAGAGATCTTCCTTTTGTAAGTGTTCTGAGAAGTTCACCTCTCGGAGGTGTTATCAGAAAGTCTCCCTCTCGGAAGTGTTATCAGAAGTCTGTCTTGTCGAATCTTGTCTTCGTATTTATAGCGGCAAAAATAAACTATGTTGACCATTGCGCCCTCTAGTCCATGTTTAGGTTGGTACTGGAATACACTTTTCCCGTGAAATCGCTGCCCATATGTTGCCGCCTTGATTCACGCACACATACACATTTTGTTCTGACAGTTCACAATTCACTTAAACGTCAACATAACCTTCCAATTCAAAGGTCCCCTCTGCTTTGCACATCATTCCCAACGGTAGGTTTATTCTTGTTACTAATACCATCCTTCCTTGTACTCGTCAATGAATCCATTACCTTGTTCATTGTTCGATGCATATTTTTCTTTCCATTTATTTATGTTAGTTTCACTTTTCTTTCAGCCGGAGTGCGCCTTGACAAAATGGGAAACATGTTGAAAATAACCATTATTCCGCACTGCCTGTCCTTGTAGAACACGTCCGCCTCTAGTCCCTGAAGTATTGTGTTACGAACAACTCATGAACACAGATACCTTTTATTTACTTATAATGTCAGCTTTTGAATACAAAAATATGTCACTACTGATTGCTTCTATGTTTTACATATTTTTATATCCTTTTTTTATTAATCTAGTATTAAGTTAAGGTAAATTTTATTCTTTAATACTATCTAATTCTTAAACTCTCATAACATTTTATTGCCTTATGCATATAAATTTCATTTCTTTTCATGATTTATAACCCATACTTTTTGTGTATCTTTTCTACAAAAGAAATATATTACTTATATTTATTTTGTCTTTATTTCATATATTTCTTTATTTAATAAATTTTTATTCTACATCATTTGTTTTTATATTTATTTAATAAACTTTATTTTGCATATTTCATTATTACTAGAATAATAAAAATTTGACTATAAGTATGCAACTTTGTATACCTTCATGTAGTTCTTGTTGCATAATTTTAATCAATAATATCTAAATAGGACTTTTTCTTATTTTTTACTTTTATTTCTAAGCTTAAACTAATTCTTAAATCAATCTCTAAAACTATTCTTATTTTACAAATTTGCGAGGTCACAGCAATATGTTAAAAAATTAATATAATCGTAATGACTTGAAAAAATTCAGTATTTCTAATCAAAAACCCCAAAGTCTATGTGCAGTGACTATTAGAGCCGCATCAAAGAAAACACCCAAATTTTTGAAGTTCGTTTTTCGAGCGGGAGATACACCATCAATAGGATAGCTATATATGATATGAGTGTGTTTTTTTTGAAAAAGTTACCACTTTACATTTTGCATCATTTAAATGTAATTAGTTTAATGTACTCCTCCAAATGATCATATTAAATTAATTCTGTAAGTATGAACAATCAACTGTTTATGCCACTGCTGCAAAAATCTTAATGTCGTCAGCAAGAACATACTTGTTGCAATCAATATATTCAATCATATCGTTAATAACTATCATAAATAACAGAGGGCACAGATTAGTTGCCTGAGGTGCTCCTGAAGTCGCATGGAAAAGATGTGAATTGTAATCGTTGTTTGTAACATACTGTTTTCTATTGGATAGGTATGACGAAAATAAAGACATTAACCAGTTACTGAAGCCAAACGACTGTATCTCATTTAGCAGCAAGTAATGGTTAATGCACAGTGATATATGTAAGATAATAAAACATAACAAGCTGTACATTATGTATGTAATGTTCTAATTTACACATTATACGAATTTTTCCAACTCTGGGTCGTCATAGCTACGCAGGTGTCTTTCCCCTCATTGCCTTCAGTGACGATGTTTACTGTATACCAAACAGTAATTGCATTTATCGCGGCGAATGTGGGCGACGTTGCAGTGAGGGTTTTTGCGTCAAAAATAGTTTAGTTAAATCATGACCGCTGTCCCTAGCTTGTTGATCTACTGTTACTTTTATTAGTTAGATGTGTTCGATTGCGTAAATACATCTCGTCCACATCCTTCGCTACATAATGTTATAAGGTGGATAAGAGATTTGTCTGCGTTAGAATTCGACTGTATTCAAATCCGATGCAAAATTTGGAATGTATTACTGTCGTCGCCAGTAAAGAAAAAACGTAGTAAAACATTTGTCTTTGGATACACATAATGTACGCAACTGCTTATGAACAACAGAAAGCATTTAGTTCAGCGCTATTGAAAATTCTAGTAGCGTGAAACATCCGGAGTTTTCTTATTTTTTACAAAACTGTGTTGCTTGCGTGTGCCTGAGGAATCCATGTGTTAAATGACGGGATATTGGAAAAACTTTGGTTGGAGTCATTGATAGTGACGCGTCAATGCGTACACGTCTACTTACACCTAAGGCACTCGAAAAAAACTAATGCCGAATCTATATCATATAACGTAACATCGTGCTTGAAATCGCTACCTGGTGAAAAGCACAATAAAAATCAAGAAAAAGTCTTATTATTTATGACAGTTAAAAGCTACGTATGTGAAGGCGGCTGGTCGCCTTCACATACATGCTCTTTATCGAGTACCAGAGAAAGACTGTTACCCGAATACAAATATAATGATATCTTCTGTCAAGAAAGTCATTGTGTAGACACTGGCACGCACATCTATAATTCTTGACGAAGTGCAACATGTGGCATTACGCCATAATTTATTATGACGAGCTGGTGCAGATGGATGTGATAATAGGAAGCTGCTTGTATTCCTATTATCACAAATATTTTGATAACGTTGAAACTATAATCCAGCTACTAGATCCGAATGGTTCTGTTTCTATTTTACAAATTCAATGAGCGTTTATGGATCAAGCTATTCAGATAGATTTACCGAATATTCATGGACGTAATACCAGAACATTCACCCGCCATCTAAATCTTGCTCCAACCAACAAACAATTTTCTATAAGTAACATCGTAAATGTTGTATATGCTCTTCGTCAACTCCTTTGTATGTATTTGCTGTTACATGGTAAGTACGAAGTAGGCGCCATAAATTCTCGGCCTGATATACAAAAAAGAAACATGGAATATTATTAGAAATTTTATTTTTCAATGTAATCTCCCTAACTTCAATACATTTATTACAAAGATTAATTAATAATTCGATACCCTTGTAAAAATAATCTAAAGTTTTTCCGTCAAAATGATCTATAACAGCTGCTTGCAACTGACTGTCGTCCTTAAAACTACGTCCCTAAGGTCTTTTTTTAAATCAGAGAATAAACAAAAATCACAAGGAGTCATATGCGGACTATACGGTGGATGTTCCAATTATTGAAAGCCGCATTCGCGAATGCCAGCTTGTGAAATGGAGGCAGTATGTATGGAAGGGAGCATTGTCGTGCAATAATCGCACACCTTTTGTCAACTTTCCACGACGTTTTGCACGAATACTGTCCCTTAATTTATGCAATAAAGACGCATAATATGTGCCGTTCACAATTGTATTGTACTCTTAAAAGTCAATTAGCACAATCCCAGAATTATGTGGCCATAACCTTTTTCGTTGATTGAATAACTTAATAACATCAGGTCGCCGCCATTATATTAACTCCCTTTTCGATAGAGGATCGTAAAACAAAACCATCGTTTCATCCCCTGTGAACTCCAAAATCGGTTTGGGTTCGTCTCCACACATGTTTAGAAACGACTACGCACATTTGACTCGACGTTCACATTGGAGAGCAGAAATATGTCGCGATATCCATCTAGCACTAATTTTGTTCATACCCAAATGGTCATGGAGAATTTGGCGAACACTTGTTTCGGAAATGCTAATTCCTTCACTTTCAAACGACGATCTTCAAGCACTAAATGTTCAATAATTGAAATTTATCACTTCAATTTGTCGACCCGACCGATCAGCATCTTCAAGAGATTCTTGTCCTAAACGGAAACATTTTGCCCACTTTTTACAGTTGAGTACGAAGGAGATGAATCACCATAAACGCCGTGTAAACGTTGTTTAATGTGATAAGGTGTATGCCCTCCTTTTGTTAAAAACTTAATGACCGCGCAGTACTCAATTTTCTTTACTTCAGACATTTTCTTGCGCTGGTCACGTTGGTTGGCTGGTTACTAAAAACTAATGGGGTTTGAACCGTCATATTTATAGTGTACACCTTTGAACCTGTATAAGCCTATCAGGCCGAGAATTTATGGCGCCTACATCGTACTTGTTTCTCTATACATATCTTTATTCGCGTATGAAAAATGTCATATTGGGATTCATGATGCGTCCCTGTCACTGACGGCATGTAAACGAGGCTGCCGACCCCTAATTAGCACGTTGAATTTATTAGAGTTTAATAAAAACTAAACTGATTTACTTTCTTGAAAACTTACATTATATCCGGAAAATATTAGTTTTTCTACTAATCTGTGAATAGTGAATAAATGTCTTATACCTATTTTTTTGTAGTTTACTTTACTAGAAGCTACTGTGACTTTGTAACTTTATTCTTTAAACTAATTTAGTTAACCACTTAACCGTTTGCTTTCCGAAACGCGAATGTATGTATGTAGCTGCTGTCAATATTTACATTACTTTCTTTCATATTACCAGCGCGTCTAGGAATAATGTTTGAAGAAGCTCATCTTAATATCACATATTTATATTGTACGCTTAAATATATTATTTTTTAAAATTATATGTTTAACGGCATATATATTGCTGTGGGTGTAACATTACTATGAAATGGTAAATTTTTATTTGAGATGAAAATGTAACATTGCCACACGTTGGGTACAGCCATATAATTATATACTGTGATACCTATTTGTCTAATTGATGAAAATATTGTAACACATGTATCAGCATAAAATTTTAAATTTTCTCGTTAGTTTTTGCTGTGATTTATTTCTTATGCTCTGGTCTCCTCTTATTTAGTTTTGTTTGAGATAAGGTCAAGAAATTAAACAAGATGTCTAATTTCATATTAAAAGTGTATTTATATTTTAAAATAATTGTTTATTAATAATATAATCATGTCATGAAATTTTGTTTTACAACTGAAAACATTTATACTCTCTTTAGAGTCCTAATGTGTGTGAAAATACTTATCTATGTATATACAGGGTGAGTTTTTTTGAATGTTTAGCATTGGGATCTCAGAAACTACTGGAGATAGAAAAACGCTTAAATGGGGAAAGATGCGCAGTTTTACGAATTTGATTTAAAACTGCTTTTGTTTCTCCGATAACTTTCATGGCTTATTAGATATTCAAAGAAAACTAAATTTTACGTTTTTCTTTAAACATGCTTAGCATCGTTAATAGTAATTTTAGAGAAAAAGTGTTCAGACAAAAGTTTTAGATAATTTTACGTCAAATAAAACTATGTAGCTAATATTTTTTTTTCGTTCGCCATTATCGAGTTATGACACAAACTTGTGTTTTTTTAAATGGAAACCATAGTTGGTTTTGACATCATTAAAAAGCTTATTTTTTGCTGATTACAATGATATAAGGTTTGATATGGTTATTTTAAAAAATAAAGAGGATATAGACATTTTTATGGTTTTTATGGAAAACAATTGAATTTCGAACTGATAAAATACAAACCAAACGAAAACTTATTTTGAAATCTTATGTAGTAATAAAATGAAAACTATAAGAACTTTTATTAAGGGCACACAACATTATTAATGTTCAAAGATACCTCCATTATTATTAATACACAAATTGCATCTCTTCACAACAGAATTTGTAGCATTGCGTACTTTACGCCTACCAATGTTATTAAAAGCAACTAAGACAGCTTGTCTTAAATCGTCGATTGTTTCATATGTTCTTTTGTATACTGTGTCCTTTAGTACACCCCACAAGAAAAAATCCAAAACTGATAAATCAGGGGATCTAGCCGGCCATTCAATGGGTGCATTTCGTACTATCCATTGATTACGGAAGTTCAAATTTAAATAATTTATAACATTCAGTTGATTGTGCGGAGGCGCTCCGTTATGTTGAAACCATTGCATTGCTCGGGTTCTTAAATTTAAATTATCTAACATTTCCTCGAAATCTTGTAAAAAATTAAGATAACGATTGCCAGTTAGTGATCCATCAAAAATAAAAGGAGGAAGAACAGTTGATCCTATAACACCACCCAAAACATTAAACCCAAATTTAATTTGTGGTCTCCTATGTTCAACGTGAAGCGGATTTGTTTGAGACCATATTATGTGCTCATTGTGCCTATTAAACATTCCACAATTTGTGAAACGAAATTCATCAGTCCATAATATTTTCATTGAGCAGTGTGGATCGTTTTGACACTGATCTTTAAACCATCTACAAAAAGCTATTCGTCTGATGTTATCACCTTCATGTAAAGTTTGTGATACTGATAATTTGTAGGGACGAAATTTATGCTTCTTCAACACTCTGACAATAGTGCGTTGAGAGGAGCCCATTTCTGTTAAAATTTGTCGGGTCGATATAGATGGATTCTGAGCGACACATGCTAATATGTTTATTTATCTATCTTCATCCATCCCTTTTTTTGATTTTGGTTTAACGAACGAACCATAATCTGCTAAATTATCCCATAATCTCTTAAAAGTAGGTAGCCACGGCTGACATCGATCAAAATAATTTTTAAAATAAACTTCAGCAGCTCTAGTAGAATTTCTCTGGCACTGAATGTAACATTCAACCATATCACGCTTTTCTACGTTAGAAAATTCCATAGCCAATGCAAACTTATGATTAACGGCCGTTTACACCGCTTATAGTTAGGTTACAATTAAATTAATTAATAGTTAATTGTCAATGTTTGACAATTAACTATTAAACATTCCACAATTTGTGAAACGAAATTCATCAGTCCATAATATTTTCATTGAGCAGTGTGGATCGTTTTGACACTGATCTTTAAACCATCTACAAAAAGCTATTCGTCTGATGTTATCACCTTCATGTAAAGTTTGTGATACTGATAATTTGTAGGGACGAAATTTATGCTTCTTCAACACTCTGACAATAGTGCGTTGAGAGGAGCCCATTTCTGTTAAAATTTGTCGGGTCGATATAGATGGATTCTGAGCGACACATGCTAATATGTTTATTTCTCTATCTTCATCCATCCTTTTTTTTGATTTTGGTTTAACGAACGAACCATAATCTGCTAAATTATCCCATAATCTCTTAAAAGTAGGTAGCCACGGCTGACATCGATCAAAATAATTTTTAAAATAAACTTCAGCAGCTCTAGTAGAATTTCTCTGGCACTGAATGTAACATTCAACCATATCACGCTTTTCTACGTTAGAAAATTCCATAGCCAATGCAAACTTATGATTAACGGCCGTTTACACCGCTTATAGTTAGGTTACAATTAAATTAATTAATAGTTAATTGTCAATGTTTGACAATTAACTATTAATTAATTTAATTGTAACCTAACTATTAGCGGTGTAAACGGCCGTTAATCATAAGTTTGCATTGGCTATGGAATTTTCTAACGTAGAAAAGCGTGATATGGTTGAATGTTACATTCAGTGCCAGAGAAATTCTACTAGAGCTGCTGAAGTTTATTTTAAAAATTATTTTGATCGATGTCAGCCGTGGCTACCTACTTTTAAGAGATTATGGGATAATTTAGCAGATTATGGTTCGTTCGTTAAACCAAAATCAAAAAAAGGGATGGATGAAGATAGAGAAATAAACATATTAGCATGTGTCGCTCAGAATCCATCTATATCGACCCGACAAATTTTAACAGAAATGGGCTCGTCTCAACGCACTATTGTCAGAGTGTTGAAGAAGCATAAATTTCGTCCCTACAAATTATCAGTATCACAAACTTTACATGAAGGTGATAACATCAGACGAATAGCTTTTTGTAGATGGTTTAAAGATCAGTGTCAAAACGATCCACACTGCTCAATGAAAATATTATGGACTGATGAATTTCGTTTCACAAATTGTGGAATGTTTAAGGCACAATGAGCACATAATATGGTCTCAAACAAATCCGCTTCACGTTGAACATAGGAGACCACAAATTAAATTTGGGTTTAATGTTTGGGGTGGTGTTATAGGATCAACTGTTCTTCCTCCTTTTATTTTTGATGGATCACTAACTGGCAATCGTTATCTTAATTTTTTACAAGATTTCGAGGAAATGTTAGATAATTTAAATTTAAGAACCCGAGCAATGCAATGGTTTCAACATAACGGAGCGCCTCCGCACAATCAACTGAATGTTATAAATTATTTAAATTTGAACTTCCGTAATCAATGGATAGTACGAAATGCACCCATTGAATGGCCGGCTAGATCCCCTGATTTATCAGTTTTGGATTTTTTCTTGTGGGGTGTACTAAAGGACACAGTATACAAAAGAACATATGAAACAATCGACGATTTAAGACAAGCTGTCTTAGTTGCTTTTAATAACATTGGTAGGCGTAAAGTACGCAATGCTACAAATTCTGTTGTGAAGAGATGCAATTTGTGTATTAATAATAATGGAGGTATCTTTGAACATTAATAATGTTGTGTGCCCTTAATAAAAGTTCTTATAGTTTTCATTTTATTACTACATAAGATTTCAAAATAAGTTTTCGTTTGGTTTGTATTTTATCAGTTCGAAATTCAATTGTTTTCCATAAAAACCATAAAAATGTCTATATCCTCTTTATTTTTTAAAATAACCATATCAAACCTTATATCATTGTAATCAGCAAAAAATAAGCTTTTTAATGATGTCAAAACCAACTATGGTTTCCATTTAAAAAAACACAAGTTTGTGTCATAACTCGATAATGGCGAACGAAAAAAAAATATTAGCTACATAGTTTTATTTGGCGTAAAATTATCTAAAACTTTTGTCTGAACACTTTTTCTCTAAAATTACTATTAACGATGCTAAGCATGTTTAAAGAAAAACGTAAAATTTAGTTTTCTTTGAATATCTAATAAGCCATGAAAGTTATCGGAGAAACAAAAGCAGTTTTAAATCAAATTCGTAAAACTGCGCATCTTTCCCCATTTAAGCGTTTTTCTATCTCCAGTAGTTTCTGAGATCCCAATGCTAAACATTCAAAAAAACTCACCCTGTATATAATAATAGTTGAATGAATATTCATCCCGTTCTTTTAACTTGAAAATATTTTTATATTCTTGTTAAATTTATTAATACGATGCCGTCACTATTTCACTAGAACATCCATTCTCACATAGTGCTTAAGTAATCTAGATTCTTGCTACTTGAATGATCTGAAATTGGTTCATGCTAACCGCTAGCTGTAAACATTCTCACATTGTACCTCTAGCCATTTAGCATTTGTCCATCAAAAACATCCCCGCATAATCGTATTAATTTATTTGAATCTTTAAATTAAGTGATTGTTTAATACTTAATGATGTCCAACAATTCACTAAAGGCAAATATACTCACATATTACCTTCAGCATGTTTAACACCATTAAATATTTTATTATTATTTGGAAAGACTAAATATCATTACTAAACAAGAGAATATTCATTTGATATCCAATAAACTGAGTTATTTCATATCATGACTTGATCATACATTCTATCAAATTCTATTTTATTGACATCCTCCATCTTAAAATTAATGATGAGAAAGGAAAATTAATTGAATATATTTGTTTAAAAAAAAAATATAAAAAACGGAACTCTGAACCTTTAACATAAACTATCAAATCATGAGTTAATAAGCAGAGCTTATAGGCTGTACTCTCACTTTATTACATTTTAACGGACTTTCGCTCTATCAAATTTATTAATAGTCTTTATTACTCAAATTGCAAACTTAAAATCTACAGGTTTTATCCTGTTTTTCACCTTATATACTAAAACAAATGCCGATCGGCAATAAAATTTTAGGTTGGCATCTTTTTCAAAAACGTTCATGATGAAAATGTTTTGTTCGTTTCTTTAGGTTGTCACACTTACACCGATACGCATAGATCATCTTGATAGTTGCACACTAATGGCGACGCTTTAAATTGTTTGTTATTAAAGTTTTTCACAAATTTTTTGCATCTTATCTTAGGTAAGTTTATCTTTCTTCTCTTCCTCTTCAGTATAAACCTTCATTGTATTTATAAATAAATGCATTGCCTTTTTCTCTGTTTGTCGCATATTTCCTTTTGCCATGTATTAATTTTGTTCTGATTCTTTTTTTAGAAACTCGTCGGTCTGGTAGCAAAGGAAAGACGTTACATACAACGGGGATTTTCCTTGCCGAGTCCGTACTGTGAAGAATTTGTTGCCTCCATCACATCCTCCGTGACTTCTAACCATGTTCTTTCTTCAGGTAAAACGTCTATCTGTAGAATGCTATAAACAAACATTAACATTGTATTTTTCTTTTGCAGGTATCTAAACCCCACATGACCATTTCCAGTGTCTATGAATCCCTTGAACTACAGATACAAGAACTAACAAGTTTCTTTTGGACTCATATTATTATTTACACAAGATGTTCTTATTTACGATCTAATATTTCTTACTAGAAATGTTATAATATCCTTTTTTTATATAACGTGTACGTGTCTACTATATATTTAGTTTTATTATTAGAATCTTTCATATGAATTGGTACCATTATTCATGTTAAAATCTATATTTTATCTCTTTATTCAAAACTGTGCCATCTTCTCGAGCACGTCTTGTTTTGTTTAAATTCATATTATGGCATTTAACATGTCTTTTAGACAAAATAAAGCCTATTGATTTATTTAGTATTTGTATTGTATCTAATATTCACATTTACCTAACTAATGTACACCAACAGTTTAGATATTTTGATAAAGGAGTTTATCCTTAAATGTTGGCAACCTATTCTACTTACATGTATCTATTTTAAACTTATACCCTAACTTTAAATAAACAATTTTAAAATAAAATTAGCACTCTTTTTTAATAACTAAATTAATTCTTAAGATTATTGTTTTCAACTATGTGAAGGTCACAGCAATATGTACATTACAAAATGTGTATTTGTGTCACGTAGGTATATATTACATGGAGTAGATAGATATCTATAGAAATCACCATCAAAAATGTCATCTTGACGTAGAACCTTCATTGACAAATATTCTAAATTAATAACAAAATTTGGAAGACATACAATTTGTTGGGGAAAACAACTAATTTTACCGTAAGACACACAATCTTGTACTGTGCGTTAATTTACTAACGCTGTATATCCTCTTAAGTCAGTAAACTCTTGTACAGATTTCTGATGTACATTTTTATTCCTCAAATGGAATAACTTTTAATAATTATTTTTAAATTACTTGTTATTCTTCTTCTTGATAATTCGCTAGTAATTTAAATTGAAATTGTAATTTACTCAATTTCGCGTTTTTAGTAATTTTCTGTTAAGTTGGTTGGATCTTTCTTCCCCACTCTTTTATGCGGCACTTGTTGAACGTCTGACCGTACAAGTCCGAGGGTTCACTTTTAAATTGACCGTCTTGTGAGTGACCACGCGTTGTTTAACCGGCATTTCATTTTACTGTGTGGTATATATTTTTGGCAAATCTGTTAACATCGTCTCAGCCACGGTTGATTGTGAAATAAATGCTGTCTGGGAAGACGTGGATATATGTTTCTGAATTATTAGAAGCATGATTTTCCCCTGATTCGGCAAAGCCGGAGTTCTGGTTGATTTGCACGTGGCATCGAAGAAATTATTAATGCTTAACTTCATCAATTTCACGTTTGGAGGGTTATGTAAGAACATTTAGTCAGCTACTTATTTATCTTTCGATTGATTTGGAACTGTTAATGATTCATTTTCACTTTTGTTCTTTTTAAGTCCGAACTAATTAATCTTTCTAATTAGGGAAAAACCTAGGCGTTTAATTTTGGTGACCTATGAAAATGGTAGGCGTTAAATTTTAGTGACTTACGAACCTTTCCCCCTACCTTCTTTAATTGGATGTTGGTTGATGATGTTATTTGGGATCTGAACCATTCCTTCTGGACCACGGTTCGAATCTGCCTTTTCCCGCTATTCCAGTTAATGAAGACTACATTTAGACACAACTCAGTTTATAACTAATTTAAATAGTTTTTTTTTAATAATAATAATTAGTAAGTTTTATTGGATAAGTGTCATCCATTAGGGTGTTTGCCTTTAAATTAAATTCTGTAATTTTTTTCTTTCCTTCAGAGAGTATATTTAATTTCATTTGTTAATTTACAGAGTGAATTTAAATTTTGATGATTATTCTTAGTAAATTTAATTTCTTTTGTTAATATACGGAGTGAATTTAAATAATCGTTACATATGTTATACATATTGTAATTTTACATGAGCAATAATCAGGAATAGACACTGTAAATAGGACTTTAGGTAATTGATTAATATTTTATAAATTTGCAAAATTTTTGTAGCCTGCAGAGATGTTTCTCTGATTGTAATATCTAACTATGGGCTTGCTCTAATTATCGATTTTATTAATTTATCATTTCTGCTACTTGCTTAACATTTTACTTTTTTTTTTTAATTTTTCAACAGTTCAAAATTTAGTATATTTAAAACTTTTTGTTTGAAAGAAAAATATATATACAGTGTGAGTCGGCTTGTGCACCCTTACTTTTTTTATATCCCCACGGATTTTTGCTTGATGCTATATTTTGATGTACAGGATGTACCACCACGATCGCTGTACGCTTTAGAGGTATATTCCTTTTTTATTCTATTAAAAATTTCATAACACTAAATTTCAAATATTTCACATTTGACCATTTGTTTATGTTTTTAACTTTGATCTCTTTTCTTTTTGTTTGTAAAACTATATGTATATATAAATACTCTATGTAATTAAATTTCGATGTTGTGGGTTGAATAGGCTTTAAATACGCGGTGGCGCCCTATTGTAGTTAGCTTTACGACGTTTCGACCCATTCCATCTTCACTGAGTTGTGGCAGCCTAAGTGACGAGCATAGCAGGTAGGTGGACATAGAGGTTGTGACTTATTCGGAGGTTTCATTTGTATCTATTTTGCATTTGAAATTTTTGATTTACAAAGCGCCATATTATTATTATTGCCATAGGCCTCTTGACCTTTTTTACGTGACAAGAATAATTTATAAGTCTTCCATAGGTACGGAAATTCAGGATTCTTCAAAGCTGTTAAGAAGACTACGGTATAATACCTTGTCATACAATTTCACAAAGTTGGTAATAATAAAGGTAGACCTATAATTATCTAATAATAAATAAGTAAATTATTCAATGTTCAAAGATGTTTATAGATACGGATAAAATAATAATTATTCTTAAAGGAGGATATATATGCAATGACAGATAAGGAAACTGGGCAACTGATCATCACCTGCTGTGTTATTATTGGGAAAAGTAACCATTAATTCCAGAAACTCATCTTCAGTTACATATAAGAAAATTACACAAGGATAAAAGTGTTATTTATGGTTTGGATTACATATAAGAAATAAAATAAGTAATAATATTGAGACTAGAATATACAGATTTTAAACATGCGGCAGGAAATTACATCCTTCTCGTATATTTTATTTTTGCAAAATTCATTTTTGTATATCCATTCATGAATTTTGTATGATTTCCTTTTTCTCTCTTTCCCATCGTAAAATACTTTCAGTAATACTCTTGGGATTGAGACTGTTTGTAGCGTTATTGTATTAGGGGCCGTATTACAGACTAATATACTTCATTTCAGAGTAACTTTATTTTTAAAACACGAAAAGCATATTATCTGGCATATACCAGTGTAGAAAATGTCATATATTAACAAGAACCCATAATATTCACGTACAATACCGAACGAATAAAAACAAATATGATTGTATTAAATGTACAACACAAGTATCATAATTATTTAATTAGTTTCCTCCTAAACAGGAAATAATTTGCTTTGTGTTACTCACATTGAGAGCGTTAGGAAACATGGCAAATTTTAGACAAGAAACTCTAATAAATTCTGTACTTTGAACTTAATTACCTGTAATCCCAATAATCGTGTTTCAAACAAGATATCTAGACAGTAGATGGGTTCCGTATAAGCTTAACTTTGCCAAGATATCCCAAATTAAAGCTAATTGTATATAAATTATACCTTTGCATAGTCTTCTGCGCCAAGAATTTAATCATTAGGAATGGTAAAAATGAGGAAATATGAGAAGCATGTACTTGCTGTATTTCGGCTTACGTCGGGTGGTTCTGAAAATTATACTGTAATAAATTTACATATTTTCCAGTAATATATTAATAATTATGATCTATTTGAAATAGTAATGTACAACACTAAGTCCCTTTTTTTATTTCCTAGTTAGTTTGTATAATAATAATACTTATACATTGTGTTTAGAAAAATGGAAACCCGAAAACGTGTATGATAAATAAAATAAGCTAATAATATTATTATAATTAAATTGCTTTCTTAGAAATATCCTAAATTGATTGCTTTCAAGTATAAATTTATGTGTTAGTAAAGTAAAATATTTTCTTGCATGCAAGAAACCGGTAGTAAAATTAATAATCATCTGTTTAAAAACTTAAATAATTAATATATCTTTTGAAAATAAATGTTTGGATGTTGTATATCAGTTTTTTCTATTGTAATACATTTCAATATAAGATGTCATTACATCTGTTCAACAATTTGAACAATTAACAAGGCGCACTTCAAATTTTTATGTAATGTAATTTTTCTTTTTATGGAAATATAATAATGAATATTAGACAATTCATCTATGTACAATAAATGTAGTAAAATTTGTAATTATAATTCTTTTTAATATTTTTATTGCTATATTTTTATAAATGTGCAAGTGCTAGATGTAAACAAGCAATTGAAAAGAAATAGAGAAAGTAATAGAAATTACTAATGCCTTGTTGTCATCAGGTTTGATATAATTTTTAACAATGACTCTAATAAGCCAAGAATTTCTATATAGTGCGCATGATTTTCACAATGATGTATACAGATTACCATTTATAATTCAAAATATAAAGCATATTAGATTATAATAACAATTTTACGAATTAATCAAGGCCACTTACCGGACCATATACATGGGGCTATTGCATCTGGCAAAGGGATCAATGTGGCTTTGAGCAGAATTTTACTGTAGACTGAGACTTTAATCTCGAATAGCTGCATAGGATGATTAGAAAGTCAAGTCTGCTATTTGTTTTTAACAAATGGAACGTATCTTATCGAAATTGTGGAGTTAGTTTTAAATTTTAAAGAATATACTTTAATATAATATTTCTGATGTAGGAATTTTAATTCAATTAGCTGCTTCGATTTTCTTTTGTAGGATGTTGCACATTTTCACTAATCAGAATATAGGAAGAGATAATATCTCATACATTTAAACCTTTAAATTTTGTTGACTAGTGATAGAATGGCAAGGATTGCAAGGGATGGAAAACCAGCGTCCACACGACCCCCAGGAAGACCACCAAAGAGATGGAGGGATAGTTGGACATCAATATCGCAAGAACGGGAAGAGAGGAATGGGAATGGGTGAAACAAGCTGTTAGCTTTCGTGAAGAAGAAGAAGAAGAAGAAATTTTGTTGTTGTTGTAATTAGTTTTTAGTATCAATTATCTTTCATAGATAAATGAATGTCAATATTATTTTAATTACATTGTAAAATTTGTAACAACTTCACATAAATTTAATTTTACAAAAACAATATTTCATTTTTTTTTTAGAAATTATACTAACATATGTGCTAGTTTACGTTTTACTAATATGACTGGCTGAAAATATGGCATTGACACAATAGAAAACACACAGCAAACACTTTCCTAGCAGTACCGTACTGATAAGGCCTAACGAGCCCACGGTTGCACTACACTAGAACTTTCCGGTAATTCATTTTTAATTTACATATTTTCGCGTTCTTCTTTGATTTATCACTCGACACTGACATCAACTAAAATCTAACACAACTACTTTATTATTCGTTTAAAAGCAGTAGTCTATTGAAGCTTTCATACCACAAATAAAATTATCTTTCTAAACATGCACAAATATATATGATGTTCCATTTAAAAAAATTATCAATTTTCAAATTTTTCATAAATACGTAATTCAATTATAGTCGTGCATATACTGCATCTTAGTTGTGATGATATCATATGACTTAAAATCACATGTAAGTAAGGATATATATTTTTTTTTATTATAATAATACAGTCGACAAACTAATATCTTACGCTAAATACAAATTTGTTTTATTTATTTACAATGTTTGAGTATTGAATACTAGAAATTAATCTTCTATTTGTGATCATGTACACTACTGTTGTATATCAGGTGTGACTTATCGTTTTATATTTTACTGACGCTTTAATTAATAGCAGGTAAGAGACATAACCTATATACTCTGACCAAAAATATAATTTAAGCAATAGGGCAGTGCATAATTATTTATTATATTTATTTAATTCTCATTTAAGGCTGTTCTCTAACAATCGCTTGCATTGGACGGCAGGGCAGGTATACGGGGAACAGCAATCGTTGCCTCGTGCGAAGTGTCATTACGTTAGCGTTTGAACCCCTTTTAACTTGAGACAGAGATAGTTCCGACGTGGAGGAGAGTGATGTGAATCTGCGCTCAATACCTGCGCGCCGTAGTTTATGTGAGTGTCTTTACAGATCCGTACCGGCTGAGGGCTATTTCTTATCTTATCAGAGAGAGCCTAACTAATTCGTAAAATTATGGAAAAATACAAGTCTAACTACCGTAGGGGTAACAAAACTCGTCTGCGATTAAATCCGCCAAGCCAAAACGTAAAACTTTTCCATTAAACAGAAAAGCTTTCGTTCTGTTACCTTTTCCTCTTTTTCAACTAATTTTGGGTTAATTTGCCGCCAATAACCCAAGGGACAATTAGTAAGCAGCTGCCAATGCAATAAGTGATGATAACAAATTGGATATTATATTTGACAATATAGCAGTAATTCTTGGAGAGTAAGTGCTCTCACACTATTAAATCACGCAAGTATACATATACGAAAAAATTTTTCGTATACGAATAAATGTATGAATGCACATCGACCCTAAGCCGGCATTGCGAACAAACAACGTGCAGACAGCTGTTTCGACCTTACATTAGTCTCATCAGTGCACGAAAGTGTTTGATCACAATCCCTCGAAAGCTTAGAAAACATGATATTGTCGACTTACTTACCAAACGCCATGAGAGATTTTCAGCGGCATCTGTTACCCAAGTGCGACATCGCAAGGTAATGTTGCCCTCCGTAGTACAACTACTAATCAGGCAACTGTAGATATACGTGCATTCCATGAACCCGCCATAGGTGGCGTACCATTACAATAGAATAGAATAGAATAGAATAGAATAGAATAGAATAGAATGTAGCAGTAATTCTTGGAGAGTAAGTGCTCTCACACTATTAAATCACGCAAGTATACGTCAAGTATACTTGCGTGAGAGCACTTACTCTCCAAGAATAACTGCTACATTGTATTGTAATGGTACGCCACCTATGGCGGGTTCATTGAATGCACGTATATCTACAGTTGCCTGTATACTTCAAGTATACTTGCGTGATTTAATAGTGTGAGAGCACTTACTCTCCAAGAATTACTGCTACATTGTATTGTAATGGTACGTCACCTATGGCGGGTTCATTGAATGCACGTATATCTACAGTTGCCTGATTAGTAGTTGTACTACGGAGGGCAACATTACCTAGCGATGTCGCACTTGGGTAACAGATGCCGCTGAGAATCTCTCATGGCGTTTGGTACGTAAGTTGACAATCAGGTTTTCTAAGCTTTCGAGGGATTGTGATCAAACACGTTCGTGCACTGATGAGACGAATGTAAGGTCGAAACAGCTGTCTGCACGTTGTTTGTTCGCAATGCCGGCTTAGGGTAGATGTGCATTCATACATTTATTCATATACGAAAAATTTTTTCGTATATGTATACTTGCGTGATATTATACTTGAGTTTAAGGAAAACCCACATACTTCTAGTCGACAAGCAGCGACAATGTTCAATGTTAGCCATTCATCGATTATTCGAACATTAAAAGAAAAGAAAATGCATCCCTATAAAATAATACCAACTCAGGAGCTCATGGAAAACGATTTTGATAGGACAACGTATTTTCGTGAACAAATAATAACAATGTTAGATAAGAATATGAACCGAATGTGATCCAACTAGAACATGTTTTGTTTTCTGATGAGTGCACATTTATACTTCACGGTCATGCTAATCGTCAAAATTGAC
Source organism: Amphimallon solstitiale (assembly GCA_963170755.1). NCBI lineage: Eukaryota > Metazoa > Arthropoda > Insecta > Coleoptera > Scarabaeidae > Amphimallon > Amphimallon solstitiale. The sequence continues at coordinate 48,910,349 of OY720676.1, read as the reverse complement.
GCTATTCGTCGAGGGAAAATCCTCACTGGATGACAACATACGGAATACCCTGTAAACGTTAATGTTTGGGCAGGCATTGGTGGAGATCATATCATAGGTCCCTTTTTCATTGATGGCAATTTGAATGGCGATAATTATTTAGCACTACTTCAAAATAATGTAGTCCCAACTTTGACAAACTTATATCGTGACCCACCAAACCCACAAGTTCCAGCGATTTTGATATGGTTCATCATCAAATCAATGTCCGACAGTACCTCAACCGAATATTTCCAAATTTATCGATAGAGAGGCGAGGATCGATTGAATGGCCAGAACGATGCCCTGATCTGACGACATTAGACTACTCTTATGGGGATATGCCGAAAGCATTATATACAGAACTAAACCCCTTGACTTAGCTGACTTAAGAACACGAATAACGCTTGCGAGAAGATCGGTCACGCCTGAGATGGTGGTAAAGTTAGAAGAAATTTCTAGTGAACATTAGGATGTTGCCAAGCCGTTCGCGGCGAGCATATTGAACATCTACATTGACATTAATGATATTTTTGTTTTTTTTTACATTACCAAGGAATAAACAGATTACTTATTAGTTTTGAGTGTGTTGTAGCGAATGTCTGTAATCAAATAAATGTCTTTCTCTAATGTTAATTTTTGCAATAAATCTGAAAACACTTAATATTTCCGAATCAGTTGAGGATAGGTATAGGAAAATGTATATATGTCTAGAATTTTCTGAAGAGTCCAAAAATTTAATAATATACAAGGCGTTGCATTTAAAATAAGATAGTTGGTATTGGCCACTGTTACATGACACATCATGTATAAAAAGTTTCTGTTGAAAAAAATACATAACTAAAAATACCAATCGACGTGTCCGAGCATTTATTCGAATACGCCCCCATTTATTTATTTTGAAATTTATTCCATTTGGCTGATACACAGTGTATATATCCAACAAGTAGCAGCAACGGTGCTAAATTCATCTATTAATCTATTCTAATCCAATATATTCATTCAGTCTGTAACAATGCAGCATGTATATTATTCAGAGAAAATAGTAGTGAATTAAGTAACCTTATAAATCGTGTAAATAACTGCAGCTGCTGAATTCTTTTGATTAACTTGCGCATAAGATTATTTAAATCTACAAGTTGTACTTTGTTTGAATTTATAATTTGTGGGATGCATTTTGTGTATGTAAAAACTGAATATTCAGAACATGCAGTTTTACACTCCCTTATTTGAATTTATGTAGCAATAAATCACTTGTGCTTTAAAAAGTAGAGTAAGTCTTCGCAGAGCAATTTGGTCGCGTATAATAATGGAATGAATGTATAGTTTATTTCAAATTATAAGAATATATCTTTGAACGACTCTAATGATTTTATTGTACCACCTACGGCAATAACTACCTGGCCACTCAATACGATTATCTTTTACGCAAACAAACTGCTGAGGTTCGTAATTACAAAATTTAAGTAAATTGTAATTACTGCAATTTTGATTAAATAAAATTTTATAATAAAATAAGTAGGTACCAACAGTTGTTAATTTGAATATATACTTATTATATATAGTTAAATAGTCATTAAATTAAAATTTAGATGAAATAAGTGCTTATATTTATTAAAGAAAATTTAAGTAAATATAGTTAGGAGAGTTGGTATATATTACATCTAATATTTGGTCTACTTATCATTTATTGTTAATCTTTACTGCTGTATACGTATTTGATTTTTCTCTCTTTACTTCACGAACATGTGGCGATATTTTGCTGAAAGTGTTGGTGATGATGATGTGGATAGTGGTAATACTGTTGGAGCACGACAGAGAAAGCGTACATCAGAAGATGCAAAACATATAGTTCTCAATGTTTATCATACCTAGATGGAAGAAAATAACGAACTACAAACCCAGAACATTCAACTAAAGTCGCAATTAATCAAGCTGCCTTTTGGAACAATATATAAGATAATTAAGAGTAACGCAGTGCCTCGAAAGCAAAGAAGTGACAAAGGAGCACCGAGAAAAATTGAAGAGTATGAAATTGATACTATTAGGCAGCAAGTATACTCCTTCTACAGAGGAAATGTTGTATCTACACTTGACTGCTTACATAAAAGAATCAGTGATGAGCCTATAAGTATTCAGTGTTCTAAAGCAACCTTGTGGCGGACGCTAAAGAAAGCTGGTTTTAAGTTTGACACTATAGATAAACGTCGCACAATTATGGAAAGGCTGAGGTTACAGAAACTTCGATATGAATACTTAACGGCAATTAGAAGGTATAGACAGGAAGGACGATTCATATGTTATTTAGACGAGACATGGTATGACACCCATGACACAAATTGCAAAGGTTGGGTGGATAGTTCAAGTATGTGTCAGTTGGACGCGCCGGTTTCGAGAGGGAAAACAATAATTATTCTTCATGCTGGGTCAGAAAAAGGATGGATCGGACAGCTGCTTTTATCTGCTAAAATGTTAAATCCTCAAATTTAGATTACCATAAAGATATGACCTTTATTTGGACTTTTCTGCCAAATTTACCAAAAGATAATGTGATAGTGATGGACAACGCTCCGTATCATTCTCGACAGCAAAAGAAAGTTCCTACAAAATGTAATAATAACGAATTTTTGGAAGCAAATTATTTATATTTTGAGGATCATTATACAAAAAAAGCAATTAATAGAGGTGATGAAGACAAAAGAATATTTAAAGGATTATTATGTGGATAACAGAGCCAAAGAAGCAGGATATACAATTTTGCGTTTACCACCATACCATTGCATTTTCAATTCCGTTGAATTGATATGGGCTCAACTGAAAAATACCATAAGGTGAACAAATCAAACACCGAGAGTTAGTGAAAGCAGTGTAACACACATAAAAAATGCTATGAAACATATAACTGCTGTAAATTGGAGAAATGCTGTTAAACACGCAATAGCAAAAGAGGGCGAATATATGCGCATGTTCAAAATAGTAGCACCTTGGATTATAAATTTGCAATACGATTCAGACACAGACATAGATTTGCAAGACGACTCAAACGCAGAAGATGATTTATGAAATGCGGTGACACTTACAAATTTTATTGTGTATTACAAACTAATTACCTTTATATATCTATATGTGTCCACTACACATGTTGCCACACGATTTGTAATTTTTTCTTTGTATATAAACCCAGTGTATAGATATTTTTTTTATATACTTGAAATTAACAGCGTTTTATTATTATCTTATAGGGTCCTAATTTATAGTCAATACGGCCCCTAGATTCATACGTTGCAAATAGGTAAGCCGTACCCGTTCAATAAGGAGACCAGCTATAATAATTATCGTCACAGAAGGTGGTGCAGTAAAAGCATTAGAGGCGTCCAATATATTCTTATAATTTGAAATAGACTATAATTACTCATAGAAATTTGTATCCTCGACCTAGATCAATTTCGAAATATAATAAAATCGAAGAATTTGAAATACTTAACCTCTGGTAACTAAAAAATTTTAAATAACGTTTAGTTTCTCTAATCTAAAATAAACAAATCATCTGCATTCATTAATAATAGCAAGTAAATGCTATAAACATTTGTTTGATAAATACAGGAAAACTGCATTTCAAATATGAGTTTCTGGGTTAAAATGTTTCAATCACTGGATTTTCAATTCATCAGAACAAGCAGTTTTTCTAAAAGTTTTACGCAGCCAAAACATTAGTTAAACCGAGGGGGAAAGCGCTGACTCAAAAGTATACACCATAATCCCATCATATGTAAATAATCTCACATAATCCAATATAATTCCAAATAATTCCAAATAATCCCATGTAATCCCACATAATCCCATATAATCCCGATAATTCCAAATAATCCCTAATTATTTCTTTATATTTTCCACGAGTTCTGAGGATTTTGTGCACGTAAACACAGCAAACGTAAAATTCATAAACTTAAATATTCGTGAAAAATAAAAAAAAACCGAATTAAACAATAGGTAATAATTAGTCTTTAACACAGGATTTAATCTCAGATTTAATGTTATCATATTTCTTAGAAATCTCGGCGTATGCGATTTTATCTAATCATTTCGGTGGAAAATTTAACAGGGCCGTAAAAAATATATTTGCGATCAACCGGAGCAACGTCTTGTTTAATATTGACCAGTTAAACATTTTATTTTGCTTCCTTCCACTTGCAAAAAAATTAATTTTAAAAATTGTATCTATGATAATTTCAATAATTTGGCCTATATACTACCGTTCATCATAAAATACAGCGTAAAATTTATTACACTCAATTACACTTAATAATGACCACTGAGTGATGGTGAGATTCATTTTTCCTGCCCCGATTTTCTCCACCATCAGAAGATGTCTCCGCATCTGAAGTATCAGTATATAATACACTGAAATCATTCCGATCATCGTCCTCAGTTTCTTTCGAGATCTCTCCAGTAATATATTTCAAACCATTCTTGCTTATTGAAATACATCTCGATTTAAACATTGTCTATTGTCGCGACTTGCCTTTACATGATTGCGAAAATGACGACAATATCATTTCTGCTGCTTTGCTGTTATTTACGTTTATAAATCGTCCAGAAGCCAACATAAGGATGACTTGTTTATGACTACAGGTTTTCCATTGGCCTTTACTGTAACAAAGAGCCCAGTTTTATAAATTTTCCTCAAAGATTTCTCACCTTCTTTTTCGATTCTTGAAGAAAAATCTTTGAAATCGAGGAACATTCTCGGGAATATTAGTTTCCATCTCGGACTTCTCCATCACAACTGACATTGACAGAAAATTTTTCAGCATTTTCTATCGAAGTATTCGCTTCAGAGCTAGAAATCTGATTAAAAAAACCACTTAATATCTTTATTCTCACTTTTTTTCTTTGGATCACATGTCAAAGATGGATTTAACGTTGATTTTAGTGTTGGTGGGCTTAGATACGAAACAAGGTGCAGAATAAGCACTTATATGTCCAGGTAAATGCTTGTAAATATTTCCAAAAATCCATTTCTTAGAATGGCCTGGCTGTTGCGCATATTTATGAATTTTATAAGAACTTTTACAGTAGCATCTCATAACGCAATATAACTCACTTCGTATTCCATATTTGGTTTCGAAAAAGATTTCAGAAAATTTTGATTTAAAAAAGTACCATTGATCGTGGCTGATGCACTTATGTTTAATCCAGTTTCTTATAGTACGTGAAAGATGAGACGTTCCTTCTGGGAGATTTGTAGCGATCTCGTCGGTAACTACCGGTTGTGATCCTGATGCACCCACTAATGTAGTACCTGCCTGTCGACTTATCCCTAAAAGTAAAGCAAAACTTTATTCTGAAATCCGTTCTTAATAGTTCTTCATCTTCAAGAACGACAAGTAGAGTAGCACCACTTTTATTATCCGAGTTAATGCGGACCGGATCATGCTTCGATAATCAAAATCGGTATATACAGAGTGTCTCTAAAAGGTGCGGAAAAAACGCTACCACACATTTCTGAGGGCGATCTAACCCAACTTACCTCAGTCCAAAAGTGGATGCACCATTGCATTGAATTGCCACAAGAATAACACGCAAATTACAGAAGCATATGTGTCCATATACGGAATGAATTTTTTATATCCAGATTACTCATAAACGGCTGCTCCAATCAACTCCTACCAGGTATACCTTTTCTAGGTAAAAAACATTGGAGAATAAGAATTTTTATTTAAAAGTTAAATACAGTGTGTCTCAAAAAAGTTATTACGTTTTAAATGGATACAATATGCCGCAGGTGGCGCCCTCTACATTTTGCAATGAAAATGAGAGCAGATTTAAATTTTTTACCCCCACGAAACCCCCCCTACCCAAATATTGTGACAATATACCAATTATTACGGAAATTATTTATAAAAAACTAAAACCAAATTGAACTTTTGACACTCTGTATCTCCGAAAGCATCCACTTTTGGACTGAGGTAAGTTGGGTTAGATCGTCATATTTTGCCCTCAGAAATGTGTGGTAGCGTTTTTTCCGCACCTTTTAGAGACACCCCAGTATACAGGGTTATTAACGCTATACGGCACGGAATATTGTGGCCAAAATACGTGACTTTCAAAAAGTTTCACTTTTGGGATATATGGGGGTCTAGTATGGTTACTTTTTAAAATTATTTTTATATTATACAGGGTGTCCCATAAGCCCTAAAAGTATCAAAGTTGTGTTTTTTTTAATGGAACCCCCTGTATATTATTGTATTTTCGGATTCTCCGATCAAAATAAGTGTCTGTTTTAATAAGGTTTACAATACCTAAACCTTAAGGTTTTTTAAATAATTTGAATTTTGCCAAAATCTAACCTAATTTTCATGTTTCAAATACTTAAGAAGTATTTAAGTTATGTAAGCGAAATTTACAGCGAAGTGTAACAATATATCATATTTTATATCCCAATCATAATAAACTTGCCATCTTATACAGGGTGTCCAAAAATTAAAACTAATCAAATAAGAACTTTAAGTGGCTATAACTTGATTAATTTAAATAGAATGCCATATTTTTTAACTTACCTGGAAATGTACTTTTTAATTACCTATCGAATGGTATTAGGGTGTTCTATAGCTAAGTCTTCGCGTTTTTACAGAATACGCCAAATAATCGTTTTTTGTACCATTTGGTGTTTTTTAAATAAAAGTTCTAATGTATCTAGTTGCCTATGGGATTTAGAAATGTCAGATAATTTACAATTATAAGAATAATAATGACGAATATCGTTACAAATGTTCAGAAACTTGGAACGTTATTTATAATCTAACAGGCTATAACAGCAATAATGGTAATAACATATCAACGATAACATAAAACAGAAGCAAAATATTTATAACAGATGTTCGAAATGTCGACCGTCCATTTCCAGACACTTACATATTCTTTTTTCAAAACCACTGCTAACTCTGGACAACATTTGCGGGGTTACAGTTTCAAAAGCGTCTCTTATGCGTATTTTTATATCGTGTGGTGTTGTCGGAGGCGTATTGTAGACAATTCCTTTTATGTATCCCCATAAAAAGAAATCTGGTGGAGTTAAGTCCGGGGATCTGGGGGGCCAATTTTGAAATCCATTTCTTCCAATCCACCTGTTTTGAAAGTTGGCATTTAAAAATTGCCGAACCTCGCGATGATAATGAGGCGGAGCTCCATCCAGTTGAAGCCACATGGTTGTTCTGATGTTTAAAGGGACTTCTTCTAATAATACTGGAAGTTGGTGTAAAAGAAAATCGAGAAACATCATACCATTTAAAGGTCCTTCAAAAAAATAGGGTCCAATTAAATATTGGCCCAGTATTCCACCCCACACATTAACGGACCACCTATTCTGATTTCTCATGACTCTGTATTCATGCGGATTCGAATCAGAATAATAATGGAAGTTGTGTCTATTCACGAGACCATTGTTATGAAAAATACATTCATCACTAAATAACACATTTTCAAAAAAGTTTTTATTTTCTGCCACTTTATCTAACACCCACATGCAAAATTCAGTTCGGTTGTCAAAATCATTTCCATAAAGTTCTTGGCAGAGCTGGATTTTATAAGGATGAAATCTGTGTTTTTTAAGAATTCTTGAAATACTTGCTTGACTAATGTTAGTATTTTCGGATATCTGATTTTGACTAACATTGGGATTTTCGATAACTGAACCAACTACCGTAAAAACATTTTCTTCATCTTCAGTGACAGGTTTTCTTGTAATGGGTTTTTTATAACTGACACTTCCACTTTCCTGAAAGTGGTTTAATAATCTCTCAAAAACGGCTGGCTTAGGATGATTTCTTTCCGGAAAACTTTGAGCATAAACTCGAGAAGCCAATAAACAATTTTGATGACATTCTCCTAGGATAAAAATCATATCAATACGCTCTTCTTTTGGGTAAATCTTCATTTTGACTAAGCAACACCACAACAATATTCAAATAATAACGATCTAAACTTCCACAATTACAAAAAATAATACCACTATAGCAAAAACAGACTTTGCAGACTAAACTGACAGACTAAATGAATTTATGTGACATTTCTAAATACCATAGGCAACTAGATACATTAGAACTTTTATTTAAAAAACACCAAATGGTACAAAAAACGATTATTTGGCGTATTCTGTAAAAACGCGAAGACTTAGCTATAGAACACCCTAATACCATTCGATAGGTAATTAAAAAGTACATTTCCTGGTAAGTTAAAAAATATGGCGTTCTATTTAAATTAATCAAGTTATAGCCACTTAAAGTTCTTATTTGATTAATTTTAATTTTTGGACACCCTGTATAAGATGGCAAGTTTATTATGATTGGGATATAAAATATGATATATTGTTACACTTCGCTGTAAATTTCGCTTACATAACTTAAATACTTCTTAAGTATTTGAAACATGAAAATTAGGTTAGATTTTGGCAAAATTCAAATTATTTAAAAAACCTTAAGGTTTAGGTATTGTAAACCTTATTAAAACAGACACTTATTTTGATCGGAGAATCCGAAAATACAATAATATACAGGGGGTTCCATTTAAAAAAACACAACTTTGATACTTTTAGGGCTCTTGGAACAAAATAATTTTAAAAAGTAACTATAATAGACCCCCATATATCCCAAAAGTGAAACTTTTTGAAAGTCACGTATTTTGGCCTCAATATTCTGTGCCGTATAGCGTGAATAACCCTGTATATAAAATCATATATGAATGTTAGAGAAAGGTTTCGTCTCTTTTTCTAAATAATAATTATTCTACCGTTTTTTAAAATTTGGCATTTTTTCTAACCTCGTAACCAACCACGTAACTGACTTATGAATGTGTAGTACTCTCGATGCACTAGACGGAAATGGAGTAATAGCGAATGAATAGCACAGTAATTGAAAAGAAAAATAAGTTTCCACACTATTCACACCGATTTTGTTACAAAATATGCATAAAATTATGAATCAGGGGTCGGATAATATGGAGTATGATTAACATATAAGAAAATTGTTTGGATAATATGGATTCTACTGTACATATACTATAGTATAGATTAATTGAGGTTTCGGCCGACATCTTCGCTTACCTAAAGTTCCAGTGTACCAATTTGTGCAAGGGATTTATCTTGCGTTTTAGATTGTTGTAGAACGTTTCTTTTGAAATGGCTAGAAATTATGGTAATTAATTTTCTGTGACCTTGTATAAGTTTGAAATTTTCTGTTTTTATCGAAAAATACGATTCGTATTCCTCTTTGGGAATTAATGTTGGCCATGTCTCGGCCATAAATTTCTCCATCTCCAAGATGTTATCATCTGTGATTTGAGTAAGCAATTGTGAGTTAGTAAATCCATTGATCCTTAAAAATTTTTTTATGCAGACAGGCTCGGAAATATTTAGCTCATTTTCAACTTTGGTGAAGCACTCAGTCCCTTTTTGTGAAACTTCCATCTAAAGAAAACAACGGGTGGTTACAAATTACAATTACTCTCTTGGTAAAAGACTCGGTAATAGATTGCAAATGAGAATCATACCTTGATTTCAGGTGTAAAAATTATCCTCAAGATTATCTGTGCAATAATTCAGTGGCAGCAAAAATAAATAGCATAACATCCTAGAAAATCACATCATACCACATTACACTGACTCGTATAAATAAAATGCCGAGTGGAACGCGCATGCGTTCAAACACGGGTCAAATCAGTTCAAACTAGTGTACGATCAGCAATTTACCGCAATATATCGTATGATCAATTAATGAGTCGTAAGGCGTCATTCGTGGAAGTGAAAAACTACCAAAGGCACTTTCTGCTGAAATTCAATTTGATATTTACTACTGTGATTGAACTATGGACGTGACGTTTAATTTGAAGGAATGATTCGATTACATAAAGTATTGTTGATTATACAGGACAATAGATACAAAAACATTCTTTCTGATGACCGTGGAATCCCTCATAATTCTACCAAGTAATCCCGCATAATTCCACATAATACCAAATAATCCCATATAATCCGATATAATTCCAAATAATCCCATGTAATCGGATATAATCCCAAATAATTCCACATAATTCCAATAATCCCAAATTCCTGGAATTCCTACGGGGTGTACACCATAATCCCTCAGCGGTTTCCCCCTCGAGTTAAACTTTAAATTAAAATTAATTTGATTTGTACCCCATATTGTTTTTATAGACACGTAATGTAATAGTTATTCGTTAAAGAACACTAAGAGTTATTTCAACTTATTTACTCTTTCTTACCTTAATATAAATTTAGAAAAAATTATCAGTTTATGAAAAAACTCAAGTGTTATTAAAAAAGCATGGTTGCTCATTCACCCTTGAGAAAATTGGCCCCATAATGTTTCTTAAATCTTTTAATTTGACATATTTTTTGTCTCGGTTCCACTTCAAATAATATCGCTAACAGCTGGAGTGCTTTTCGTGAAAACACGATATAGGATTAAAGTGTATTAAGTATATTTTTTAAATTATTGCTTAAAGTTGAGCGAATAGACTATCTTATGTAATTGTAATTATTTGAGGAAGTCTATAAAAGACAAAACTACTTATAACTTATAAAAAGAACAAAGTAGGTTATAGAATAACCTAGTACTCCATTAATATAGCATTTTGTAAAACTAGTTTCTTAGTTAAGCAATTAAGATTCTGTATAGAACCGATACCAAATCGACACAACATATAGACGAACATTTGACTAATTTCAGACTTAGATAAATATAAATATATTAAGGCAATTTTCAAAACTACGTTATTAGATAAAATTAGCTGTTTTTACAATAAATGATTGGATTACTTTAAATACTTGCTTCCGACATATAAAAAATTATTGCATAACTTTCCCAACAAGAAAATTTTAAGACATACTTCACTATGTAAATTTATGCCCACGTAATTGGCACCGGTTGGTTATGATTAACCACCCTAGGTGGCCGAATAACATAATGAGGCGCCATCTGAGGGCCTCTAATACCATAAATAATTCTCATGCGGTAACTTTGCGCTTTATGACTGGTAAGTAGAAACTGGTGCAAACTCACCAGATGAGAACATATATTACACACTTGGATACTGGACGACCATTGAAACAAGAATAAGTTATTATAGCCTGTGTAAATGTAATTTCTTAATACCCATATTAGTATGATAATTACGTTTGTTAGTTTACTAAACTTGTATAATAACCTAATAATTTTATATTAAGAACGTTTCGATAACCTTTCTTTATATGTTTATGTATAGTATAAGTATTGTAACATTTATAAATCACTTTCTAAATTACAATAATTACACGTATTTATTTTCCAACAGAATTAACCCATTGATAATAGAGTTTTACAAAAACTAGAGCAAACTTTACTTACGCACAAAAGTATTCTAAAAACTAGACACAAAATCGGCCATATTTGCAAATAATAAAGTATAAGATGTAAATACATGCATATATATGTATACATACATACGTACATATAGGTGTATATATATACATATATTGGAAAAATGAATATCATCTTGGTGGTAGTGGCAATAGGATGAGCAAAAGTAATAACAATATGACAACTGGTTGTCATTTAGAAATACATTGACAAATGTAGAATATAAATCAAATATGTATGAATGAAAATGTAAATAAATAACCATAGGACAGTCGGTATTACTTATGCAGTTCCATTAAAGAGTTTAGGTTTACCATAAACTGTTCAATTAATGTAATTATATAAATAATAACGATGCAACTATGTAATTAAAATAATTACGAGTAGAGCTGTTGATATTATAACAATATAGAATGTAAAATCAGTCACGTATAAAAGAAAACATAAGCAAATAAGCATAGGACAACCTGTATTACTTATGCAATCCCATCAAAAGATTTAGGTTTACCTAAGACATGTACATTTGATGGAAATACACAAACAATAAACGGCCCAACTATATATGTGTTAAGATGTGTTTGTAGCTACAGATATATGTATATGTTTCTACCTTGTTTGGTTTCGTCAGTGCAGCATAACGAGGAAAGTGTATGTTAAAGCACGAATATGTGTTGAATAACACATAAAAAAGAACCTTTAATGGAACTTCATAAGTAATACCGACTGTCCTATGGTTATTTATTTACATTTTCATTCATACATACTTGATTTACATTCTACATTTGTCAATGTATTTCTAAATGACAACCAGTTGTCATATTATTATTACTTTTGCTCATCATATTGCCACTACTACCAAGAAGATATTGATTTCTTCAATATATGTATATATATTTTTTGACAAATATATTGTCGGCAAATATATGGTACAGAATAAATAATATTGGTGTATCTATCCTAGACGGCCCAGAATACGTAAATGTAGCAGACTCAATACATTATATTAAATTATTGAATGATATGCTATTGCCAAATTATTAATATCTGTTCGGTCATTTTCTGCATTATCATGCTTCTTTATCTGTATAAGTTCTAGAAAGTTTCTAATTTTGTTATTATGTTGTTTACATAAAATTTTAGTTTCAAAAAAAAGAATTAAAAAAAAAATTAATGCCCCTGAAATAGCTTACTTCTATCAATGTCGATAATATATTGTGTGTTCCAAACGACGGCGACTTCCATAAAGAATTACGCTATGAACGCCCATATAAAATAAGGAACGGAATGTGGTCGTTGAAAGAATAATGAACTCAAACTTCTTTACTGTTTTTTTTAACAATGAAATCAACATTTGCTTTGCATATTTTGAAAGGGCATAGTTCCCGCGCACAGAGTCTGCATTGTTAGGTATTTGTGGAACATCGTGATAAGCGTATTACTCTATATGAGCTGCCGTTACTAAATTCATAGTATCACTTGTGTTACCGTACCGTCCTGTTTACTTGTCGCTTATCAATTTTATTTAATATGCATTTCACCTGGCAACAACGTGTGTTTGTTGTCGAATGTGATTTCACTGCAGGGTCTTACATTAATGCGATAAATTCGTTTCCTAACAGATTTACATTGAACTAGTCATGTGTAAAACTGAATTATTTCAATAACTAGCTATTCCATTGATTTTATTTATCGGATTATACTTCGATTAATCATTAGCCGCGTTATTTTTGAGTGGCGAATAGAAAAGCAGCCAATTGTATTTGCGAATATAATTCTAAATTGAATTTTATCAGAATGTTTCGATATAATCCGATTATGTTCGATTATACATTACATAACTACATGTATAATTTCTTTACTTCATGGAATATTGTCGTAAATTTATGAGTTATTTATTGACACTATATAAATTTCAAATCAAATATTATTAATAGCATCTGACGAAGCAAGTTTGTTGGTAAGTATTTTACTAAACAAACTCATAACAAAAAGTTGCTTGCAATACAGAGCGAAAGTATGGTATTGGTACAATGCTTCACATTGAAACTTGAGCAAAATAATGTTCTCAGATTTTGTACAATAAAATGTCGAGTTTAAGGTAGTAGTAGGTATAGCAATTTAGCAAATATTAGATTTAAGTTACGAATTTGTTAGCTAATTATGCATCATCGCACTCAACCAATACCAATTATTTGAATACTATATTTTGGGTTTGACCAATATATTTTTTATTACATTCGTTGTAAGGAATACTGTATAGAACATGGGACCCTTGTGATATTGGAAGGGGATCTTTTAATCGTGTATATAAGTGGCCAATATTATTTTTGTTAACATATTGCTGTGGCAACATAACTATTTTGAATATGATAATTGTAGTATTGCCATACATTAGGCCTTGCCAAATAAATTATATTGTGTGATGTTCCAGCAACATAAATAATTAAGATGATGATAATTTTTATCATCCTTAATGTGTATTTTATTTATCTTAACAGCACGTACTTTATAAGTATACGTGAATTCTTCAGTGTAACTGAATTTCTTCCCTCTCGTCAAATCTCTTGTTTTTATTTAAGATTGGGATAAAGTTATAGCTTATTTAAAATGAAAAACCAGAAATCATATAAAACATAATTGTCGAATTTATTTAATATTTATTACATATAAATAAATATAGCATCGCTATACTGTATTCACCATATATATTTTAAAAGAAACATAATTATAAGAAAACGTTTGTACCTTGTTCTAGGTTGTAACGTTTCTTTATGATACGAATATATTTTCTTATACTTAATTAAATAGAACTCTAAAAATATTTTCCTGTTTATCAACGAATAAATCCAATTAACTTTTGTATATTGTTTATTTTATGGTCAATGTTTGGAGAAAAGCTTGAATCTGATTACTATCTATAACCATTCGCACGCGTTATAGCTAGCATTTCAGAGTCCGCTACCCAGAAACACTTTCCTTATTTCAAATCTAATCTTAAATCATAATCATAATCAAAATTTTATTGTAACTATTAATGATTCCAAATACTGTGCCAGAAAATATACATTTGCACGCTATATCCTCTTAACACTCAACACCATTAATTATTTTATCTCTTTTAAACTTGAAACTAAAGAATGCTTATTACTATCTCAGGAAAATATTTATTATCCCTGTTGCATAACGTTATACTGAATATAAGTTCGCACGATATATTTCAATACTCGTATAGCCACATTGATAAGTCTTTGCCTCTAACTTACTTTGAATCATTGAAAAACCTTTCATCTGCATCTGCATTATTTTTACAAAATTACACAAAAACAATTAAACAAAGAAAATAAAAATAAATGAAACTTGAATGAAAATAAAATTAACACGCTAATACAAAAGAAATCAATATGAATCGTGGTGTATCTAACCCTACGATTTTAAGTTTATATAACCAGCTAATCTGTGAATCAATCAATGAATGAATCAATTAATGAATCTTGTCGATTCTTGTTTTCAATTTATATTCCCGGGAAAGACACGTGACCGTTCTCAACGCCATCTTCAGAAACTACCATTTAATTTGTCACCCTGCATCTTCAGTGCTCCTGGCTTTCAAGTTGCCGTAATGATTTGAACACCCACACACACGCACTTGTTGTCTTTTTGACAGTTCCTCACGGCAAAAGGTCAACACCCCGAGAATTGTCTGTTTACAACTTAAAAGTTTCTTATAAATTGTACAGCGTTTCTCCAACGTAGGTATACTTGTATTAATATAACACTTCTTTATATTTGTCTATGAATTTATTACCTTCTTTACTATTTTTCACATATTTCCTCTTTCCATTAGCTAATACAATTCTTATTTTTGTTCTTTTTCCAGCTCTCGGCAATATTGGAAAAACATTGCAAACAACAGGTATCCTTTTAATAAGATTACTTGCACCACCATGGTCCACTTGGTTTGCCCCTTCGTCGCCTCCTTCTATCCAAGACTTCTCCAACGGTGATATATCTATCTGTAATAAACTACAAACCAAGTTTACATTATATTTTCTTTTTATTTTGTAGGTCATCAAAAACCGTACAAACCTCTCTACAGCTTATGAAACATAAAATTACATATACAAATTCCTGAATGTATTCTATTATTACCAGATGTCGTTTATAAAAAAAACGCTACTGCTGATGTCTCAGAATATTTTTATTTATATCCTTTTTTATTTTTTACTTATCTAGTCATAAGTTAAGGTAAATATTTATTCTTTTTGTATGATTTATTTAATAAATTTTATTACCTTATGCACGTTCTCAAGTTTATATAATTATTCAATTATCTTTCGCTCGTGCATATCGAATTCTATTTTCTTCATACATTTTTACTGCATTAAGATGACTAGTTCGTATTACACTACCATCCATAAGCATAACCCTCTCTCGGTTATTTGCTTTCATTTCTTTTTTATTTTTAAACAACGGTCCATTATTTAAAATGTTCAGTGCAATTCTCACACATTTTATAAAGTCAGGTTGTTTTTCATTATACACAAACCATACATCTTGTTTCTCTTTTCTATTAAAGAAATATATATATACATCTTAAATTCTATCTCGTCTTTTATTTTAGTACTTATTTAAATTGTAAATATAAATTCAATTTTTATGTCTACATTTTCTCACATAAAAGTGTATGCAACCCAATATACTCATGTTAAATTTTTTTAAATAAAATAAACTTATTATTATTGTTTCTTTTATATTTTATACACTTAAATTAAGTCTTAATACTATTACTATTATCTTATTAATATGCAAGATACCACGGCAATATGCTAATTTTAGATTGAGCGGTGTTACTATATTATATTTTTTTCCTGATAACCCTTTTACATAAGGTATTGGTATGTATTGCTTTTTTGATAGATCTGATTTCTGGGTTTTTTTAATACTTATGAATTATTATAAAATTTATGTAATCTTTGCTTTACTATGTTATTTATAAATGATCTAGGGTAGTTGTTTTGTTCTAAAATGTTTTTTATATTATTCAAAGTTTGCGTCCTAAAAAATTGACTGGTTAATCCAATCGCGATATCTACTAATGCTATCACCACATTTTTTTTTGTATGCTACAGGTTGAGTGTCATTGTACGTACTATATCTCCGTAATGTGTTGGGTTTTTTATACCATTTAGTTAGAATCTTGTTATTCTGTTTGATCAAAGTTAGATTTAAAATAGAACTATTATTTTCTGTTTCACAAATAAATTTCAGTATTCGATTAAATGCATTGAATCTTTCATGTAAGTAATATATTTCTTCTTCCGGTATTAGCGTAATGCAATCATCTATGTAGTTTTTGAAAAAAGTATGGATGAAATTAATACCACTCATTATACACTTTTTGACATGATCTAACACTAATTGAGCTACCACACTAGATATGAAAGCTTCCATTGCGATACCCTCAATTTCTTTGTACCATTTGTTGTTATATTGAAAGTAAGTTGTTGACAAGGCTATTTCCATTAGTTCTATGAAATGTGTTTGAGGTAATTCAGTGAATTTCTTTATGCAGTTCCGTTTTTACTGTATTACCGTTTTGGCTAGATCTGAAGGAATATTGGTATATAGTGATGTCACATCTAAGGATATTAATTTATATATTTTTTGGTATCTACTTGATCCAAAAACTATTTAAATTCAAAGTAATTTTTGATACAATGATTATTCTTACCTGTGATATATGAATGGACATTAGTAAGAAATTTCGACAGACTATAGAAAGGACTTTGAATGCATAATACGATTGGTCTCAACTGTATGCATGGTTTATGCAGAAAATATTGGAAAATTCTGAAAACGTTCCTAGTTCCTTTGTAAATACACACTGAATAATAATATCATAATCAAAATATCTGGAATAGAATTAGGCATATCTTCTGTAAAATACTTTTCCGCAGAAATACCATACAGTGGATTATATTTACCATTACATATAATTTGTAAATGTTCGCATTTATCAGACGGATCGGGAACCGTTCACGCTCCAACTGTACACTTGACAACAGTTGAGTGTTCGCTGGGCATGGCCGTTTACCCTTATGCAATCACTTTCTATTTGGTACTTTTTACTGCTGCCATATGTTAGAATCATACAGATTAAACAGAATAAACAATAATAAAAAATTGTTTGTCTGCATTAAGTTTCGGCGTAGTTTTTACCGGAGGGGCCGGTTATTCTAACCCCGATTAAAATACTCCGGTAACTCCAATATTGTAATACATTTATCACAATATTACACAACACCTTTAATTTGCTGATCTTACTTTTCTAGTAACTTTCTTCAAAATTGTATGTAACGTTGGTGTTGGAACGTGTTAATGGCGCATGCGTACAGAATACGCTTACTAAGTGAACGTAGAATTTTTCCCCTCGTAAATGTGGCGACCGCTTCGCAACATGTTCAGAGTGAGCGTACATCATCTGAATCTAATCACTGAGCAGTTGCTCAACTGTTGGGTCTGCTGAATACGAAAAATGTGAAACTGAATTATTAAAAGAATTTTTAGATAATTTTATCTTTATGTTAGATGAACACTTACCTATGTTCTTAATTATATCTGAAGCTTGTGTGAATCACTCATCTACTACACTTTTTTGATCTTAATGAAATTTTGCATCGTGGCTCTTACAAATTTAATACTTATGGTACTGTGATTTCATTTCCATTACTATTACTCATTTCTATGTTACTCTGGCATTTTATATTCGTAAGAGCACTCCATAATATCATTAACAACTAAATTAGGTTCGAAATTAAAAAAAAGGTATTCAGATTGGGCGCCAAAATTGTCGTTTTATTTTTCAAGTAATGTAAGTAGACAATATATACATATTATGTAAATCAGCCGAACTATAGACAAAAAATGCGTAACGTAATCATAATTATTTTTCAATTATAATGAAAATATATATTTAAGTCAAAATATTACAAGTTTAAAAATAACTAGGCCAAAATCCATTAAATAATTTACTTTTTTATATTTCTTGCTTCCAAGTGGATATTCTATTTAGAATTCTCTTCTAACTTTATTTAACACAGACGTTAAACACTAAAGAGGGAGAAATATAAGTTAAAAATAAACCTAAATCATGATACGAAGGAACAATATGCTGAATGGGCGCACTATTTTCATTAACACCGGCTACAATACGCTACTGAGGAAACAGATGATAAGTTTGACAGTGGTCTTTGGGAAATTTCCTAGTATTGAGAAATGAGTCATTATAATTTCCTATATATTCCTTGTGTCAGTAAATAATTTTAATCGGCTTCTTGTTTCAATTTTAAGTATTTTTTGTCTAAAACTAAATATATGTACTTGTAGTGATGATGTTCTGTTTCAACTAACATTATAAATGTTTAGTGTGTAAATTTTAGTTTTTACATATTATATTAAATCATCAATACATTTTTAGTATTCATTAACTGAACCTATATGCAACGTTTTCAATAACAATTGCAAAGTATAAGTGGAAATATGTACAGTAGCCGAAATTTCTATTAAGTTTTCTAAGTATACCACAAAAATTAAAACACTTGTATTTGTAAACATTAACTGGCGATCATTAAATTAAGGATTATTACAAAAGATATAAGAAGGTATACAGCTCGGTTATTAGAAAAGCAAAAGAAATATACTATAACAACTTAATGTTAAATTCAAATAACAAAAACGAAACGGCATGGGAAATAATAAAAGGTAGTAATTTGAATTTTAAAGGCAAGGGTATGAAAATAACTCTAAATAATGAAATAATTTCAAACCCTGAAGTATTATCTAATTGGTTTAATGATTACTTTACAAACATTGCCTGTGGCCTGTGTCGAGGACAATCAAATGAATGTAATATGGAAATATCAATGAACGATCTGACGCTGTTCTTTAGTCTCGTTCATGAGATAGAAGTAGAGAGAGCAATTATCCAATTAAAATCAAGTGTCTCAGCAGGTTATGATGAGATTTCCTCTCTAATTATCAAAAAATGCATAATAAAATGTTACTACCCCGCTTACCTTTATTATAAATAATTCCTTGGGCTCTGGTGTTTTTCCGAATAATTTGAAGCTTGCCAAAATAATACCTATACAGAAGAAAGGCGATGAAAGTCTTATACAAAACTACAGGCCAATCTCGTTACCTTCTATATTCTCTAAGGTTATCGAGAGGGTAGTTGCCGGTAAGTTGTTATCATTTTTTAACAGATGTAATATCTTAGATAAGAAACAATATGGGTTTAGAAAGGAACGTTGCACAATGCATCCCATAGTTGAACTAGTAAACCATGTCTATAGAAATGTCGATGTGGGCAATGAATGTTTGGCAATTTTTTTAGATCTGAGTAAGGCTTTTGACTGTGCTAATCCACAAACGAATAAGGGAATAGCCTTACAATGGTTTAGGAGTTATTTGGAGGACCGAATGCACTATGTGCAGGTCGATCGCGAGAACAGCCTATGACTTCTGGGGTTCCTCAACGATCCGTGCTAGGTCCACTGCTGTGCATAGTATATGTAAATGACATCCCCTCTAAAAAAGCTTGACTATTTACTGATGACATAACGATATTTGTAGCCTGCGATAGGAAGGATAGCGTGGTTGATACAGGGAACGAAGAACTGCAAAACCTCGAGTTACATTTTAATAAAAATAATTTGCATCTAAACTCATGTAAAACAATATTTATTAACTTTAACGTACGAGTAGAGAAAAGAAGTATAGTTACCTAATTAAAACTAGTGAAGCAAGCATTGCTCAAAACGGTACAGCAACATTTTTAGGTGCAACAATCGCTTCAGGATGTTACTAGGAGACCCATATTGACGGCCTATGCAAAAGGCTGGGATCAGTGTGTTTTGCAGTAAAACAATTGAAGCAGTCAGTGAATATAGATGTTTTATAAAAGTACTGCTATGCAAGTTCTCATTCTTTAATATCGTACGGTACATTAGCATGGGGTTCCTCAAGTGAGATTGAGAGGGTCTTCAGATTACAAGAAAAAGAGCAATACGGTGCCACCACCCTTGTTATTGACTAGATGTTTTGGTCCAATAAAAGGATGTCACTTTTAATATGTCATTGAAGTTGCTCAATAATTAAAGCAAAAATCAAGAACGTTGCCCTTGTAACTCGTTAGTCGGTACAAAAGGCCATGGGTCTATAAGCACCACATGCTTTTAAAAAATAAAAACATGAAAACTAGGATTAGGACTTATAGCAACAGCAATCAAAACGCACAAGATCTGATTTAACTGTATAATTAATAGTACCAAATATATATATATGAATGAAAACACAGCTACTGTATAACACAAACACACAAAGACTGTCGACAGGCAGTCAATTAATGAACGTAGTCCTCAAAAATCCTAAACGTACACGATCTGGCTCGTAACATTTGGCAGAGTCTCTCTTTCGACTTATAAATAACTCACATTAGGTGATATAATGTGCATAATACTTAATACAAATATAATTAACTACAACGCCCCCAAAATACAACTATGCTCTAGCTGACAACGATGCTAAAGAGATGTTATTCCGGAGTTCCTGCATACATTATAAGGAATCTCCGAAAAACAATGCTAAATGATGTTAATTAGCTAAGTATTTTGGAGCCTTTGCATTCAATAAATAAACTACAGTTAGAACTACTTATCTTATACAATCTGCACAACTGAAGATCTCGTTGAAATATGTAGATCGAAGACTGTTATTCTGCTTCACACTGTATCATATCTGCATCTAGTAGATGAACTTGCACTAGTGCCTCATACAGTTGATAAGGTTATAATATTTCTCAGCTACGCCTTGCTTCTCTATTCGCTAACATATTGCCGTGGTATCTTGCATATTAATAAGATAATAGTAATAGCATTAAGACTTAATTTAAGTGTATAACATATAAAAGAAACAAAAATAATAAGTTTATTGTATTTCAAAAATTTTAACATGAGTATATTGGGTTGCATACACTTTTATGTGAGAAAATGTAGACATAAAAATTGAATTTATATTTACAATTTAAATAAGTACTAAAATAAAAGACGAGATAGAATTTAAGATGTATGTATATTTCTTTTATAGAAAAGAGAAACAAGATGTATGGTTTGTGTATAATGAAAAACAAGCTGACTTTATAAAATGTGTGAGAATTGCACTGAACATTTTAAATAATGGACCGTTGTTTAAAAATAAAAAAGAAATGAAAGCAAATAACCGAGAAAGGGTCATCTTAATGCAGTAAAAATGTATGAAGAAAATAGAATTCGATATGCACGAGAGAAAAATAATTGAATAATTATGTAAACTTGAGAACGTGCATAAGGTAATAAAATTTATTAAATAAATCATACAAAAAGAATAAATATTTACCTTAACGTATGACTAGATAAGTAAATAAAAAAGGATATAAATAAAAATATTCTGAGACATATAATGAGCAGTAGTGTTTTTTTTTAATAAACGACGGCTGGTAATAATAGAATACATTCAGGAATTTGTATATATAAATATTAATATGTTTCATAAACTGTAGAGAGGTTTGTACGGTTTTGGATGACCTACAAAATAAAAAGAAAATATAATATAAACTTGGTTTGTAGTTTATTGCAGATAGATACATCACCGTTGGAGAAGTCTTGGATAGAAGGAGGCGAAGAAAAGGCAAACCAAATGGACCATGGTAGTACGAGTAATCTTATTAAAAGAATACCTGTTATTTACAATGTTTTTCCAAGATTGCCGAGAGCTGGACATAAAACAAAAATAAGATTTGTGTTAGCTAATGGAAAGAATAAATTCATAGACAAATATAAAGAAGAGTTATATTAATACAAGTATACCTACGTTGGAGAAACGCTGAACAATTTATAAGAAACTTTTAAGTTGTAAACAGACAATTCTCGGGGTGTTGACCTTTTGAAGTGAGGAACTGTCAAAAGGACAACAAGTGCGTGTGTGAGGGTGTTCATATCACTATGGCAACTTGAAAGCCAGGAGCGCTGAAGATGCAGGGTGACAACTTAAATGGTAGTTTCTGAAGATGGCGTTGAGAACGGTCACGTGTTTTTCCCGGGAATATAAATTGAAAACAAGAATCGACAAGATTCATTCATTGATTGATGAAGTAATGGAGATGCAAATGGCCGAATTTGAAAAGTTTTTCAATGATTCAAAGTAAGTTAGAGGCAAAGACTTATCAATGTGGCTATACGAGTATTGAAATATATCGTGCGAACGTATATTCAATATAACGTTATGCAACAGGGATAATAAATATTTTCCTGAGATAGTAATAAGCATTCTTTAGTTTCAAGTTTAAAAGAGATAAAATAATTAATGGTGTTGAGTGTTAAGAGGATATAGCGTGCAAATGTATATTTTCTGGCACAGTATTTGGCATCATTAATAGTTACAATAAAATTTTGATTATGAATTAATGATTTAAGATTAGATTTGAAATAAGGAAAGTGTTTCTGGGTAGCGGACTCTGAAATGCTAGCTATAACACGTGCGAATGGTTATAGATAGTAATCAGATTCAAGCTTTTCTCCAAACATTGACCATAATGTAAACAATATACAAAAGTTAATTGGATTTATTAGTTGAGAAACAGGAAAATATTTTTAGAGTTCTATTTAATTAAGTATAAGAAAATATATTCCTATCATAAAGAAACGGGAAGCCGGAAAATTCACCGAAAACAATTCACCGACGGAAAATTTCCCGACTACAATTCACCGACAAACAATTCCCCGACAGGAAAATTCCGCGACAGGAAAATTCCTCGACAAACAATTCAACGAATGGAAAATTCCCCGACAGAAACCAACTTCCCTTCACACTTTGTCCCGGCTTAGGACGAGTTTAGAAGTTTTTTTTTATAATAGAAGTTTTTTGTCCTTTTCTTGTTTTTTACATAGATAGTAGTAATAATAACAATAATAATCGAAAAGGCTCTTCTCGTCATAATTATGTACAAGGGCTACTACTTTTTATTGTATAAGCAAGTAATAACAATTAAAACACTTGGTATTGTTTCACAAATATCTATAATTAAACACTCGATGTACATTTCGCCTTGCGGCATCGTCAGGAGTTCTAGATAAACTAAAGTAAAATTCAATATACTCTAACTACCTACTTCAAACAAAAATGTAAATAGAAAAAATACAAAAAATAGAAAATTATGAAAGGTCATGACTTATCTGGAAAGACCGTTTTTACAATGCTAGGGTTTATTAACGGTGAATTTATGAGTTCGGTTTGGTCATTAAGAACATTGCCTGGTTGTAAAAGTAAACTTTCTTTTATAAAATAACCTAGAACATTCATTTTTTTACTTTTATTTAAACTACACAGTACTTCTAAATTGTCTATTGAAAAATGATGTCCCGTGTCTAAAACATGGTTAGCTACACTTGAATTTTCATAATTTAATTTAATTAAAAAACAAAGGACAAAAAAACTATTATAAAAAAACAACAAAAAAACTTCTAAACGCGCCAGTATAATGCTGCTCGTCCTAAGCCGGGATAAAGTGTGAAAGGAAGTTTGTTACTGTCGGGGAATTTTCCATTCGTTGAATTGTCTGTCGGGGGATTTTCCTGTCGGGGAATTTTCCTGTCGAGGAATTGTTTGTCGGTGAATTGTAGTCGGGGAATTTTCCGTCGGTGAATTGTTTTCGGGGAATTTTCCTAGATCCAAAGAAACGTTACAACCTAGAACAAGGTATAAACGTTTTCTTATAATTATGTTTCTTTTAAAATATATATGGTGAATACAGTATAGCGATGCGATATTTATTTCTAGGTAATAAATATTAAATAAATTCGACAATTATGTTTATATGATTTCTGGTTTTTCATTTTAAATAAGCTATAACCTTATCCCAATCTTTAATAAAAACAAGAGATTTGACGAGAGGGAAGAAATTCAGATACACTGAAGAATTCACGTATACTTATAAAGTACGTGCTGTTAAGATAAATAAAATACACATTAAGGATAATAAAAATTATCATCATCTTTATTATTTATGTTGCTGGAACAGCACACAACATAATTTATTTGGCAAGGCCTAATGTATGGCAATACTTCAATTATCATATTCCAAATAGTTATGTTGCCACAGCAATATGTAATTATAGGGTTATCCCGATGCTTGGTTAAACTCTTGCAATATTTGCACCTGTACATACTGCATACTGTCGCACATATCGAGATGTTGTCGCCTATTTCGTAATACATCGTATGTCTGCATTCTCTGCCTAACAGCTTGCCCCATTGTTCTTAAGAACACGTTCCATAAAGTATTTGTTATTTATATGTTCATTTGCTGGTTACACATAGTCTGCTTAGGTTGTTACTTGAAATATTTCCTTTTCTTTAAATGTTTTTTTCCTTAAAAGCTAAAAGTCGAATTAACAATCAGCACGTGTTTCTTTTGAGGTTAAAAATACATGTGTTACAAATAGTGCTTGTAGAATTAGAAACAATTATCAACAGGTGCATTACTTATTATCATTATTAAGTCATCATGCTTAGTAATAAATATATATTCATACGAATATATATATATTACTAAGAATGATGACTTGAGATTTAAATTAAATAGTATTATTAACAATTGCGCTTACCCTAGAGTCTTATGAGGCTTCGCAATTAAAAGGAAGCTAAAATGCTCTCGGCCTAGTTTATAAGCGCATGAATATAGCCGTTTCAAAACCTCTGTGATTACACATGCTACTTGTCACACCGGCAACAATGATTGTTACTGAAACACAACATGTATTCCTAACTATTACCACGGAACATGCTGGCTGTAGGTGCGGGGACTTCATGTAGGGATTACTTCACTAGGTTAAATATTATGACAGTTCCCTGTATTTTTATTTACCAAATATAAAGTTACGCCAAGCAGAATCTGCTGCAATTTGTAAAACTTGGTGATCACCATGAATATGCTACGAGGCGGGGTCATGCTTTGGAGGTGCCCAGACACATATTATTGATTTATAAAAAAAAGTCCACAGTATTTGATGATAACTGCATACAACAGAATCTACTAAAATTTAAAAGGTCTACTGTTGGAAAAATTCAAAGTAGAGTTAAAAAAGTTACTGATTGGCAGATGTTATTACTCTTTTAGTGATTTTACAAATGACAGGCATATCTTAGATTTGCATATCTAAATTGTTTGTTTGATTTTTATATTTACATTTTGTGTTGACATGTTCATTTTATGGTCAAATGAACGAATAAATATTATTATTATTATTATTATTATACTTTTGTCTTGTCTATATAGATTTCTAGAACTCTAAGAAAAATAAATACGTTAATGAATTATTAGAAAAGCTATTTGATATTTCAAACTTTTTGAATTTAATTGTTAGTTTAATATTGCACATATCTACAATAGTTTCTTTTGTTACAGTGTCGATTGTACATTTGGAGGTCGTGGCGGGTGAGCCAGTTTATTTGCCCTGTGATATATCTACACAAACATCCAACGATCAGGTCGCACTTGTGCTGTGGTACAGGGAAGATTTGGGAACGCCGATATACAGGTACGTAAAAAATGCGGAAGATAAATTCGCGAAAAGCTTTTCTGCATAGTCTATTTGTTATCTACCTTAAACTACTTCACCTTCGTTCCACTCAAAGCAAGGAAATTCGGTTCCCTCGTGTTTTTTAAACTTTCACTTTCACTGTGAATAAAAAGTAAAAGTAGCGGGACCCATTTTGTCGATTGGCATCATACGTGACTGTGCGTTTGTGTTGTCTATTCACGTCAGACAATGGGTTTTTATCAAACAGATCGATCACGCACAGAGGAAACTTTTAATTTTTGTAAAGGTGATTAATGGCTATTTAACGAGATACCGACAATGATATATAGGTGTGGCGTTTCGAAAATTGCGTCCACATTCGCCCATTATGCCTTAATATATCTCGTGCTGCGGTTATTTGTCAGACGGCATTTATACTCAAGCTATTTCCGACAATACACAAAAGGAAAGCATTCTTCTTCAGCACCTGAAACAAATTGCACCAATCCATAAAGTGCGTCCCTCTGAGATCGTCAAAACAATGGTGGGGAAGATGGCAGATGTGTACAAGATAAATTTTCTGTAAAAAAAAAACACAGGCGTCTGTAAATCGATACATTAAATTTATGTTTGTATATATATTATCATGAATTGACAGATCTGAAAGCTTCGCATACGTTAAATATATATATTTATGGAAAAGAATTTTCATTTAACTTTCCTGTAGTCGATTTTTTAACAAATTGCATGAAGAACCAAGTTTCAAGGGAATTCGCTATAAATAATCATAACGACTTATGATCATTTCATGACTCGAAAATTACTTGGGGTGAAAAGCAGGTATAGGTATACTTTCCCCAGATATTTATATAATTTGAAAGTTTGTGGATGGGAAACAAAAAATAGACATATTACAAAGTTATTAATGATGTCGAGATTACATAGCTATTTACATAACAGGCTTTCCTTTTTTATTTTTACCTAATTTATGATAAAAACTATTAGTGAAAATTGACTATTAATCATTTGCCAAAGGGGTCAACATATATAAAGGAACAAAAAATATGTCATCCAATAAGACTTACGTTTGCCGAGTTTAATTTAGAAGGACGAGACGAAGGTAAAAGTTTGAGGAAGAGAGGCATGGTAAGTGGAGTAAGTTATGAAAGAGTTGACAAATTAAACTAATATCGCAAACACATGTACGAGGGTGAGTCAGAAACTACGTGGCCTGACAGTGAGATGGCGCAAATTCGCAGGAATCTTTTTACCATTCTGTAGAATCATCTTTTAATATCTTTAAAGTTGTTAATATTCGATAATTTTACTACTACTTGTAAGTTCTCTTGCGCAAATTTCGCCATATTTATCGAGCTGAATTGCGACGCCATTTCTGTTCATGAACGTTGAATGACGTCACCATACTGATTAAAAATTAATTTTTCTTTAGAGCTGTACTAAAAGTACCAAATCAATGAATATTTATTGGTTTAGAATATTCAGGAATGATTTAAAAACAGATAAACATATCTAGATGGACAATTTCGACATTGTACACTATATTTTTAAAAAAAAATTAAGGAAACGTATAATTTAAGGGCGCGTTGTCATTTTTCTAAGTACTATCATCATATTTGTCGGAAACGATAACGATCCAAATGTTTTAACAAGAATGCTGTTTTCTGACGAGTGTACATATGCTCTGGTTGGGACGGTACACAAGCAAAACCAAAGAATTTAGGTACGACAAAATCCTTATAATATTCGAGAGGCAAACCGCAGTGGTCTCAGAAAGTTAATGTTTGGATGGGAATAGTGGAGAATAACATGTTGGGGCCGCTTTTTATAGACGGGAATTTAAATCAACGGAAATATTTAGATCTACTTGAGATGGAAGTAATGGGGAAATAATATTCCACAATCACGGAATTCTTGAATCAAAGTTTCCCCAACAGTTGGATTGGACGATATGAACCATTTAGATGGCCTGCGAGAAGCCCAGACCCTACCCCACCCGATTTTTTTTGTGGGGTCATGTATCAAGAAAAGTCTACGACAATGTTCGAGAGAAACCTGAAAACTTGGAAGAGCTAAGAGCAAGAATCACAGACGCTAGCAATTCAATTACAGTGCGACAATTGCAAAACATTCGCAGAAATTTCTACGATCAGTTAGGATATTGTGCAACTGCTGAAGGCTAACATTTTGAACAATTTCTTTAAATTATTTTTATGTTCACTAAATATTAATAAATTATCTCACAGTATGTAAAATTACATTTATTTTTATTATTTATACCGCAACAAAAGTTAGCATGGGGTAAAACTTTTAGCACCCAAATTCCTATGTTCGGCGTATAATCGTAAATAAATTTCTTGTTAACAGATGTGGATCATTATTTATTTTTTCCATCCAAAATTGGCAAAATTCCATTCTTGGGAAGAAACCGGTTGGTAACAATTAGTGAACATTTTGAATCTTATAACTCTTATAAGATATCTGCTTTTCGGTCTTCAACGCTTTATGGCAACTGCTTCTTGAAATTTGGAACTGATCGGCAAGCATATTTAAGCTTGTGAAGCCCTCGTTTTCAACCATCAAACAAATGTTTATTTTGGTTTCTTCTGGAACGGCCGATGGATTTTTAATACGTTTCTTGTAGTCACAATTTACGCAGCCTGTGGTCTGGAATTCATTGTAAATTCGAGACACTCTCGAAATACTTAAAGCTGGGCGGTTAGGATATACTGCAGCAAAGTTGTCAACAATTTCCACTCGCTCTGCAAATGTGTACATAGAAATTTTTTTCTTAAGTTTACTTGTCACTAGTGGAGTGACGAGCGATGTCATCTAGCATAAAATGTTTAAATGTTTACGCTACGTTGTTTTGTTAATCAATTTTGTGCGAATTAATTACAACTGAAAACGAAAAAATAATTAAAAAGAACAACTTTATGTCATTAAAATAATGTACAATTGGTAGAAAAATGTTTGATTTATTAAATGATACACAAATTTCTTTCAAATTTGATCCGCAACAAAAGTTAACATGGGGTAGAATTTTTAGCACGCAAATCCCTATGTTCCGCGTTAAAAAAAATGCACGGTATATTCAGATTTGCACCATACATTTTTTAGTTAATTTACAAACAATAAAGCTCCTGGCGAAATTGGAATGCTATGCCAATACCATAGTTTTGAATTTAACATTTAAACTGAAATTATCTGAAAATCCAATGTTTCGTGTGCATGTACTTACATTAATATGATGTGCATATAATTTCGTTATATTTACATATTAAATACCATAATAAAAATATTAATACGTAGTATATTTATAAGGAACATAACATCAAGAGTAGCTTTTTCTTGTTCACTGAATTACTTTTTATAAACTATAAATATTCACTGTATTTATGCTTATTTTTTAAAATTATAAATCCATTACTAGCTAAATTTAATCAATACTTTGATATTTGATTTCATAATTCGAAATGTAATTATGGATTGGATGTCAAACACATATTTACATGCCATTCAAATAAATTTCTTTAAATAATCGGGAAACATAGAATGACCTGTTTGCAGAATTACTCTGGAATTATATCGAGTGACACATTGTTAAGCTTATCGTGTCACTGCAGGAGCGAAAATTACAATCCATTTCCATCCTATACTACCAGGCATGTGTGACAAAAAAATAATTTTTAATAATTTATAATATACAGTATGGAAATAAAGAACGGGTAACGGCATTAACTTCGTCAATATTTATTTTTTGAAAAAAACTCGAAGGGGTTAGCGATTTTAACTAAGGGGAATATTTTTATCGCATTTTCAGTTTCTTTCGTAATTTGTTTTTCATATTATGACGTCACCGACATTTTTTTAAAATAATAACCTATAATTTTTTAATTGATTTTGATAGTACTTTCAATTTCCCATCCAACGGTATAAAACTTTTAATATGTTACATTTAAAAAAATTGAGAAAAAGAGCCTTAAGGGTCCTATATAGTGGATCTGTCAACAATGGAAAAATATCAGAATTTAGATACAAGAAATTTTTGTTGATTTTAAATTTGGAGAAGACCTTTCAACGTCAACTTATGAAGAATTTAGTAATCTATCCCGCCGAATAATAAAATTTAGAAAAAAAATGATGTCAAAATATTAAAAACAAGTTTTCTCAAAAATCCTTCGGAGGAGATTTGTATGCTTGGGTTCACATTATAAATTGAATAAATAGCTACCCCGCTCTGCACTTATTTTTGCGTTCAACTATTCTTTAGTTTGTTGTAAATGAATATAAAATAAATTAAAATTAGGCAACCCACATTACAATGAATTGTTATTCTAGTAAAAATCTTTCCCGCGGTTACAAATGTGTAAATGTTTGGTCAAAAATGAATTTTTATTCGCTTAGATATTGAGTTATTATTTCAAATATGTATTATATATTCCCTATGTGTAAGTAGTACTCGGACATCCTTGGCTTATTAAATTATGTGCTATGCAACCAATATTACTTTTCCGATCCACTATATAGGGCCCTTAAAGTTCAGTTACTAAAAATTCATTATATTGGCAAAATGACTTTAGTCACCGGTGCATAAAACAAAAAAAAAACAGTAGTTACGGCTGTCAGAATAAATTAATTTCTCAGCCTCTCAATTGATGCCTGCATTATTTCCTAATGCAAATAGCCCTGACCTACCAAATAATAGTATAATATGGTTACAACATGATGGTGCTCCGCCTCATTGCGCAATTAATGCGCGATGCTACTTAGACCAAGTTCCCCAGGAAGATGGATAGGAAGAAGAGGTCCGATGGAATGGCCGGCTTGGTCTTCTGGTCTAACTCTATTAGACATCTTTCTTTGAGGAGTAAAGTGTATAAAAATCGCCTTAATAATTTAGAAGACCTCAAACACAGAATTCGACATGAAGTTGGATTTGTATTAGCTCAAACAATTCAGAATGTGAGAAATGAGTCTTATAATCTACTTGGGTATTGTCAGAAGGTACAGGTCGTCATTTTTAACACTTTTTTGTAAATGTAATTTAAACTGTACTTATTTTTGTGTTTGATGTTATCGTTAGTTTTTCTTTTCTGGTTAATCAACTTAGTTTTAATGTAATTATTAACTTTCAATGGAGCAGATAGTAAAGTAGTAGTTCGATTTTTCAACATTTTCATAATTTTATAAAAAAACAAATGTGCCGTCAATCTTTCGATCAAATTTATGTGACTAGATTTGTTTAATGATTTTTTGATATTTCAACTTTAAGACTCAATATTTCATTTTTTTTTCAAATATAATATATTAAATGTTCTATACCGTTGGATAGGGAATTGAAAGTACTATCAAAATCAGTTAAAAAAATATAGGTTGTCATTTAAAAAAAATGTTGGTGACGTCATAAGATGAAAAACAAATGATGTAAGAAACTGAAAATACAATGAAAAGATTCCACTTAGTTGAAATATCGCTACACCTATTCAATTTTTTTTTCAAAAAATTAATATTAACTAAGTTAATGCCTTTATCCGATAATTTATTTCCACACTGTATATATGTAATTACTTGTTACAGAATTTTTTAAGATTCTTTAGACTTAGCTGTTCCGAAAGTATTTATATGAGCTGATTTCAGATATGCAATCAGATTTTTTTTACCACGTAAAGTTGTTTTGCAAATCAAATGAACTTTTTTTTTATTTAAAAGTAAACTTCACAAAGTGAAATTTTATTCAGAGTACTGGAAAGACATCAGACACCGCCGCAAACTATCAAGATAATTCAAGAGTTGAATAAAAATTATGCAATAAAGGTAGGAATAAGAAATGAAATGTCTACAGAAATACCCACGCCCGGAGGTATTAGACAAGGCGACCAATAACACAAAAGGAACTATGCGATCATCCGAAATGAAGATTCTGAGGACAATAGCAGACACCGCCGGAAACTACCAAGATAATTCAAGAGTTGAATATAAATTATGCTTCAAAGGTAGGAATAGGGAATGAAACATCTACAGAAATACCCACGCCCGGAGGTAGTAGACAAGGCGACCAATATCGCAAAAGGAACAATGCGATCATCCGAAATGAAGATTCTGAGGACAATAGCAGGCAAACCTGAGAAGACACTGGCACGAGCATATAAAAAGGATGGACATAAACAGAATAGTCCTTATTGCATTGGAAGTGAAACCGATAGGACAACGCCCCCCTGGAAGACTGCACAAAAAGATGTCAGGACAGTTGGAACTCGCTGTCGCAGGAAAATAATAATGAGTTACGGAACAGATCATCGGATCTTCTAGAAGATTAAGAACAAGAAAAAAGAAAAATTATTGCGATGAAGGAGAATTTTATTTTGGTAAGAGGAAAGACTTGGCTACGCTTCTTACACCAAGCTGGCTGTTAGCCAGGAAACGGTAGTTCATTGTTTATATGCTATAGTGCAGTAGTGCTATATTTTGACTGATATATTGTTCGCGAAGTGAGTTCCCGCAATTATTTGAATAACCCTAACGCCTTCTGTTATATTTGTGATAGCTACGTAAGTGCTAAGCGAAGACAAAACGTCAATAGCTTCGTGAGAAGTGTTTATTATGCATTCTTCGGCAAGGGGTGTCGTACAAGTGTTAAAAATCAATACCTTTTGCAATTCCAATGTTTTGAAGATCCACAGAATCATGCTAAAGATTGATATTTTTGCAAGGTTAACGTTATAACGTCATAACGCAAACAGTCAGAAGGATATATCATATCCGAACATTTCTTCGCTCTTACGACCAGTTACGCATTGTGGATCGCTCCCTATCCCAGTTCCATCTTCCGTTCTTCAAGATGTGCCACAAGAAACCAGCTCAGGAAATGAAAAGAAAAATGCTGATGATTACAAGCCGGAAGAACAATCTGCACCAAAATTATTCATTCAAAATGAACAATATTTAACTTGTGACATGAATCTGACAAAGGGTGCCGCCCAATTGCTTAAATCAAGATTGAAAGGGAAAAAAATCTTCTACTACTCGGAGTTTGGTTCTCTTGATGTAGGACCAGAGAGAAGGAATTAACCAAATTCTTTAAAGAAAAAGACTATCTGGTTTATTGTTGTGATATTGAGGGTTTATCGAATTTCTTTAACGTCACTTACAATTCAAGTGAGTGGAGGTTATTTATGGAATCGTTCAAGAGAAGCCTCAAAGGTGTACTTTTACATAGTGGAAATTTATTTTGTTCAAAACCCATTACACATTCAATACATCTGAAGGAGACGTATGAAAATGTCAAAGCTCTGCTAATATACGTGAAGTATAAAAAATATTCTTGAACAGTTTGTGGTTATTTAATAGTGGTTTATATGTTATTTGGTCAACAATCCGGCTACACAAAAATGGCGTTTTTGGTTTGTGAATGGGACAGCAGAGCTAAACACAAGCATTGGAAGAAGACAGGCTGACCCAAAAGAAAAATCCTCCAACCTTGTTCACAGAACATAATAAATGTACCACTTGTTCAACGCAGCAAAATGCTATTACCTCCTCTGCAGTTCAAACTCGGATTGAAAAAGCAGTTCACTAAAGCTTCTCCAAAAAAAGGTGATTGCTTCCAGTACTTGGCAATAAAATTGCCGAAAGTATCTTGTGAGAAACTGAATGAAGGGATCTTTCAGGGACCGCAGATCAGAAAGTTAAAGAAAGACAATCTGTTTGAAAGAACAATGAATCCTAAGAAAAAGGGCCTGGATTTCGTTTAAAGAAATTATGGCTAACTTTTTGGGCAACAACAAACATCCAAAGTACAAAACCGTAGTTAAAAATATGTTGCAAAGTCTTATAAAATTAGGATAAAACATGAGTATAAAACTTCACTCCCTATATTCACATATTGATTTTTTCCCTGCGCACCTCGAGGTTGTCACTGAAGAACAAGGTCAAAATTTCCACCAAGACTTAAAAGACATGAAAAAGAGATACCAGGAAAGATGGAATGCAAATAAGACAACTGTTTTATGTTTAAAAGAAACGGCACTGATGGAAAAAGACAATCAAGAAAGAGAAGTTTCAACCCATATCAGAAAAATTTTAAAGCAGTGAAATCAGCGAAAAAGAGTAAGTAAATTGTCATACATGTGTTGTGTTTTCGTAAAAATTACAGCATTTTCAAGTGAGCATAAACCATTGAACAATATAATGCAGTGCATTGTAATTTTATACAAAGTTAAGAAATACACAATTTTTATCAAAGTCAAACAATATTTCTCCTTATTGAAAAATGTTGATTTTTAAAAGAAATTCAATATTGAATTGTATAAGAACCTTACGTGGTACAGGGAAAGTAAAATTATATTTTAAATCAGCATGCAAAATACTTCTAAAATCACGTTACAGTCTGAAACATCGTACCAAAAATTTTAAAATGTTGTATAGTGTTAGTTAATTTTATCAATTACTTCGTTGCACTTTTCATGAATTTGTTGTGACATCCTGTAGATTTTAATAATTGGTTTCATATTTATATAAGAAATGCATTAGGATATTGATAATACTCTTCATAAAATTAAGTATAAAATATTCAATTCCATTAAATCAGACATTATATTACTATCAGATCAAGTCGTATGTATATCCCACATAGATGTATGCGTGAAATTAATAGCATATAACTAACATAAACAAATTTTCCATTATCTATAATCATTATTGAAACAACAGAAATTGAATTCGATGTCTATTCTAAACGCATAATAGATGATGTTATTGAAAACAAACAACTCTCGCTTATTACCTTCCATATAACGTCGAAATATCGATTGGCTAAAAAACTCAATTTTCATCAAGTTGTTAAAACTTTTCGCAACTCTCATAACAATTTAACTCAGTACTCCTTTAGAATTTAAATTAAAATTACCAAGACTGGCGTATAATATCTGTCGGCATTAAAGATATCTATCATACTGTTTTTCTTTAATTTTTCCATCTAGGTAACTATATTACTTATAATAATAAAAATTTAACATATATCCATACAAAGTACAGTTTTTAGAATAGTATGGTTAAATTAAGTTAATAAATATTTATGTTTGTTGATGAAATATAGAACATATTTCGAATAGTGCGTTTATCTGACAACAAATTTCTACTAACTTTGCATTATATTTAGAAGTA
This sequence comes from Amphimallon solstitiale, assembly GCA_963170755.1. Taxonomy (NCBI): domain Eukaryota; kingdom Metazoa; phylum Arthropoda; class Insecta; order Coleoptera; family Scarabaeidae; genus Amphimallon; species Amphimallon solstitiale. Next base: position 48,875,119 of record OY720676.1, on the reverse strand, counting down.
CCATCAGTAACATCAGTTTTGTTTCCTATTTTGCAGTTTATTTAAATAACGCGTATAACAAGCACAAGGTGTTGCTCCATTGCTGATTGCCGTTGCCGTTGGTGATTGTGGCACTAAAGAAACCCGATGCCCCTATTTTATATGTTTGGAATGTGTTCGGTATTTCAAGACAATCATGAAATTGTAGCGACTCCTATTGAGATGTAATATACTTAAATTGTAAAAATACATTGTTGTTGTTATTCTTAATTCTGGCTATAATCCCTAGTTAGGGTATATATAGATTACGGTTCCTGAAATTTATCCATAATAAAAGTATTTTATGTTGTACCGGCCCCTTCACTATTTTTTTAAGGTGGAATTAATGTATTATAAATATAGGTTTATCAATACTAGCATAGTCATTTCATGTAAATTGCATATGTTAAGATTTTACTACTTTGCCTCTATGCCGTTATAGAGCAATTAAATTATATTCTCAACAATTTACAGCTGAGAAATAATTAGATTTTCCTTTCTGTATAAAATATTTTCATTACGAGGCACAAGACATTCTTTATTAATATAATAATAATAAAGTGTAAATTTGCTATTACCCAACAAATTTAATTATCACCAAAAAAAGAATCATTCACATTTCATATTGAAAATGCGTTGTCAGAAGTATTATTTGCCATACTTTTGTTATGATTAATATATTTGCGTCTATAAATAAAGTTCATACATTTATTTTCAAATTTGTTTCTTATACGAAATGTTTATCTAATTATTTTGTTTGTTCGTTCACAGTTTTCTAGTCTCATATCTTCTATTGTTCGACTTTCGATACTTTGCCATCACTGAGGTCGTTTAGTACTTATAATATTACCGAATATATTCTATTTGAACACCGCCTGTCACTATATTTACTACAAATATCAATCATTTATAATAATGATGTTTCTACCCCGCTAATTAAAACTCAATGTTTAGGAATTACTCGCTTGCTATTCAGATTTAACATTAAAACAAAATGTATTTCTTTTCATAAAATTATTGTTTCTCTTAATTTTATGAGCATTAAGTCTAAACCTAAATTGTTGAGGGACTCTGAAAAATACAATATTTCTTTTAATTGAATCATATCTGTTGCGGAATAAAGTTTGTATCCAATAGCAGCTTTGAAAAATACTTAACCAAAGGAACAAGATTTGAAATTCTAATGGAAAATGTACTTTTCTGAGAACGTTCCTGATGATCGCCAATGTTAACGATAAATTATGTTTTATTCTTATTTTTGTCGACTTGTAAAGTATTCAACGGATGTATATAATAGCGCGAAAAGCCACCTGGTGCCGTATTATTAAAGATAAAATTGAAGAAACAAGACTCGAACTTTTCGCTACTTATCCTATTTTATCGGTTATCGTTCATTGCAATGAATGCTCCAAACTAACGTCTTTCAATAGAAAAATTGTAAAAGGATATATGAAGATGATCGTTGATTTCCTTAAAACATTAATCATAAATAAATACATTTTAAATATGAAAAGAAATTTATAAAATTTGCGTAAGATGCTTAACGTAAAAATTGGCAATTTTTTATTTTTCATATTATGTAATTAGACACAATTTTTATCTTATACTACGTTGCTATATAGTTTTTTATTGCACAATGCATATAATTTACAGTAATTATCTATAAATAGTTTATAATATACTGTAAAAACAAAAACGAGACAAATAAATATTTTTATAAAACTCTTTACGTTAAGACTATATTGTAGTTTCTTACGTAGAAAAATTGTTTCCAGGACTAATAACGGGATTTAACGCATGTGCCAATATATATATATATCGGCAAATATGGAACACTCTGTATAATATAAAATATTTTTAAAAGGTGCTCCTAACATGTGGATGTCCTAGCAAAAACCGTTTCAAAATATCTTTTCCCATAGTCACTAATTCAGTGAGTAATTTTTTTTATTTATCTGTTACACATATCAAATTAAATTTAATGAATAAATTATAAAAAGTTTAGCTATATTATTACATTTATATTTGTGAAAATGTAATGTTGTGAAAAAGCAAGTAATCGAATTGTAGAAGTAAAGTGTGGAAAGAATATTTAGAGATGGAGATTTATGGAACAAAAGTGTGTTACCCAAATTAATAATATTCTATGAACAAAATCTGCTACCAGTAATCATTAATGGAAGAATACCAAGAAGTATGTAAACAGGAAAGTACGCTTTAGTTTACGTTTTATTTAACAACCAACAATTACTACAGAGAAATATTTTCAACATTCCTAAGTTGACTGATTAAAATATATAAATATATTAATAACAATTTGATTTACTAACTCTATATCGGCTGTTTCCTAAGGTTGAAACAGCCGGTAATATTCAAACGATAGCTGTTTAGTTTTCATTAACATCTCTAGAAAAAGTAAGCCCATGAACAGTGGCTTTAACTTGCATTCGCAGACGAATATTCTTAATATTGAGGAGGCCATTACCATAAATAAGACCGTAGGGACATCTGACACATTATTAGAAATTTACTTTATACCTACCTGAAGGTGAGAGCCATTTCTCATTACTTGTGTGTTTGTTATTAAATCATTTTTGTTGTTATGCACCTGCACACAAGTGTGGAAAATAGTTAATTTATATTTCTTGCGAAAACATATAACAAAATATTAAATAAATGTATTATAAACCAACTAAATTAGAAACAAAAAAGACTACTTCAACAAACAACCAGTTACACGAATCAATATATGAAGGTAAATTATTTAATCTCGTTCAAGTAATTTAAGTGCGTTGTTTCATTCGTATAATGTTTATGATATCGTATAGAAAACACATCTTTGCACCTAGTAATTAAACATGGAACTTTACTATATAAAATAGAAAGAAATTCTGTAGAATTTATTTTGTAAAATTGTATTATAGCCGACTCCTTTCTTCTTTTAAAGGATAGCGCCTAATAAATTTAATCGCCCTTAATAACCATAGTTATGTTTACTGATATTTAATTGATACACAAGGTACGGAGTACGGACTGCATATCAAGGAGCAGAATTCAACCACTGGTCGTATCAAAAGTCCAATTATGCAAATAATGTTTGTGAAGTTGCGTGTCGCACGCTTAACAAATCCGCAGACGTAATTCGCTCAACAAATAATTTCTTCAATAAACAGACGAAAACGCAGGTCACTATCGAAAACAACAAATTTAAAATAGAAAACGTAAAATAATATGTAAAATATAGATTAAAATTAAGAGAGATTCAGTTTTGTGGATCTATATCTAGCGAAAAATATTTACATAAACTTTCAAGTAAACATTCAACAGATTATAAAAAAGAAGTTAACTTAGTAACTACTATAGTCCAGCTGAAAGAAAATTAGACTTATAGTATCTGTAATAAACTTAACGTTTAGTATCTAATTTGCAACACACTCTTAACGTCTTATAACGAATTTTGCGGGAGCTCAATTAATAAGACCTGACAGTACAGCATCTTCTACATACACGTCCAAATCTAACATCAGAAAAAACACCGTGTTTTGAAGTTCTTATTAAATAATAGGTAGTACTTGCAATATGTGCCTCTGTAGACATAATTATATGTAATATATAATATCAATTTACAAATTAAGTATACGTAATTTAGCCATGCTTCTGAAAATGTATATACCATTTCATTTCGATTGTTTAAATGTTAATAGTATTATACTGCATAATATATCTATGAAAATATTCTTTGTTGCCATAATCTTCCAAATTTTAATTTCAATTAGAATTTGGAATGTTTTGTAGGAATTTTCAGCAACATGATTCATTAGTAATTAATAACAAAAAGCAGGCAAACAGTTTCACTGAGTAGCATAGAAGGAATGCAAATGAGACATGTGTAAAACTGAAAAATGTAAAACATTTAGGCAGTTTGAGTAGTTTAAATAATATTCATTTAAATTTCTTCCATATTTATTGTTTTATTATTTATATTCAATTTGAAAGAAATTTAGCAAATCTGATCGTGTTTGAAACGCCAGTTTCCTGATGAAGGCCCAGGAAGAGGTCGAAATATCAAAATAAATATTGTAAAACATTAAATAAATTTTAATTAAATTGCCAAAAATACCCACAAAACCTTCCAAAGTTTAGTCGGAACATAGAACACGGCTACTAAGAATATTTTCATATAAATACAGCGTGGTTCACCGGGAAATGAATCGATCGATTGTGGAAAAACTATAGGTAGGAATGATCTGAATTTTTGACTTTATACTAAAGTCGATGGGGGCCATTTGCCTAAAATATTTTTAAGATGGCGGAACTTCGGGCTATGCCGGGAGTAGGCACCAACTTCCTAATTTTAAATAGAATACCCTGTATATTGTCAGGTGTTTAGATTCTACGTAAAATTCTAATTATATGTCATGTATAATGTCATATATCTAAGTGTAACCCTTTTTGACTTATTCAAATTCTTACGTTAAATTTGACGTTTGCATGCAGAAAATCAATAGCACTTTTTCCATATAAAGATGAATTTATTATTTAATTTGAAGTAAATTCTCTCAAATAGATGGTCTAATTAAATACTATTTGTATAAAATTGTTACAATTATTAATACAGAGTGTACGAATTATACGCCTGAAAACGAATTTGGAATAATTGCCAATAGTCATTTTTTTTAAAAGGGAAGCGGCAACATTTATAATTTTATCTTATTCTGCATTAAAAATAAGAATCACTTTGTATAAATATGTCTATTATAAAAATATGTAGTTTTCGAAATATTGGCAAGTTAGTGTTTTCATCTTCTACAATACATACTGTTTGCATTAGTTCTTTTTTCAATAGTTAGCCATGAGAGTGTTTACAAAATTATAAATTGTCATTCGTTGAAGAAAAGTTATGCCGGGGCGCTTAAATTATACAAACGATGTTTATTTAAATTTAATTATTATTTATGGGGAATGTAATAAAGTTATATCAAGAACATGTGATACATTTGCATTTCGATATATGCAAAAACGGAAACCATCTACCAATAACGTTAAACGTATTATAGGAAACTTCAGACACTTTGGATCCGTGAGGGCAAAGATTCAGAGAAATAAACCAGTTATTAATAACGATAATAATGTAATGCATATGTATCACATGTTCTTGACATAACTTTATTACATTCCCCATAAATAATAAATAAATTTAAATAATCATCGTTTGTATAATTTAAGCGCCCCGGCATGACTTATTGAAATTATGATAAGGTAAATGTCTTTTCTTCAACAAATGACAATTTATAATTTTGTAAACACTGTCACGGCTAACTAATGAAAAAAGAACTAATGCAAACAGTGTGTATTGTAGAAGATAAAAATAACTACTTGCTAATATTTCGAAAACTACAAATTTTTATAATAGACATATTTATACAAAGTGATCCTTATTTTTAATGCAGCATAAGATAATTTTATTTTAAAATAGTTAATTGGTGAGGCTGATACATGTTGAAACTCCATATTTAACTGAATAAATAAAATACGTAAACTTAGTTTCAAAAATTATTTAATAATATCACTACAATATCGTTTTGCCAAACTTAGGCTTCATCAGGTGATGAGTAACTGAATATACAAAATTATTACAACATAATATATAGTGTCACAAAAGTATGGGATATGAGTGGGGGTATTTTATAAACTATAGCATTGTAACAACGGGGAATAATTGAACTGAGTCTGATCGTTTAAAGCACGACCTAATTTACTATATCTATTAATTTCTAGGGTTTCTAATAAATTAAGTTTCTGTCCTTTGTCTTGTATATGTAAAACTTTGAAATCTCTATATTATAGATGAAGAACACGAATTCAATAGAGATTTCAAAGTTTTACATATACAAGACAAAGGACAGAAACTTAATTTCTAATAAATTAAGTTTCCGTCCTTTGTCTTGTATATGTAAAACTTTGAAATCTCTAGAAATTAATAGATATAGTAAATTAGGTCGTGCTTTAAACGATCAGACTCAGTTCAATTATTCCCCGTTGTTACAATGCTATAGTTTATAAAATACCCCCACTCATATCCCATACTTTTGTGAGACTATATATTATGTTGTAATAATTTTGTATATTCAGTTACTCAACACCTGATGAAGCCAAAGTTTGGCGAAACGATATTGTAGTGATATTATTAAATAATTTTTGAAACTAAGTTTACGTATTTATTTATTCAGTTGCCGCTTCCCATTTAAAAAAATTGCCGGCAATTTTTCCAAATTCGTTTTCAGGCGTATAATTCGCACATTCTGTGTTAATAATTGTAACAATTTTATACTAATAGTATTTAATTAGACCATCTATTTGAGAGAATTTACTTCAAATTAAATAATAAATTCATCTTTATATGGAAAAACTGCTATTGATTTTCTGGCTGCAAACGTCTAATTTAATATAAGAATTTCAATAAATCAAAAAGGGTTACACTTAGATATATGACATTATACATGAAATATATTTAGAATCTCATGTAGAATCTAAAAACCTGACAATATACAAGATATTCTATTTAAAATTAGGAAGTTGGTGCCTTCTTCCGGCATAGCCCGAAGTACCGTCATCTCGAAAATATTTTAGGCGAATGGCCCCCATCAATTTTAGTATAGTGTCAAAATTTTATATCATTCCTAGCTACAGTTTTTCCGCAATCGATCGTATCAGTTCCCGGTGAACCATCCTGTATATTATGCAGTATAATAATAAAATTTTAAAAATCCAATAGAAATGGTTAAGTTTCAGAAGCATGGCTATATTGTGTATCCGTTATTAATATTAACAACTTATTATCTTTGTAGTGTGTGTGTGTGTGTGAGGCCATAGATTTTTTTTGATTCAAATGTACTGATGGAGATAATAATTGAAATGGTTAAATCGTTTAACCAAAACCATAATTTCTTTTTGTTGAATCCTATGAATTCAGTATGTCTGCGTCACTTGTGTATCGATTTCGATACTTAAACTATATCTGCAATTTTCAAATACATTTCGCATATAGGTACGAGAAGGATCGATAAGTAACGCACAACAATTTTTTCCTGTTCCATTACAGTGACTTGGGACGCGAAAGTTGCACGTGCTTTGAAGTTCCTGCCGTAGTTGACAATTTTGTTAGCAGTAGTACCTCTGACGGTAGAAGAGAAACCTACGGAGCAAAGATGGCGTACGTGTTACAGTCCTCTACGTGTGAAGAGCAGAGAGGTGTTGTTCATTTTTTGTGGGCACAAGGCCGAAACCCTAGTAAAATTCACTAGGAGATAAAGTACGTGTATGGGGAAAATTGCATGGCTCGCAACATCAGCAGGGGGTGCAAATTCTTTGTACAGGGCCGTGTGGGTCTAGTTAATTTGCTACGTGCGGGGCGTCCTTTACGAGCATCTATCGGAACAGAACAACAGAATGTCACGGCGTACTACTATACGCCTGAAAGCAAGAGGTCATCTATGGAATGGAAACATCCAAATTCCCCAACAACGAAGAAACTCAAGATGACAGAATCGGCAAAAAAAGTGCTCGTGACGGCGAGACATGCAAGGGGTAGTGCTGGTTAAATTCCTTAAATGCGGGGCCATTGTGAATGCTGTATCATATGGACAAGCATTGGAAAGGTTGCGTAGTGCTCTTCGTAACAAACGCTCTAATGCTGGAAATTTTAACCTCCTTCATGACATTGCACGCCCCCATGTGGCTGCTCCTGTTCGTGCTCAACTGGAACGGTTTGGGTTGAAGGAGCTCCAGCATCCACCGTAAGTCCGGATCTGGCACCGTAGATTATCATCTCTTCGGCGCCATGAAGTAATTCTTGTCCGACAAAAACTTTACTTCCGACGACAAAGTCAAATCGACAGTCCGCAGATGGATCTACTCACAAAACACAGACTTTTATGGAAAGGGTATTAGCAACCTTGTGCCACAATGGAAGAAATGTGTTGCAAGATTTACCGACTATGTGGAAAAATAGCGTAAAGATGTGCCTATATTTTGTATGTATTCTTAGTGTGTTATCTATTACACTTTCATTTAAAAAAAATTTTGTGCGTTACTTATCGATCCTCCCTCGTGTATAAAATATTCTGCTGAATACGTGATATTAATATTTGCTTCCTCAAACTTTTGCTGTTGTGTTTCTTCATTTCTTTTGTTACTTTCTCTTTATTCGTTTACACGTTGTTCTCTTGTGCATTATACTAGTATTCTTGAACATATATGCATCTAGTTGTGTATTTCATAGACGTTCTACCCAGTCTGTTACAATTATCCTGTGTAATGTGTTTTACAGAGTTGAAACTACAAAGACATTATATTATTATTATTATTATAGTGTTTCCGTACGTTAACTTAGAACATGAATATGCCTTTAATACTAATGTAATTCTTGTTCAGTTATGTAAGTTCCAAATTATCTATTTTAATAAACGACGTAGTATTATTCTCTTATAATCGATGTTTAGTTCCATATAACGTCCTTTACGTTATTCTTTGTTTATCATATTATACGATCATATCTATCATTTTAACGTAGGCAATTTCGATAAAACTACAAAACCAATAACTCTTAGAATATACTCTTCACAGATCTAATTGTCATTAACGAACTATTCGTATTTGATGAATTATACAGGGTCTTCATTATGTTTGGATACGGCTTAATATCTTCGCATTACACCATTGCAATGACTAAAAACGGATGCTCTAGATTGAAATATGATATTATCTCTAGCAAACCATGAAGCGCAGCTTGCATAAAGGCTGTGCCAAAATATTACTTGGCGATACATGTATGTATATGTGGATCCTAAGAAAGTTGATACTCATAACTTTTATCACAATGCTAATGAAATATTCAATATTTACCGAGCGCATAAAAAATAGAATCAAAAGACACTTGCAATAATTATAAAGAAAGTATTTGCAAACAAAGATTACTTTACTGCACTAGCTGGCCCGTCAGACGTTCTTCTGACCTTTCCGGTAGGTGGCGCGATGAGTTTGATTTGGTTCAAGTCCCTAGATGTGGTCGTTAGAGCGATTGCGAGTTAGGCATGGGGACCGACAAATGGCCTATGTCGAAATTCAAAGAGAAATGATATTTATATGTCAAAAATCTATTCTACCAAAAAAAAAAAAATAGTGCCACCTATCGAACTGCAGCATATACCTAAACAATTTTGTTGACCGCGCAAACATATTGTATAGGTACATTTAATCATATCAGTTTATAAATATAAAATTTATTAATAGCTTCACCACAGCGCCACCTATCGTGTCAAAACTTTGTGATTTTCTTTTTGTCACTAAACTACCATAGATTGTGAATATGAGTCATGTTTGTTCATAAATATAGAATTTGTTAATAACTTGACTTTAGCGCCAACTAACGATGTTTTAATAGTCTATTTAACGCGCATTGATGATATAAATATCGTCTGAAAATATCAAGAAGATCGGTTGACCACTGAAAAATTATTGAATATCGTACCTATACAATACCTATATATAGATGTGGTACCATTTTTTCTTATTTTGTACATTTTATTCTCTTAAAGGTTATCAGAAAATTTGTAATTTCTAATTTTTTGCGCAGTGTGCAAGGATTTGTAAGCAGTGTTAATGAGTTAACGTTTACTTAAGTATTTACTTTTAGAAGGTATTTTTAAAACGCCATTGCTCTGGTGCTATATACGGAGTGCATAAAAAAAATTAATTTACAAAATTATATTAGATATCCGTCTATGACGTTTTAAGTTCAATAATAATATATTTGCGTCAACCAACGTAAATAATTTTTTCACGTATATATTCCTTCTATATACATCAATTTTGTTATTGCTTCTTTCAACACATTTTTGCAAAACACATTTACCGTCAATGTACGAGTATTGGTATTGTTGCTGACAGGTTTTTTTTATTTTTAGTGTGGACGGAAGAGATCGAGACTTCAATTTGGCGGAACGTTGGTCTGACGAGAACGTATTCTCCAATAGAGCGTATTTTATGCCTGAAAAACAGCCGGCTGAACTTGGCGTTGACCACATTCGGGAGACTGACCAGGGAGTTTACAGATGTAGGGTGGACTTTAGAATTGGCCAGACAAGAAACTCCAAAGTTAACTTGACCGTAATTGGTGAGTATTGAAGACATATTTCAGATTTCTATACGACATATATGAAAGCATTTCTTACAAAATACATGTACCTGTGGCTTATACACCTTGTTGGAATAGCATAAAAGGAGTTTATATATAACTGTTTAATATTTACTGAGAAGGTATGAAAAGCATGAATGTAATTTTTTAATTTCCCAAAAAACGTACGCTTTCATTTATCTTGCATTTGTGTTAATTTCTTCACATATGTTATATCATTGATCTGACCTAAATTTACGCGAAATGTTATCGCTGCCACACAATGTTTTATTAATTTATGAGCATTTCTGATGACCCGCGTAAACGCAACTTTCAATCGGTTATTCAATCGCTTGGTTATAATTTTCGATCACAAAAGAAAAGCTAAATTATCGCTGTTTTACGCAGACTTGAAAGGATTTAAAAAAGTTCCCGCAATAGTGCACCTGCTCCAATTCCTCTGCTTTTATAACAGTTATACTTTATAAAAACTCTGCTTTGTTTGTAAAACTTAATCAGTTATTAAGCATATACGTTAACGCAAATCTTCCAATAAATAAGGACTGAAAATCGAACACATTACATCGATTTTATTCTCCATTATCTTACTTAAAATATTAAGTGCATTTTAATATGTTTTTTCTACTCCCATACTTTAATTGTATTATTAGATATGCTGAACCTGTACTTTAATGATGTCCATTATGATACAGATTTTCATTATGATACAAATTTATATCCAATAGGAATACAGATTTTTCATTACCATACAAATTTATATCTAATAGGAATGCGACATTCCAATATTCAAACAATATTCAATATGGCGACTGCGTATCTGACAGATATAAAAATTAATTAAATGTGACAGTTTTCTGTAATTTACAAGTAAGTAGATAAAATCTCTGCTTTTTTGAAAATATAAACGGTAAAAATGAGGGATAATGATAGTGAAATGTAAAATTTAGTAGCAACGAACAATTTTTTACCAGCTAAATTCGCAAAAATGTACGGAAAATTTTACGCTCACTTTATGAAACGAAATGTTAAAAAAATTATGTTTTATTATGTGGTCGTAGAAAAAATAGTGTATGCAACTCGCATTTAATGGCTATTAAGACACTCGTATTCATTACAATACTTTTTTTGAAATTTAAAATGTAGATACTTTATTGAATGAGAATTGTTCTGTCACTATTAAAATTAGTGAAAGTTAAAAAATGTAATTTTCACTCACAGATCTTTTTTTTCAAATTCCACGAAAATGTCTTTAGATGGTTAAACACAAAAAATCAAGCCTCTACAGAAAAAATTAAGTAAAACATCTACTATGACGTTTTCCTCTGATTTTTGTTTTATTGTTCTCGTTTTTTGGTCATTCTTTGTTATCAAATCTTTTTATTAAGTTGACTACTTTCAGACCTGAAATTCAAAGTTTTAACTCTCTTGTTGCCCCGAAAATCCAACTTAACCTTTATTGGCAGTTTAGTGGAGTACCTATGGGTGTTCTGTGAGTTTAATTGTTTGCACACTGTAAAGACATTAACAATCAGATCACTGAAAACTGGAAAGTCTGAAACCAGTATCTTGCATTTAATAAAGTATGCTGCATTTAACTCGCCTGCTAAAAGCTAGTTGAATTCACGTTTTGAAGACTATGGTTGTTTCAGTATAGCATAACGGTTCTTCACATAATAAATTGTCTATATTCCAAATTTTATAAAAACTCGTTTAATAATAATGGAGATATATGACCCGAAAGTCTTAGCTGGGACACCCTATACGTACAAATAGCGAAGTAGTAATTTATCAAGGGGCAGTAATATAGCGTTATATAGCTATGTTGTTAATAAATGCATGGCGTTCTGTTTCTACATTTGTAGTTTTCCAAAAATCATGATGATAGGGTTTTAAGTTATTATGTTTATGGAAAAACTATGACAACTTCTTAGAAACCCAACTTTCCAACAGCCAAGAAAGAAAAAAGTTTCAAAAATCAATACAATCTAAAAGTAGTGTATTATGCAATGAGCATTTAATGATTGCTATTAGGTCATGTTTTAATCTATATTTCTTTAATTTAATTTGATTTTGGTCGATGGTAACCATCTTTACGATGGTCCAAAATGGAGAATGTAATGTTGTCCATAATAACCATCACTTGGAAGACCGTACAAGATTCTAAGATCCTCACGGTCATATGACAGGTATCATTTTTCAAGTTTAAATTCATATTGTGTTTCTTTTAGAAATATTGGTCCAGATGTTAAGATTCGTCAACTTAATATCGAAGGTATATCCAAAGATAAATGAAATTCATGCAACATCAGTGACTTGAAATTTCAAGAGGAGAATAGTATATTTTCAATTGGAATTTGTTGAAGAATGTCCTCTAGCTAAGTTTGAATTTGGATACACGGACTTATATAATTTAACTCAGAGGCTGTTGCTTGGATATTAACAACTAAAGATCTTTAGTTTTGTGGCACTGTGATGCTAGACCAAATGGTGCATTGTTTTAAAGGCCTCCCCCTGCAGTTATGGCCCTTCTAAATATATTTCTACTTTCGTAATATAATTTATATATGTTTCTTTTCTTGTACCTGTCATGTAGTTTCATACGAATATATATATATTAAATCATGAGTATGAAAATTACGTGTGCGGGTCTGACATCGCACTAATCTTACACATATGAAATAATATTGGTTATTTCCATCAATAAAGATACATCATAAATAGTCCGTCCGATATCGGCAGGTAAACTTCTATGAAGACATACCTTAAAAATTTTGTTTATTTGGCCGAGGTTGTTTTATAAGGCTGGCCGTAAAGAACGGGTATTCGTACACGGGAATTTCCTTAGAGTCGATTCGGGGAACTTTGAATCTGTCCGTTACCTCAGGTGGTCGCTTTAGACAGGTGACCGTTAACACAGGTTAACACATCGATTACAGCCTTCAACATGAAATAAATGAACTAAGGTGTAGAACTCTTAATTGTTTTAGATAATTCAGCAAAATAAGCAATTAATATATTATCTGAGAAAATCCTCGCATTTGTTTTCCAAACGGCAATCAATAAATCGTTTATAACTAACTTCATATTTACTCCGAAACATCACAGGCACTAAATTTAATTCAGCACTTTTTACTATCTCTTTTATTTCAGGAGATCGCTATCTCCATCCGTAATTATTTTTCTATTGATTGATATATTTCTCACGACACGGCAAGGACTTTTAAAAAGTGTCAAACTTTGTTTATTGCGGGTGATTATTCACATATATATCTCATATTTCGATACTAAGCAACAGCCCAACTAATAACTACAATTTCTGTCGAGTTTTATTGATTTTATTACAAAAAGAAAAATTAAGAGAAAAAAAAATATATGTACAACTCAGCAGTAAAGCAGATTCATTTGGCTAAAACTGCCAATTTTTTCTGCTATGAAGTACCAACATCGGCAGTCAATCTACTACTTTGTTGCCTAGTTAAACAAAATGCAATTGACTTGAAGAGAAAGGTTGTATAGCAAAAATGTTGAAAAAATTTACGTTACCTTACTTTCTATATGCCTACACCTTTCTCAATACTTTTTATAATAGGTGACAAGCGTCGATAAAATTAAATTTTGAAAAAAGATTAGAAAACCTGATTATTATAACTGTTTTCTCAAATTAAAATTTGTCTACCACACTTTTAATCATTTTCCAATTCCTTATTATGTTTAACATAATAAGGAATTTTCTTTGTTCTTTTTAATAAATACATATATGAATTGTAAATATTTTTCGATATTATCGTATTTTGTTCACGGCTTGCACTATAAATCCAATAGGTACTCATATTTAAAACAGTATGGTAGAATTATAAAGGAACTGATCAAATTACCATCTATCTAGGTATAGTAATAATAAATAAGTAGAATTTATGTTTTAATAGGCTGATAATTTAATTTTATTTGACAAAATGTCAATATACTATAACGATATTTATATATTAAAGTAGCGTGTATAAGGAAAAGATAGAATACATATTTATATATCTAATTTTATAGTAACTCAAAATTATGCAACTTAAGATACACAAAATTACAATAGCGTGATTCAACCTTAGTAAATATTTTTAAATGTCAAAGGAAATATAAAAAAATTCAGAAGTTGTATACAAATTAATTACTATTTCTTCGAGATGGATATACACAAAATAGTGAAAGTATTTACATTTGGAGGGTTTCATCATTCAATTAAAATTAAGTATGTTGTATCAAAGTGGTAAATTAATAATTACCTGAGGAAAGAAGAATTAAACGTAGTGTTCGAGGTATAGGCAGCTTAAGTGTTGGAATTTTACACCGAGATACCGGTTACCGTAACAAGAAGACCACCAGAATATAAGAAGAGACCAGATACGCTACTTGGAGATAATTGTCTACAAAAACAAACCAATTAAAGTATCAAACTCGAGTTAAGTACTTACATTTTATTAAAATTGACATCTTATAAAAAATCAGAATTAGTAGTAAAAAAATATAATTACCATACAATTAATGTAGTATTAAGTATGCACATTTATTGTAAGAATTATTCTATTCTAATTTTTCATCATAATTTAATATAATATAATAGTTATTGCATATAGAATTTTCACATATAGATTTTAAATAATGTTCGATTAATATTAATTTTTTTCACCTGAATTTGATTTACGTAATACTTATATACATACCATTTATATTTATTAAATCCTGTTGTTTCTGTTTATAACAATTCCAATGGTAACAGTTCGCTAACAGTTTTTTGTTGTATAATAACTTTTGATTATAACCTAATTTTATGAAGTTCATGTATTTTACTTTTCAATATATTTTTTTCTTATGATTGTTCATTGTTGTTTTCTTTATACGAAGGTAATCTTCTACAATAAGAACTATCACTCACTGAGATGTTATAAGAGTCTTATAAATAAATTTAAACTGAGCAAATAATATTTTAAGTAAATTTATGCCGGTAAGAATAAACATTATCAACTTTTAGTTGCCTACAAGCATAATTTTCCCACGTATTCGTTTCAAATACTAGGAATTTAGGTATAATCATATTCATGATAATTTTAGATACAGTGAGATAAAATAAATATTGTACAACTCAGAATTATATTTGAAAATTAGTTTAATCTCATTTTAAAATTAAAATCATACAATTTTAGAATAATAAAGTAGTAATTAACTATCGAATACCCTATTTAAAATACTACGTCTAATATAATACATACGTCTATAAAGTGTAAAATAGCTGCGAAATATATTTACTTAGATGGTTATTGGAACCCCCAATTACTCCGAAATATCCACCAAGGTAATAATTCTCGATTACATTTTTATGATAATGACATTTGCAAATAAAATAGGCACAGCTCAAAGTCTTTTATAGTAACACATTTTACTTATATACTTGCAGGCGTACGATTTTTCTTAATAAAACACATGATCATATCCGTTTCATGAATCTTTCTTAATTTATATACTTCTTGATTTTCTTGTTTTTTCTCATCTCCCTATTATTATGAGCGGACAAAACTCCCAGTTATCAATTCATCTTACGGCTCCATATTTTATGACCGCCAGTATATAAATTCTACCAACCAACCGCTTGTGAAGTGAATATTTCATTCTCTTATTGTTGTGTTTGTTCTTACCATAATGTTTCGTTCGCGGAACAAAAGCGTCTTGGTCGATTTTGTTTTCTTACCGGTAGACATCATGTGTCTCCATAAATTTATCAGCACTTTGTTTCACGTAAATTAATTAGCATTCTTGATTTATAATCCTTTAGTACTCGGTTACTAATTCTGCTCGTAGTCTGCTTTGTTTCTATACACATGCAACTGTTGTTTCTGATAAAGCGACGTCATGCAACAATAAAGTAATTTTGTGTGTGTCTCCAAAGTTATTTTAAGTATCAAATTCACAGTATAATGCGCTAACTTTAAAGTAAAGGAAATAACACTTTAAGGTGTAAACGACATTCACCAAGACGCAAATGCATCCCCGTACATTCGCTCAACTTCTGGATTTGTATTTATCACTGTTTCGTTGGATTAGGATTTAAGTTTTGATATATTCTGGGAAATTCTATAGCATAACTTCATATAATACAGTAATTCTTTAACAAATCCCATTAGTAAATATTATTCTTGCTAAAGAACTTAATAGCTATCATTAAAATACACGAAACTTTCAGAATATATTAAACTCTAAAGAAACAATAGTAAGATACTAAAATTAAGGAATATTAAAATTAAAATAAATAACAATTCTATTACAATCTTAATTTTCATTAAATGGGAAGCAATGTTATTATATTATTGTAATATATTTACATGTACCTACAACCCTTCTCATTGAATAAGGTTTAATATTTACATAAAGTCAATTGGATTTTTAACGTAACCTTCAAAAGCTTCAATTTGTAAGTATTGCAACTCTTAGTTTATTTTTTGCTTGTTTAGTTAACTGCTTCTTAATTTTCAGGAGAAATTTAATGAGTCAGATGTATAATAGCAATTCCATTTTCTAAAGACACATTTGATGAGCTACAGCCAAATAACAACACCTACATACATGAACATAATTCTAAAATATGATGCATTGTACCGAAATTTCGTTCACCCTTGTATAAAGAATAATAAACATTTGGTTTTGTGATGTATGTATTCAAATGTACGCAAGCACACTTCGTCACATGATCAATGCATGTTTATTGTCGAAAAATATAATTTTCATGTTGTTATTTAAAATAAGTTACTGAATTGAACATTTACCTGTTCGCATCTATGATAGTGCATTCACTAACCAAGAGGTAATTACCTCAGCAATCCTTGATGGCTGGTTTCGATAGTACGTTCACGTATCACGCAGAAATTAATTCTGTTAACGCTGGTTTTGATAGTGCATTCACATAATAATAATAATAATAATAATAATAATAATAATAATAATAATACATTTATTGATTCCACTAGATTATACTGCTATCAAGCAGTAATTAAACCTATAAATAACCGACCCTGCTTTGATAGCGCATTCACATATCAAGCAGTAATTAACTCTGTAAACAAAAGATTTTTTGTTAGCCTGGTTTGAACGACATATATTTCAAAGTAAATTTCATATATGCAGTGCAAGACAATACTTCACTAGAGCCCCGCCCGTAATCATTACATGTTCAACTTATTGGCTTAATAATATTCTTTTCTTGTGTAAATACATTCATTAGTGTATTAAATATATATCAAATAATAATTAATGAGCTACTTATCAACAATTTTCATAATTTTTATGCAGAAGCCAAAAAAACAAATATCAGTACAATTTTGGCGCCCAACGTAAGGATTATTTTTTTCAAATTTAATTTTATTGTAAATAAAATATCTAAATACGAGAAGCAAAATGAATGTTGTTCAGAGGGCGCTAACACTGATCATATTGATATGTAAGTGTAAAGAATAAGAGTAATATAAGACCTACAACAGGTAGCTTAATTGTGGTGAGTACATATCAAAAAAGTGCAGTAAATGAATAATTTATACAAGTTTCAGATATGGTAAAGAACATTACCAAATAATTATCTAATATAGAAGTAGTAATTTTTTTAATTAAGATTCATACTTTTTAAATGGTGTTGCAAATATCGAGATTTTTAAATTAAAATGATTACTGCCTAAATAACTTTGATATTCTAGTCATTTAATGATAGTAATCGTTATTATTATTAAATGAAAACCCAAAATTACAAAATACTGAGAGTATGAGTTGCCACTGGGTGTCGTGCGCTAACCTGACGAGCACCAAGAAATATGAAACCTGTCATTGGTTTGACATACAGTGGCAAACACTTTTTTAATTGTTTTCTTTAACACTTAATTCAATGCTGTCCACCTATAACAATATCATGATTTGTCTTGCTTCGATCTTCTTCTATCTATTGTTTTTTTTCCTTTTTACAATATAAACATTAATAAACGCGATTAATTTCATCAAAATTTATAGAATAAAATATCAAAGAATGTAATTATAGCAAAACGGCATCCATATAATATTAATATTGAAAATTAATCTGTTTCATATGTAATCAGTCTAATATTACACAAATATAGCACAGTTTATTTTTTATTTTTGACCCCTACCGTAAACCACAAAATGTAAATTTTTCACCTCCTTTGAATATGCGGTGAATAAATTTATAAACTTAATTTCCTGTCACGATAAATCCAAATTATAGACAGTAATTGATGACAGTAATATGTTTCTGCGTTCAAAAGGCATTATCGATGTCTTTGTATATTACGGGCAGGAACGCCTAAAAGTTATTTGATTGAATTTATTAATGTACGGTCGAGCCGCAATAATTTTTAAATTATAGTAATTTGGGGTAATGTATTACTGAATAAATTACTCTAAATCGAACAGTTTTTATATTGATTCGATCGACATTTTTTGGTGGAAAGCGCCAAACTTGGGTTACTAAATGCGATAAGTGGATTAGTTTAAAAAACGTTTAATATTATAAGTACAAAAGTAGCCCTGAGTTTGGAAGAATATTTTAATGTTATAAACAGTCCTTAGTAAATTTAGCGCCTGCCACATAGTTTCTAGTAATACACAAAAAGTCCACTACCATGTAGTAGTGTAGTGTGTAGCCTCATTCAAATAACACACTTTTTTTTATATTGCGTCTATAATAAAGCTATGAAAGTACATACAAGTGAGGGTAGGGTTGTCAATTTATTTTAGTGACTTAAAGAGTCTAGTAAAATTTATTTGCTCAAACATTAGCTTAGTGGGAACCTTGAATTTCAACCTATTTTCGTTTATTCACTTTTATTATATTAATAAAATCGTATCTCATTCCCATCCATTTTGCAACATCATCTGATATTTTATTTAGTTCTTATGTAACTTTATCTAGCTCTGAAATTATTCTTTTAAACGAATTTATTTTTCCCTTTTACTTTAGAAGTTTTAAGTATTACTGTCAATTTGTATTTGGAAACAGTTGGCTGTAATTATATTCATGTTTCCTTCATCTAATAATTAATAGTTGTTATTGTTTTCTGAATTGTGGGATCTCTCTTTTTTGGAACTTTTTGGAGAGCGACTTGTTTACGTAGGGGTGGCGTCATTTTTCTTTATTATATTCATCTCCTTGTTCAGTGTAAAGAACCTACACCATCACGACTGTGGCTAGAGGCGATCGCTAACTCTAATATTTAACAGCACTGCGAGGGTAGTGGCAGGTGAGACATCTTTGGGTGAGTAAGTTGAATCTGATAATCTTTTTTACACCTTAACGTTACATTTGCAGATAACAGTAATTCTGTTACTGTAAATTTAAGAAAGAATAGTTTCGTGGTGATGCCACTTTCTGCACTTTTTTATTAAGTTGTAATTATAAGTATAGAAGGTGTAGCAATGGATCAAGTGCGCAACCAAACAATTAAAGAACAGTGCCAGATAACAGACATAGTACACTTCACAAAACATCGCAGATAATAATTGAATGATCACATTACTATACTCGGTTCACTGAACGTATAGAGTAATCACGAGCTGTTCACGACTGTATGGCGTGCACAGCTCAATTTACAATAGAGTACTTATATTAAGAATAAAGTTTTATAAAATCTTTTGATTACATGTTTAAATTTTCGAAAACAACAATTTATTAATTTATATAAACTAATGAACCGATTTAAATTTACAGAAAATGCATACTTTGTCTTTTTAGATAACTAAAATACGTAAATCTCAAACATAACCTCTATCAACAAAGCATTCGTAAATTGCTTAAAATCCATCACTTAATAAGTAGATAAATATTAATTGACTTAACAAGAAAATACACAAATGCGCATTTTGTAAACAATTTAAGATAATATTAATATGCATTTGTCAAAGTCAATATCAGGCATTTAAGCAAATAATACAAAACCAATATAAGTATTTAAAAATGAAGCAAATATATTAAAGACTTTATTCACATGTGTATATAATATAAATTACAAGTTTAAATAGGGCATTGGTAGTTACTTTATTGTAAATTTATAAGGAATTTTATACGTGTATAAATAGAGTACATACATAGTAAACATATATAAATAAAATGCATACACAATATACTTTATTTTTAAAAAATATATAGAAGAAAGAGCGAAAGAAACTATGAATGTAAACATATATTTTGAATTTTTCTGTGTTGACAATTAAAATTATTCCTGAATGTCACGGTCACATTCACTACTTTCAGAACTTTCCAAATTGATTATGAAACTCTTTTGTAAATTTTCAACAATTACGTCTAACTCCCACATATTTTTCTCTACTTCTGTAACATGTTTGATGGCATTCAACCAGTTCTCTTTTGTAACATTGTTCAATGATGTGTGTAACAGTTCTTTGACTTTCTGTAATTTAAATGTAGTGGTTTTCCTTGCAATTTCGCCTGTAACTTGGGCCCATATTAATTCAAACGGGTTCAATTCGCAATGATATGGTGGTAGTCTTATTACTGTTCTATTGTAAGTTTTTGCAAGTTCATCAATCGCATATTTATTGAAATGTTTCTTGTGCACCTTAACTAAATGTAATAGTTCATCTTTAACCATATCTTTTTGAAAGGATATATTTTTTTTTGCAACCAAGGCTGAATATCACCTTTCCGTGTGGCTGTAGTTGGTACTTTTTCAGTTTTTCTACTGTGATAGGAAGCATTATCTAATACCATAACACATTTTTCTTCCAACGTTGGCAATACCTTTTCAAACCACTCCTCAAAGATATTTGCATTCATTTCTTCGTGATAATCATTGGGTCCTTTTTGACTCGAACAACAATAAGCCGTTTTCTACAAATCCATCTTCTGAACAAATATGAAGAACCATTATTCGTCTTCCCTTTCCAGTTGGATTTTTAAGACCCGTCGAGAGCCCTTGTAATGATGCTTGCCTTGGACTTGTTACCGTTTCATATAGCCATATTTTTTGCACAGTATGGTCTTCATTGACCCATGTTTCATCTAGGTAGTAAATGTTTCTATTTTGTTCCCTAAATTCTTTTATTTGACGAAGGTAGCGCCGTCTCCATGTAATAATTTCACATTTTTCCTTTAAAAAACTATTACGAGCTCTTTTTTTGAAAGAGAATTCATTTCTTTCAACAACTTCCACACTGTCGTACGTTTGAGGCTTGGCAAATTATCATCTTCATCTACTTTAAATAAAATCTTATCCACTGTAGATACCTCATTTTTATAGAAAAATGAGTGTACTATACGTCTAATAATATTGCGCATATCATCATCAATATTATCCACGACAGATCGTGCTCTTGTGCATTGTGTTCTCGCAAAATATTAAAAACACTTGCAGAGCAAATACCTGCAGCTTCGGCTGTAAAGTCAACAATTCGTATCTTAAAGTCAGCTGGGCATTCTTGTTGACTTTTGGTAAATATATTCAGTACAGTCTCATTTTCTATATAGCACTGTAAAATGTCTCTATACTCGCTTCCTCAGTTCCGGTTGCATTTTGCACAGTACTGTATAAACAGGTAAAAACAATAACTTAAATTCAGCACTTCTGGAAAGCTGAAACATAATTAACCTATAAACCATTTGCTTTGTTTACGATTTATAGATCTTAACTTCAATAAATCTTTAATCATTATTAGAGTCTTTAAAAAGACTGAGAATAATAATAATAATAACAACTTAAACAAATACAAACAGCGCAAACACAAGGAACAATACAAAATATTATATAGCAAAAGCAAAAAGTATACATATATAACATATATTTCAAAATAACAGAAAATGTTATAGTGACAATCATGTGACCAAATCACAGAAAGCAGATGATTTATATCGTGTGTTTTAGGATTTGTATGTAGCTCTCAGAGCCAATAGAAAGGCAGTATTAAAAATCATGCGTTGATCACGCGTTTTTTGCTACTCTATACGTTCAGTGAACAGAGTATAGAGCGAACGACACAAAGTTAATAAAAATCCCACGGTATGCATTTCCAAAGGGCAGACGAGACCCGGGCCGCCCGAGGAAGAAAATGCATATAGAGTTGGCAATCTTTGTCCACCGAGACCTCCTAGAGGAATATTGTAAAGAAAAACAGGCATTTGCCTACTTTAAAAGAAGAGGAAAAAGAAGAAAAAGATTACACGTTACAGTTTTTCTCTAAACTATTTATAGATATAGAGAACGTAAGTCATGCTATAACATTAAATAATAAATATTTGTGTACAACTATGTATAGCTTACTTTAATTGAAACCTCTTTATTGCCACGATTATCAGCTACAATAAATTTCATTTAAAACATAAATTTAACGATAACATCCAAACATTTAAAATTCAAATGAATTCCGTTTTCTATATCTTTACAATTTTTTATACTCCCGGAAATTTATTCACATAAATTTCGTAATTTTTCCCAATTTACATACATTTTGTTTAGGCGGGTGTGGAAAACCACGCGGAAAAAATCGAAATCGATAATTGAAACTTGAATACTTAACGTATTCGTAAAATATATGGACGTGCGAATTCGTACGTAATTAGTAAAAGAGACGCTGTGGGCGGAAAGGAATGAATGCGTGTATGTGTCGGAAGAAGCGGTGAATACGTGAAAACGGATTTTGCATAATTTAAAATCGTCACTGGCAAACAGAAATAAATGACTACTCAGTGGTGAAGTTCAAATGTTTAATGTACGGTTGGCATTTCTGTCCTCACTTATTTGACAATGGGAGCCCAGAACCATTTATCAGGAAAGGTCCTCGTATCGCGTACGACAAGGGGCTCCTCGTTCATTATTTTCCAATTCATAAAAGCTAGAGATGCTATGGATGCTTAATAGGAAACTATCTGTTATATAAATCTTGTCAGTTATCATGAATTATTGAGATAACTTCTGACTTATGTTAGTTTCAATCTAGAACAAAATTAATTTACATATTTCAAATTGTAGCGTATGTAACTATTAACTATACATACCAAAACTCTGTGAAATGGTTCTAAATTATACTCAATACAATGTTATTTTCATACATGTAACAATCTCAATTCACGCATATTTCATATAATATTTCATGTAAAAGCTTTCACTAAACAAATTATCTTCCTTAAATTGATATATAAGATGTTTTCTGATAATTATTTCAAATAAATTAATATTAGGAGTTAAAATATAGAAAAACTTCCCATTAATACCTAGTGATTTTATATATTGCTGTAAATTCAGTTTGGTGTAATGATTTAGACTTTTCAATTTTAAAATTTTTCGTAAAACGAATGAAGAAAGACCTCGTCAATTTTTTTTTATTAGACATTTAGCTAGGGAAAAGTTTTTCCACTTGCGAATTAAAAGAATCCAACCTTACATAACACATTTATGTAGGAGAACGGGGAGCACAGTGAAATAAAGAGGACCTCATTGCCAAAATCTCTAAAACTAAAAAACTAATCAAAACGAACTGAATGTTGAGATTTTCATTACGCTACAGATTTTCTTTCTTTTGCACATCTGCTAAGTAATAGGCAATATTTTTTAATTGTTCAAAAAAAAGTTGAAATATTCCACAGTACACCCATGGTAGGCAGGGTAAAGTGAAACACGGTAAAACCTTTACCAAACCACATAAAAACACAAGCAAAATTTGTATCTAATAGACACAACATTTTTAATTAAAGTAAAACCACATGAACTTAAATTTCATCAAACTATAAATAGGGAATTCATTATTTAGCACAGTCAGGATCAAATGACATTTTCGACGCAATTTTGGCATTTGTAAAAGAGCTCATCACTGTCATTATTGAACCTGCCAAAAATCCAGCATTTACAGAGTGTACAGCGAACCTAATCTAATTCTGTCCAGTTCTTCCAAGCCAAATTGCACACTGTACATAAATCATTTCGCTATTCTGCTGTTCTAAATTTTTGTTTCTCAATTCTAGAAGGGCCCATTTGTGGGTCCACTTCAGTGCTTTCTTCATCATTTTTGTCTTTGGGGAACATTTATCGTTAAAAAATAAATAGGATATGAAATACATGATTGTGTAACGTACATTAACGTATAAATAACTATCAAAAGTATACATATATGTATACATTTATACATAAACGTATATGCACATATGTACGTGTTGAGATACACAACATACATTTAGGTGTCATTACCAACAGCGAACGCACAGACACGTGTTTCGGCCTTTGAGGCCTCTTCAGTGTACGTGGTGCTGTTGGCAATGATCCACAACTAAAATCGTATCTTATGTCCGTGGAACCGCAAAGTGCCGGTGAGAATATTTCAGCGACATCTGCCATCCAAGCGCGACACCGAACACGACAGTTTCATCTTTGCACACTGTGCATAAGACAAAACCTGTATGCTAAATGTGTATCTCCGCATATAAGGCCAATAGGTGGCACCACCATATCACAAATAAATAGGATATGAAATACTTGAATGTGTAACGTACATTAACGGATAAATAACCATCAAAAGTATACATATATACATTTATACATAAACGTATATGCACATATGTACGTGTTGAGATACACAACATATGTCTGTGCGTTCGCTGTTGGTAATGACACCTAAATGTATGTTGTGTATCTCAACACGTACATATGTGCATATACGTTTATGTATATGTATATGTATATATGTGTACTTTTGATAGTTATTTATCGTTTAACTTTCTTCAGTTTTTACTTTCTTATACGTAGTATAAGGAAGTATTGTGATGATGAAAATTTTCGACCTCGAGATTTTTTTGTTTCCTTTTGCTCAGCATTTAAGTCGGAAGACTCATTTGCAATAATATTTTTATCTGTTATGCGTGTCTCTGGACAAATTCTTTGAATGTGTCGGTGTTCCTCCAGCAATTCTGCGCGATGTTGTTTTAAAAATTAGACGAAGGGGGGATGATACACCTTCAAGTTTGTTTGTTACCTCACTTGACAAGAAGTTGGCATCGAAAAACTGTTCTGATCGTTAGGAAAAATTCTGTTTCACGAAAACCAGACATAATTTTTCTTGAGATCATGGATTTTCGATGGGTTTTACTTATACAAGCGGCGATTGTTGACACGCTTTTTACTGAATTATGCATAAACCAATAATCAAGTACTGCATTATAATATGTTTTGAAATGTTTGAATATTCCAACTTCAAGAGATGTAGCAGTTTATTAGTCGAGAGTGATAGAAAGATCAAAATTGCATCTACGTTATTTCTTGCAAGATAAATTATCACTATTGATAAATGACTCTTATGATTATCACACAACAGAAGAGAAGGCTTTTTTTGATCTTTTTGTATGGTGAATAAAATGCTGTAATTCTTGGAAAAAACATTACTGGTGGAACTGAATACCAGTTGCTTTCACGATGCAGTGTAGTAACCAGTGTATCTTTTTCATCACTTGTGCACTTGCTACTCTGTTTTGTACCTTTTTCCGTTACTTCTTTGCTGTTTTTTTTTTGTACCGTCGTCGTCACTGTTTTATCTAAATTATGTATTCTAATTCCATATTTGTGGATGGAAATGTATGTTCCTAATGCTAAAAATCTGCATTTTGCTTATTGAATTATAAGCCCTCGATGGGCTACGTCCTTCAGGTGTTAGTAAACTAAGTACGGAGTTTCTCTACATAAACTCCTTAAACCAGTTAGTTTTCTAATTTGAAGCGCATAAAAAAACCATATAGTGATAACTAGGGATCGGCAACCAGGGATACATTGTTCTGGAATATAACTTTTGTAGATGATGTTTTACTTGGTAAGTACTTCTTGGTAAGTACGTCTATACTTACAAATTAATATTAAATACATTTACTACAGAAACAACATCGCAATCCTGTACCCCTGACAGCCGATTAAAGGTACTCCTCAGTGCTCACAGTGGTCGAAACCGACAAACACGTGATCGTAATTAAAAAAAAGTTTAAAATTTTTGATAATGATTTAACTTATGTATTTGTTTGTACGCGTCATCTTACAACTTTTCACGAAGAATTGCTGTTTTATATCTTTGTCAAAACCAGATATATTAATTATCAAAGACTGCCAAAGTAACAGTATTTCTATAGGATACATTTTAGTACCCGAAAGATAAGTTGTGTTTAAGCCATCTTGGTCGATTTAAAAGTAATTATTACAGGTGAAAGTGCTTACTTAAGGATTCAAATGACATCATTACTTTCTAGAAAGCTGTTTTTATTTCCAGGTAACATCGGCTGCTTGTAACCATATAACCACTATGTATAAATGAATTTTAATGAGGAATAACGTTTATTGCTAGTACTTGCTAGTTCGTGAATATTTTATGAAATTAATTAAAAATGAATTATTAATTAATTAAAAAAGTTATGGTTTTACTTGCGGAATAATGCGGAACAGGAGCTAATGTATACAAATATGCGATGATTGCCATACGTAACTAGTCTTTTATTAGAAGTTATGAAGTGCAGTCATAAGTATAGTATATAATTTTCTTGGTTTCCTCCGAAAATTTTTAATTTAGCATAATTATATCTTCCATTAGTATGTAATCACTTTTAATTAGTGTTTAGTTAGTGATTTTGGTATTTAGTTAGTGTTTGTGGTGCATTTTTGGCGTTTTGCCACTATGGCAATTACACATCTTGATCTACATCAGAAAATGATTAAAGTATCTCGTAAAAAGTTTTTCTGTGTAGCATGGCGGTATTTCTAAAATCTAATATAGGTTACACCTGTAATACAAAAGAATATTTCATTGAGGCATGTCCCCTTTATTGTCGATTCCGTCTCACGGTATCTTTATGAAACTTTAATATCAGAAAATGTACGTTACATTCCTATCCTGGGATATGGCATGTGTTGTATAGCAAAAAAATCCAATTTTAAATTATTTCATAGAAAACATCTTATATAAGAAATGCGTTCGTCTTGGAATATTCTTTTTTATTCTTCTGCAGAATAAATTTTGATTTATGTAAAAGAAATATAGAATAGCTTTACATATATACGAATAATTGAACATAATAAAGGGAATGTGATATACAGATTAAAACGGCAGTCAAATATCAGGTGTTTTACACCTTACATTTCTCTTTGCATAAAAATAATCATAGTATTTTAATTTGTGTAATGCTGCAATCACACCTGAATTTTCTAGATAATTAATGCCGGCTCCAGAAATTGATAAAACGTGGGAAAAGCAAAAGCGGGGAGTAAAAATGTTTCTGTTATCGTATTATTATATTACATGACGGAATTGTTTCGAGGGAATTCTAATCAATTCTCATAAATTACACACGAAAGATTATTAAATTTTAAGGAATAATGTTATTAAATCAAACACTTTTATTTCCAAAAATTATAAACAGTACAATTATAAATATTCTAATATGACACTTATTAAAATGCTAGGACTTATGTCTGATATATGCGAAATAAAAATTAATATGAGTGGAATATCAATAGAAATTTTGACCCATTAAAATTTTTGTGAGAAACTCAATATACCTATAAAATTATATTTCATGAAAACGTCGTATTAGATGGTGTTCCTCATAATAAAAGGTCCTAATTAAAAACATTTTCTTTTCAAATGGAACCGCCTGTATATCGATAATTTTTGGATTGCTTACTAAATTTCACACGAAAAATATGTAGGACGTTATTACTTTAAAAGTGACCATTACTGAGCTATTGTCAGTTTTATATATAATTTTTCCAACTTTATATTTTTTAGTTGAACAAGCCATTTTTATACTAAGAGGAATTTTAAGGAAATTATTCATTAGCCCAGGGAGTTTAACAGCAATGTTACCATGACAAAAGGTGTTCTAGAACAGATGCCTTTAGAAGAGTAAAGAATACTTTTATTACTACAGGTAGTACTGTTTATTCAAAACCAGGAAAACTAAATATGTGATAAATGAAGGAAAACAATTACGAATTTTAATGCCAACAACAGAAAAGTCCACACGTCAGTAGCCGTGAAATTAGTCGTATGCTGGGCATTAATTTTAGTATTAATTGAAACGGCCGATACTTTCTGGAAATCCATAATAGTTACGGTTGAAATAAAACATAATTTACTACTAATTTCTAATATAATCACAATTTATTCAAAAATACGACATGTTTAACTAGCTTCTTCAGATATACATTACTACTACATACATATTCTACAAATTTCATAAGTTTTCAACACTATACCTAATTAATGAGGTCAGTAGATAGGATTCGCCGGTTCTAGACCACACTCTCCACCCGAGGTCACAACTCCAAAACCGCTGGTTTTTGCCCCCTCCACTTTTGTAGTTCCGAACGTGACCATCGATGTTTTATAGATGGCGCTGTGATTGGCACGCCATTTAAATTTAAATTAATATACAGGGTCTTTCAAAATTACGTAATAAATACATTTACAGCATGGTTAGTAATAAAATGTGAATATACATGGCGTTTCAAAAGTAGAGATTTAGAAAAGTAAGGTGGCGGACCAAAATCAAAGTTTTAAATTTTAATACATATACAGCTAGGTACCCTGTCACGTAGTAGTCAAGTATAAACATACTTGGTATTTCAAAAGTGTTGAACAAGGATGTAAGGTTTTGAAATAAAAGACTAGAATGTTTTATAAAGTATTTACTTTTAATTGAAATGTACGTATAATATTCACATTCTAAATTATTTATTATAGAATTATATAACATAAATACGATCGTTATATCAAAGCAAATATATTCTAAATAATCCAATTAACTTATATAAATACAGTTGTATACAAACTAATCAATCACCGCTTTTGTTACACTAATTACAATTGGTAATATCGCCTAGTTTCATTACTTCATAGTCATAATGAAGAGTAGTGAAGTAAGTACGTAGCACGTCTAACATTAGAAAAGCGTTTAATGAATTTGAATGATCAGCTATTAATTTAACGATATTGTTATATAGATCACCACATAAATTTATATTAGTTCATTTTCATTTGTCAAAAGCTAAATAAATTAACACATTCATTCAAATTCATTAAACGCTTTTTTCAATGTTGGAAGTGCTACATACTTCTTTTACTACTCTCCATTATGATTATGAAGTAATGAAACTAGGCGATATTACTAATTGCAATTGGTGTAACAATGACGTAAGTGATTCATTACTCTGTATAAATGAGCCACTTGAAAATAAGTTAATTGGAACATTTTAAATAAATTTGTTTATATCTGGTATTTACAGGTAGATCAGAAAGAATGTTTCATATATTAATTTAGAATTCAACTTGCATGTTTCATACTAAGGATTATTGTCTTTGTGCATTACATAATGTTGCTAGAGGATTTTCTCAGAATACTTTAGCGTATTTAATTGTATATGTTGGTATATAAAAATAAATTTTATCTAAAGAAGCTAATCTTTTATTTCAAAACCTTACACCCTCGTTCAAAGAATGGGAGGAATTTTGCAAGACTGAGGGTTGCAATCCTAACAACCAAATCGAATAATCAACGCATAAACTATTAGTGTTATACAAATAAGTAGTCGAAATCAGCAGGTATTATCGAAGGATAAATATAATAATTTATATAACTTACAACCACTAATTAAATGTAAATTATTATTTTCACTGATAATGAGTTTCCTATTTTTTATAATACTTTGTTGAAATCATGTATAAATTTAAGTGGTGATCTATATAACAATATCGTTAAATTAATAGCTGATAATTCAAATTCATTAAACGCTTTTCTAATGTTAGAAGTGCTACATAGTTCTTTTACTACCCTTAATTATGACTATGAAGTAATTAAACTAGGCGATATTGCTAATAGTAATTGCTGTAACAATAGCGGTGATTGATTAGTTTGTATACAATTGTATTTATATAAGTTAATTGGATAATTTAGAATATATTTGCTTTGATATAACGATGGTATTTATGTTATTTAATTTTATAATAAATAATTCAAAGTGTGAATTTGAACATTTGAACATTTAAATTAAAAGTAAATACTTTATAAAACATTTTAATCTTTTGTTTCAAAACCTTACATCCTTGTTCAACACTTTTGGAAAACCGTGTATGTTTATATTTGACAACTACGTCACAAGGTACCTAGCTGTATATGTATTCAAATTTGGATCTTTGATTTTGGCCCGCCATCTTAATTTTCTAACTCTTTACTTTTGAAACGCTATGTATATTCATACTTTATTACTACTTCATCGAGTACCATGCTGTATATGTATTTATTTTGTAATTTTGAGACACCATGTATATTAATTTAAATTTAAATT
This sequence comes from Amphimallon solstitiale, assembly GCA_963170755.1. Lineage (NCBI taxonomy): Eukaryota > Metazoa > Arthropoda > Insecta > Coleoptera > Scarabaeidae > Amphimallon > Amphimallon solstitiale. The sequence continues at coordinate 48,844,546 of OY720676.1, read as the reverse complement.
GGCGTGCCGAGCACAGCGCCGTCTATAAAGTGTAACCACGTTCGGAACTACAAAAGTAGAGGGGGTAAAAACCAGCGGTTTTGGAGTCATGACCTCGGGGTGGAGAGTGTGGTCTAGAACCGGCGAATCCTATCTACTGAGGTCTATCTGGTCGTTAAACAATATATCCATAGATATAAGTTTGTTTATTTCTAAGGCTTTAAGTAAATTTAATTTTATGCTTTTTGGTTGTGAATGTAAAATCTCAAATTTATTGTTGAAATTATTATTAATTTCTAGCAAGTGAATTGCGACATTGATCGACAAAAAAAAGTTGTAAAATCCACTAACAAGTCATTTTTGAAAAGCTTGGAAAAAAATTATAGCAAAAGAAACTATGTACTTCCTAGTATATATACATTGGTATAAATTGTCCTTATTATATTATGCACTCAAGAGGAATACACACGAATCCCATAATTAGAGTCCCAAATTTTCTGCACAAAATGTACAAAACAATAAATAACACTGCATATTCACTTATACGTAACTCTTGAAATATCAATCAAATTTAGTAGAAAGGACAATATAAATATTTTCAGGCGTATTAGATAATTTATTCAGTGGAAAATCATGAACCTTTTATACGCCCTATACACATATTTAACATTTCATGGATTCAACACCCGAACTATATATTTTAATTTATGCCGGGCCATGAATTAGTTATACTAACCTTACGCAAATGATTAATGTGTCTTGTAACAACTGGCATATGGTACCTATAGGAAATGTAAATTTATCACAATGTATTACTAACATTTGTAACTATGACACGATTTTCATCATGTTTTGATAAATACAATATGCTTCAGCTTGCACATATAAATGGATTTAGTGATTATGAACGTGGAATGTATATTATACTGTCAATGTTTAAAATTAAAACCTACCATTTAGAGGTAATATAAAAATCAAAAATCTGTTAATTACTGGAACATGAAATTGCCAAATTTATACGCATAAAAATATTAAGAACAACAACAATAAAATACATTTTGTTTTCCAACAGAATTATCCATACAAAGAATCAGATACAGGAATAGTTATATATAATACCAGCTAATGCACAACATATCAATATACAATACAACGAATGAAAGTGTAACAAAAGATTTCTAATAGATTCCATCTTGTCATTTCAAGCAAGCGGAAGGGCAGCTACTTTCAGGACTAAAGGAAGCGAAATGAATGTCACAGTGCGATGAAACTCGGTTAAACTCGCCCGAGATTGCGACAATTGAAACAGTAGACAAAACAGATTTTATAAAATTTAATACTAACTGATATTGAAGTTCAAATCAATCCATATTCAATATCTGCAGTAGTAGTCGATAGTCGTACCCTCTGTAAGGGTAAGTACCCTTCTCTCTGGAATACAAACATGTACTTTAGAACCTTCCTCTGTCCTGTTAAGTAACTTAAGCGTAGAATAAAAGAGACTCCAGATCATGGAGCCATATTACAATCTATATCTCCACAAAGGTTAAGTAAAGCAACAATAACCATCCGAAAATATATTGAATTTCTAATTACTAATCCTAACATTTTCATAGCAGAAGATGCATGGGTGCAAAACTAAGATAGATGTCTCAGTAAATACCTAGATTTCTGATTGTTGAATTTTTTTGTAGTTAAAAGAAAAGGGATCTACCTTCATCGTAAATGTTACAATGCAACATTTTTTAGTGTTTAAGGTGAGGTTCGTCAGCAATGAGAGGGATCCAAAAAGTTTAAATCATCAGTAAAAACACACCTGTCACAATAACTCTCCCTGATGAAATCATTAATAAATATTAGAAACAGCAGAGGACTCATATTTGACCCTTGCGGCTAATATGTTGCATTGAATAAATATGATTTGTATCCGCAGAAGGTAATAATATACTACATTCTGTTTTCTAGGTATGAATAAAGAAATGTTATCACTAATTTGTATTCTATACAGTCAAATGACTTAGCTAAGTCAGTGTATATTGTATCAACCTGATCGCAGGTATCAAATGTATTACATGCATACTGAATGAAGTCAGCAAATGTGTGACAGCTGACCTCTCTTTCATTAACCCATGCTGTTCATTGATAATGAAGTTTGTGATAAGGCGATAAATTGAGCATTGCCATACCATCACCTAAGATCATGATCTTGGTTAAGGGTAGATATTGGCCGATAATTCTTTTTATATCAAACTGGGTGCCTCGAACTTTCTTACATTTTCATAAGCCTGGAAAGGTGACCATGGACCATGCCAATCTAAAGATGATGATCAAAGGAAATTCCAACACTGCCGCACCGAGATACTCAGAATACAATCTGGACCTTCTGTCATCTTATTCTTCATTTTCCTTATTGCTCCACTCATCAGTCGAAATATGAATATTGATATGAGGACAATTCCAGAAGTTGACATCAGGAACATTATAAGTATTAACGCTTGAATAAAGAGCCAAAATAAGAAACAAAACCACGGAAACAACCTGTGAATTGTTGTACGTACCTAGTATTATTATATTTCATAGATGCGTGTATAAGAGATTTGCGATTTTTGCTATGAACACATGTCCAGAACTTCTGAGTTTTTTATAATTTATAAGAAATTTGTTCATATACCTCAAGAAAGTTTTCTAGATAATCAACAGGTACATTGGGAGGCACATAAATTGTAAATTTAGTAACACTGAATGAGCTATTAAATGTACATTGAACACAAGCAATATCTATCACAGGAAACAAATTTAATATTCAATTCAAAGCATGTAAGTTTATTATAGTTTTCACACCAAGAACCACATCACAAGTTTTTTCCCTATCTCCGCAAATCTTCTATCATATCTAAATATATAGCAAGATTTCAAAGTTAACTATTTAGCAGAAATGCATTTATCCGATAACCAAGTTTAGAACTCCAATGACTTGGCACGCATAATTGGATATTCTAGTAGAAGCAGCTAAATGGAAATAATCTGTTGTACGAATTCAGTTTAATTTAACAATCTTTGGAGAGCTACTTATATATTTAATCATAATATTATTTTCTCCCTCTTTAACTCAACTTCTAAGTTCAGCCGGAACCGAGTTGTAATATTCAACCTGTTTTGGTGTCCTATCGTAAAATATTCTGACATGTACATAGGAAGTGTTATTTTTTATGTTCAAAATATACAGTATTTACTGCTTCGGTACTATGCTAGTGAAAAATAGCTCATAGATGATTAAAACATCATTGGTATCCAAAAAGTCTTGTTCCCTAGTATAAATATTTAAAAGATTTTCCTTCAAATTAGTGACCTTCTGTTTGCTAAACGCATTCTCTCATATCATGACCGCCAATGAGAATGGTAGGAAAAAATAAAACTTATTAAAATAATATCTAATCTTTGCTTAAATTAAGGAAAATTGAATTGCAATAAAAATAAAATTGATTCCAACGATCCTGCTTAGTGGCCGAAGGTGCGAGAATCTGTCTATCAAACGAGGGAACGTAGATTTTCATCTAAACCTTGGCGGAACGTTTTCACATAAAACGTCCTTTAATTAATTACCGATGTAATTAGTATAAAGCGTCTTTAATAAAGAAAACAAAATAATGACTAAAAACAATGTATTTATAAGCCCACAATAATGCTATTTAAGAGAAGGAGCCAATGTACGAATGACGGTAGCTATAATAAGATAAAAATCGCTTAGGTTTCTATGAAATTTATTATGGGATATTAACCCTTTACATTAATATTCTCAGAATAAATGTTAAGCGCACCTAACCTTCCTATAAATCCTCTTTTATTTCCCGATAATTGAATTAATTTTGAAGTTTAATTTTCCCACATTTACATATACATATTGCCGTGAACTTTACCTTAGAATCTAAGACAATATTGTATATAACTATAAAATGTTAGAAATAGATATGATTAATGTTGACACCAAGATATACTAGTGTATTTAGATCAATATTAGCAATAAGAAAACACACTCGTAGTTTAAGAAACATTTATTTTAAAATAAATTTTATTAAAACATACAATAACACAGGTATACACTTAGAATATAAGCATTTTAATTAGGATTATATGTATATAAACACCATTTAGAAATAAATGAGGAAAAACCTCAACGATAATAGCAAAGACACAAATGAATATTTATTCTCAGAAGTGAAAAACACGAGAGAACATTAAAATTAGAAAATAAGTATTTAAAATAAGATATGCTCGTAATGTATATGAAGAGGCTTAATGCACTCACATAAAGATAAAATACATACGGTTGCGTTGAAAAGGATATTAAAATAAAGTGTATCATAAAGAACAGCATAGAATCGTATAACATTTTTAATATACACAACAAAAAGTATCAATTCTCATCGTAATGCGAATAACAGAAATCCTTTTCATGGTTCCAAACTTCGTGCATATACAAATGAACATCTATAACCAAAGGAATAAGCAGCATTAATATAAAAGCAATGATTTATTACAGCATATTAAACATACAAAATTCTCCAAGGACGGTAAAATGGTTCGAAGAAAGAACAGAGCAGACAGAGAAGCCACAGATAGAGGGACTGGCGATTGAAACAATATCCAATTTCTTTCCATTCTTTCCGATCAAAAGCACCAAAACAAAAATACGAGTAAGGTTAGCGCTCGGTCGAAGAATGTACCTGCAAAACAGTAAAAGTAGCAATGAATACATTTATAAGTACAATGAATGTTTACGATAGCAATAAAAGAATAAAATAACGTAAGAAAAACATCAAAATAAATATCAATATACTTACTGCACATTAGATATAAATAAATGAAACAACAACAAATACTGTCGTTGGTGAATGTGGAAAAATATCAAATGTCAGGAACAAACATAATAAAAATAAACGCCAACCTAAAATACGACAAGAAGAAGAAGAGACAAGGAATAAGTATCGAGATATCCGCTAGAGGCGCCACGACGAACAATTCCAAAATAAAAGTCCGCAAAACAATCAAATAACGAGCGGCATTTATTTTCAACTATAAAAAGGGAGTCACAACAGAAAAAGAAGTTAGTTGTTAGCTGGTACCTGTGACATTAAAAACTTCTAATACACAACAAAGTGATAGCGTCTTTTGAAGTAGATAATACATCTACGTGTTAAGCGAGTAGTGGTCAAGTGGAGTTATTACACGCTTACCATTACTACCGCAGTATAAATAAATAAATAAACTAACTAACAACTCACAAACAAACAAGAAGCATACACGCTTATATAGGAATAATTTCCAATTGTTTTCTCGTCGCCATATTTGCAAGAAGTGAGCGTCACCATTAAATTTATAGAAGATTCCAAGGAAGGAAGAATCAACAAGAATGGAAAAACAATTTCAAGAAGAATTCGAGGAATTATATGAATCTACGCAGTGAGTAGTAAATAATATTGTTATAACCATTAAATTCAATCAAAATACACAGGTTCTCTCTAAACACTCCATTTCTTGTAATATTTAGTTATTTAAATAATAGAAAGTAAATATAGGGACACAATTTTTATTAAAAATAAAGAACACTTGTCTTAATAGTGTACTGTGTGCGAATACTTGCACAACGGACCAGTGTTCATCAAAAAAGGCATTTGTAAGCACAGCTTTGAACAATATTCAAACTTTTATAAACAGGAACGCCTAAAAGCTTCGCACTAAGAATCTAAAGACTCCGTGAGAATAGAGGTTTAGACAATTAGTTTGTGATGCATTAGGAATGTATCTGGGGTGGTGATTGATCCAAGCTTTATGTAGTACGTGTGAATGTTTGCATAAAGCCGATTAGTCAGTACTTTCATTATCAAGTCAACATAATTTGGCCCTAATATACAGGCCTTTAGTAAGAAAAGAGTGAAGGTGGAGAAACCCTGTATTGATTGAATTCATATTAAAATAAACGAACACGATATTATTATGAAAACTGCTACTTATATAGCATTGTAAACAAGCAAATAAAATAAGTAATATACATGCAACAATAAATTTTACTTATTGTAATTAATAAGCAGATAATACATTTTTTTTTTACATAAGCAATCTGGTGTCACAGTTATTTAAATCCTTATCCCACATAACATTAAAAATAATAATAATAAAGGAGAAACAAGTAAGGAAAGAAGTAAATCACAGTAGAACCTACGAGAGATAATAATTTATGTTGTTTTGCCTATAGAGCTATCATAAACTTCAATTTTATTTATTTATCTAACAAATAAATAAATAAATTATATAAATTTCATTTAAAGGCAAATATTACAGCAATATGTGTCAGAGAATGAATTTTCTAAGAGATCGAGTTTTATTAATGACGAGTGAAGCGTAGCGGAGCACTTGTTTAGTAAAGCGAGTGACTAACTAAGTTTCAACAGCAAATAATCAATAATTGTCGAGCCACATCGGTTTATTTTGATAGATTGATGACAAGTATCAATCTACTTCATTGAGGTTTAATTGATTTTTGCAATTAACAAACCTAGGACTAACTTCAGCTCTTAACTAAATAGCTCATTGCTATGTTCACCCCGTGACCAAAGTGCACGACGTTACAGCTTGTTAGGATGTACTTAAGAGGTCACTTAACATCGTGGAAATATAAACAATAAATTGTATTTTAAAGATGACAGTAAGAAAAGTTTGCTATTATTAATATGAATAACTTTAAATTTAAGAATGTAAAGAATAAGAGCAAAGTGTCGTACTGACAAATATTAATGACAGTATGACACTTAATGATATAACTTAAGACAGACGTTTCACCTTCCATGGCAACCCTTTATCAATATAATTTTTGATCTCGCGGTATTTTTAAACAGTACATATTAGTACTTGTCACAGCCATATAAATATACAGAGTGCTCCATTTAATTTTTTTTTAGGAAATATTATGTTCAGCAAATGGTATGTAAGTCTAAGGAACATACTTTGAAATATCAAAATAAATAGTAAATTCACACACTAAAATGGTATCGCTACTATAAATTGAGCCCATAATAGGTCTTTCATCATTAATCGTTTCTACATAGCAAAAATCATAGCATTCCTTTAAAAAATGTTGTGTTGGTTCGTCGTTGTCGAAGTCTCCTGATACATGAAACTATCTTTAAATTGTAGAACTCATGATTATCTACAATTTTTGTATTCTAATTTTTTCGCTGACGACAAGTAACATTTTTACTCTTATCGAATAGCGATTTATTGCAAATATTTCGTAAATTATGCACTCTATATAGATTTAGCAAGAGTACAAAAGTATTTAGAGCTATATTTGGAATAACTTTTTTAAAAGAAATTTCGAAATTCGGACCGGAAGTAACACTTTCACTCGTATCGAGTAGCACTTTTTTGCTAATATCTCGCAAAGCAGGTATTCTATAAGATAAAAGAAGTACCTACTAAGTATAGAATTCTGAATAATTTATGTATAACCATTTTTTTTTAGAATTCGGACCTAAGTTTACACACTCACAGTTTTTTTTTAAGAAGATAAAAGTATTTAAAACTTAATTTAGAACAAAATTTGTATTAGTTGAAACGCGCAATAGGTATAAGAAAGTCGTGTGGTGGCCACACTTAATTTTTTTGCTGGTACTCGTGCGTATAGCCGTTTCGAATTCTCATACCAATTCGAAACGGCTATACGCACAAGTACCAGACAAAAAATTATGTGTGGCTACAACACGACTTTCTTATACCTATTGCGTGTTTCAACTAAGCCATACGAAATCCATAACATTGTTCACTTCTGTACTGTGGTATCTATCACCGATTTATTCGCAATAATTAAATGCGAAAAGGCTAATTCCGAATCTAACTCTTCGATATCATTTTATTACTTTTCTAAGCTATTTACTTTGTTAAAAAAAATTGCTATTAACAAGATTCGTAGCAGAAACGAATCAAAAGGGGAACTAATAATGGTATTCTTTGTCAATAAATTTTTTTCCATTTTCCGGTCCTCAATACCCAAGTATCTGTTATAGGCGAGCAAATGGAAAATATGTAATATACATTCTTAGTAATTTTTTTTATCTAGTTTGTTTTTATACTAATACATCAGTCGACAAAAAAAACGAGTTAAAATTATCTATAATTTATAATGATATTTTGGCATAATCACAACTTAACTACAACTTCACTACAACTATTTTCTTCTAATTGCTTTGTTTAACAAATAAACGTGTATAAGTAATTTTCTAAACATTTGAATTTGAAGTAGCGCCATCTGTGGCTGAAGGCTCCAATTAAAAGCGATAGAATTAGCTTAGCCTAGACAAAAACCACCAAATTTTCAAGTGTTTGTAATTTTATTATTTGAACTTATTAAGCGCTGCTATTCACAGAATACCTAATCCACATAATGCTCTTTTTACATATCACAAAGAATGGCACCAGTTTTCATTGGTAACGTTTATTTCTTGTCGCAAAGCTTACATGTTTTTCGACTATGCTGACATCTATCTGCCTCTTGCGCAGCGGTTCCGCTCTTAAGCATAATCTGGATCCAGAAAACTGGGAACGCTTTCATCATCAGAGGTTAGTTAAGTCAGATTTCAGTCTAGTTACGTTGTATTTCACGTAACTCTTTGTAACACTACCAATAAAAACAAGAAGTTCGATTACTCAACAGCACTTGTAGACAAAGATATATTTCATCAAGTGGTCACCATCGCAAAACCACCCACAATTTCTGGCTGAGTAAGGTTATTAATTAATCGTGACAATAAATCGTTTTGAAGAAGATATGGCCCAATCACGCATCGAGACAAACATCCACGCAAAAGTGTCACTTTTCGCATTATTAACGTAGCGACCCAAGTGGAAACGAGTTTCATGGGAAATTTCTAACATCCATTCAACAATCTGTCTTCGTGTAGATTAATAAATCGGTTTCGATTTTTGCATTAATTGAATCTTCGGTTAATTATTGAATGATGATGTATGGAGGTGTTTGGAACCGATGACACACTGTCTTTAAGTACGGCTATTTTTCGCTGTGAATGACAAGAACAACGAATACATTTGAAATTAGGAGGATCATCTTTACTAAAATGTGAACGTAATTTTCAAATCTACTGATATTTTAAGAGTCAGGGAGCGTTGAAGTTTTTGTATTTAAATTGAGTATAATCTCGATCCAAAAAGTCATATTTCAATTTAGTTGCACTATATTTCAGGTCGCTGAAGTTTGATTACTCAGTAGCACTTCTAGACAAACATAAATTTCATCAAGAGTTCTTCATCGCAAAACCATTTACAATTTCCAAGAGGTTAGAAAGGTTTGCTGCAATGCATATGTCTCGGTATTCTAAATGATGAATAGCTGTTATTAATAAATTTTCAAATTGCCTTTGGATAACTTGGAATTGATAATTTCATCCCAGCCTGGTATTTATTATAAGCAGTAAATGTCTGATTTGTTACCAGATGTTTCATTCTTATAAATTGATTTTAATAACATGAAAATATGATAGACTACCGTATTTTAAAAAAAAATACGAAATAACATTTTAATGTATTGGTAAATCATCAGGAATATTAACTTTTAGATGTTCTGAATTTATAAATAAAAAAACCGAAAATAAAATTAGAAATAGTACAAAGGTAAAGTTTCTTAATACTTTTATTGAGATCATATTATCCTCAGATATGAAAGTGAATAATTACGAATAATCTGTTTCAAGGTATTGTTTAAATGCAACCTCCCACATTTTCCTTGAACAGTACAGGTGGTATGCAATGAAAGTAATCGATATGAGAAACAGGTTACAAGCCTGTATTGTCTATATTTGATTAGAAATAATAAAAGTGCACGTGTATTATAATATAAACATTACATGTTGCTCGCTAATTTATTATTTATAGAATTGAATATTCAAGGTATAGATCAAATGCAATCTCCCACATTTTGCTTGAACAGGACAAGTGGTATGCAATGAAAGTAATCGATATGAGAAACAGGTTACAAGCCTGTATTGTCTATATTTGATTAGAAATAATAAAAGTGTACGTGTATTATAATGTAAACATTACATATTCCTTGATAATTTATTATTTATAGAATTGAATATTCAAATTATAAATTAATATCGATTTCTTTATTTTCTTAATACCCTTAAGCTGACACAGATAGCTTCCAGGTGCTTAAAAGTTGTGTTTGCCATCGCCGGATTATGGAGGGATTATCAAAATAGATCCTTAATGGCTTTATTTATGATGTCGCACTATATCTTGAAACAGACTATGCACACATTGTACTCATTATTCCACGCTACACAGTCTAAAGAAGCTTATAAAATTGAAAAAAGTGTAATCTGTTGTGGGTACATGCTATTTATTAAAAAAAAAGCAAACATATTTCGTCATAGATTCGTTTCGTAATATTTGGTACAAGCACACAGAAACCGTAAAAACGCAATAAATATACTCTAACAAGTCCCACTTTTTGCCTAACTTTCTCGGTTTTATTCTTGCAGTTTTATTACGTATACGTCCTTGAAGGGTTCTACATATAAATCTTTTTTATTACACGCCCTACTGTTGACTTGCTTGTCGGATACTTTTAGTAATACTTGAACCATTTTCTGAGCTGTAAATTCTTGCAAGGTACGGATTTCTTTTCTCTTCTAGTTTCTCCACAGGATGTTCGCCTCAGTGAAATATTTATTATTCCTTATTCCATATTCGCAAATACGTATTATGTATCTCATTTTATGGTATTGTACATTGCAGGCTAAATTATGTTTTATCATGATATTCTTAATTCTTTCTCTTTATTTATAATATTCAAGCTTTGCAAATATCATACGGATACCAAATTTCATATGTAAAAGAAATATGGAATTCTACTACATTATTAAATAATTATGAAACAATATGTAGATTGTGAGTTCTTGCTTTACTACGTTATTAAATATACAGGTTGTTTCTAGATGAAATTAAAGTAAGTACATATATTCTCTAGATTTAAAGAAAAAATATAAATCAATAAGTTTAAGATTGATTGTCAACCATACTGTAAATAATTAATGGCAAAAGTTTTTCAAGAGAAAGTTGTTGAATATATTCAATTTTTTCAGTTCTGATTCTTTCAAGGTGGCAGTGGACAATTTAGAAGTAAATGATTTAAATCATTCTTTTTGCCCTTTAGTAAGGGTGCTATATTGGGGCCCTTGCACTCTGTGATCTATATAAATGATATATCTTATAATATAACATCAAAGCAAACTAATTTATAAGGGGACGATACAGCTTTTCTAACTGCAGGAAAGACAGATCAATAATAATAATAATAATAATAATAATAATAATAATAATAATAATAATAATAGTGTTTTATTAGCCCATATTTTTACAAAAAACAAAGAAGAGAAAAAAAACAAAAAACAAAACTAGAGACGAAAACGTACTAACTTAAGGGGGAGTGCTCACTACCCCAATCAGTTTCTTCCAAATCCTAACTTTATTTTTTGAAATATTTAGACAGTTATTTTTTGAATTATTTATAAAAATAAAAGAAATAGCATAGCATAGTCCTTTTTCCGAAAATATACGTAGAAAAAAAATAAAAACTGAAATTAGAAAAATATCCGAAAATTAACGATACCGCAATAATTTAAAAAATATTTTGAACACGTCCTTGAAAGAGTTGAAAAAATATTTTCATAATTAAACTTGTGATTTGGAAAATAGAATACATTCTGCAAGGCTAATTGTTGGAGAAATGTTAAAGTGAAACATGGTACGGTGTCGGCTAGTAGGCGGAATTTCGCCAGATGGTTCTGAGTACTCTAAGAGAGGCATAAAGATAAGGGTTTTACGATCCCCATTCATTGGGTGTTTAGAAGAGATTTAAAATTACGAATTGTTTGGAGCTTTACTTGATGTAAATTCATGATATCCAATTAAATTATAATAAAACAACAATATGAAGTTTTGAGATTGATACTAATTTATTAAAAGATACTATAGCTGTTTCGCTACACAATAGCTTTTTCAAGGGATAACTATAAACTAATATTACATACAAACTTCTACCTTTATTTCAAGTGTTACCCCTATATTGGATTACTGACAAATATTACCGTAATTGCTATTTGTGATCTTTAACAATACCAAATTACTTAGGGAAAACCTTTATTTTTATTGTCTAAACAGATTTAACAACGGTGACAAATTAGTCTAATTTATCATTTAATAATAATTCTGAATGTTTTAGTTTGTTAATTTAATTTGTTAATAGTTTATATACATTCTTTTGTTATTTTTTACTTTCTAATACGTAGTATAAGGAAGTATTGTGATGACGAAAATTTTCAACCTCGAGATTTTTGCAGATGTCCCGTAATACCAAAAAAGTGGTTTTTAAAAAATGTCTCTCTCTGTGTGTGACTATGATAGTGGTCAAGCCGCTGTAGATATCCATTCCAAATTTTGTGTTTACGTGTATAATCTCCCTCTTGAGATCTGATTAGTTTTTCAGTAAAATCGGTACACTGGAAGTAATAGTTTACTTTAGTGAAAAAATCGAATTTTGAAAATATTTCGTCAATTACTAACTTTAAACAAATTTATAAAGAATTCAAAAGTACTCAGAATTAAATTTGAGAAAAATTGTGTTAAAAAGTTTTTCGAAATTCCTACCGGAAGTCGGTCTTTTACTCTTATAGAAAATCAGTTCTTTTGCGAATATCTCGCAAGTTATGCTTTCTAGGCAGGTGCATTACGAGTATAGAAGTATATAAAACATAATTTCAAATATCTTTTGTATTAAAAAAATTTCAAAATTCGGACCGGAAGTAACACTTTTACTCTTACCGAATAGCGACTTTTTGTAAATATGTCGTAAATTATGCATTTTGTATATATTTATCAAGAGTACAAAAATATTTAGAGTTAGATTTGCAATGTTTCTTGTATAAATGAAATTTCAAAATTCGGACCGGAAGTAACGCTTTTACTCTTACCTATGTCAAGTTGCCCCCCCCCCCCCCAAGTTACAATTTATATACTATAAAATGGATCTCAATTGTGCTCCATTTGTGCTCAATTGCGCCGTTATTAGTTTCATTTGAGCTCTTCTGTTTTCAGAGATTTTTAAAAAAATCGAAGGGGGGGCAAACTTGACGATTGCCCCCCCCCCCGCCAAAATTTGAATTTCTTTCCAAAACTCGGTGCCTTTGCAAAGCACTCCGATTGTGCTCAATTGTGCCGTATAGCGTTTTTCCGTCAACCACTCAGTTTTGAAGTTATACTTAAAGAAAAATCCGAAATTGACAAAAGTCGACTGTCGTCCCACGTTTATTATAATTTACATAGTATAATAAAATGTGTGTCAATTGTGCTCCATTTGTGCTCAATTGTGCCGTTATTAACTCACTGCTCGTCATCAGTACGATGTAGGCAAGGAAGAAGGTGCGATAACCTTGGAGATATAAGCATACACGGAAGACTATTAGATAAAAAAACAGCCATTTGTATCTTCAGTTAGAAGATCTTCGGTTTCCAGGACAATAACTAAAATTGCCACGAGGACGACATTGTCAACTTGCGTGCCATCCGAATCCAGAAAAGATAATCAATAAGAAGAATTATTGCGGAAAAATAAAATAAAACAATAAATAGAAAATAATTAGTAAATACCGGTGTAGAACAACCGTAGACAAGTGTTTCTGATTTATTGGTAATCATCAGGATTTTTACCTGAAGCTATAAATGGCGGCCTGTCACCTGATAGTCCTCCGTGTATGCTTACATCTCCAAAGTTACACGTGCTTTCGATTGCGTCGACCATCGGCTCCTGCTTGACAAGCTGTGTAACTACGTTGATAGAGGTATGGTGTCTGAGTGGTTTGCGTCGTATTTGTCAGAGCGAACACAGTGCGTTAGGGTATCACACAGGAAAGATAACTTGACAAAAAATTTCTATTCCTCGGTTTTGCCTGTGAGCCTCGGTGTGCCGCAGGGGTCAATTCTCGGCCCAGTATTCTTTTTACTTTTTATTAATGACCTTGTAACATGCGTTGATGCTCCCCTGTACATTTATGCTGACGATACTACTGCAATGGTTTCGGAATCTGACCCTGTAAGCGTGGTGAGGTCCTTGGGCGACTCTGTTACTGGTTTCAGAGTAACAAGTTATTTATGAATCTGTCAAAGACACATTTTGTGATTTTTCATACAGCGCAGTCCAGGGACGTTTTTGACTTGGATCTTGCTTACCTGGATACTGGCATTAGTCACCAGTCCAGCGTTAGTTTTCTCGGCGTGACGCTTGATGGGTGCTTGGATTGGAGGGTTCATTGTGATAAGCTGATCTCCAGAATTAATTCCTCATATTACCAGATTCGAGTACTGAGGCATTCAATGCATGCTGAAGACCTAGTCAGGTTTTATTACGGGCAGGTTTTCTCACGCATGGCATACGGAATCATCCTTTGGGGATCATCTCAGTGTGCCAATCAAGTATTTCTTGCGCAAAAGCGCGTAATTCGTTCTATTGCCGGTATTCATTCAACTACATCTTGCATGCCATATTTCAGGCAATACAGCATTTTGCCTTTGCCTAGTGTATATATTTTAGAACTTTTGGTGTATATTTTTAGATATAAAAACGATTTTAGAAATAACTATGAAATACACGCGTACAATACGAGGCAAAGAAATGATTTCAGGTTGCCGAACAATAGATTGAATATTGCAAAGAGGTCACCGGTATCCGTGGGGCTACAACTTTTTAACAGGTTAACCGATGAATTGTATGTTGTGGAAAATTCCCGAGAGTTTAAATGTAAGCTGCGCTGGCTTCTGCAAATTAATTGCATCTATTCGGTGCAGGAATTTATCGATATTACTGAGTAGTGACACTTCTGGATATGTTGACACATGATAACTTTGTATATGTCTGACTGTGTGTATGTATATGTCGCCGGTAAGATTACCAAAATTATGTATGTCAAATAATTTCTATAATTGACTGAATTAGAAGTCACGCAAATTCTGAGAAGAGCATCTTCATTTTAATAATAACAAATATGTTATAACATACTGCTGTGACTCTTGCAAAATTGAGGTTTATGTAAAATATTGTATCGTTCAAATCAGTAAGGAAGTAAGAATCAAGCATACATCTTAGTGCTAGACCTTATGCTAGACCAATATTTAATACATTTTCTGCAAAATAGTACGTTAGGCAATTTTACATTTAACTAGCTCAGTTTAAAATGACTAAAGCAAAATTTTGTCTCAGGGGCAGAAAATCTAAATAAACTCTCCAATCAAATTGAATGCTCTTCAGTTATTACCAGGTCAGGTAAAGAAAATAAAATGCAAAATAAACTTTATAATACAGTTTATTAAGGATATTAATGCAAATTTTAAAATTATACAAATATATTTACAAAATTAAGTATCTTAAATATTACATAAAATTATGCATGTCATGATCAAATGGTCAAAACAATAAACAAATTATAATTAATAAAAGAATAACATCGAATACAAATTTATAATTTTAAAATGAATATGATTATCATTTTCTTTATTCGTCAAAGATACATGTAAACAATCAACATTTTAAATAAAAAAAAATTATTGTATATTGTGAATTGTACTGGAATATAAATAACAAAATTATGTGACTTATCATTCGCAAGAATATAAACATTAAGGAAATGGCTCTGCCCTAATTAGTTCTGCCTGGCGCCTTTGCTGGCTCCCAAGACAGTACCATCAGAAAGCAAATTCACACTGGTAGGTACCCCAAAGTTCCACCCTACGAGTATGCTTTTCAACTCGTTGGACACAACCCTAACATACACCACCATGTGCTCACCCCTTAAGGTATATATATAAATTTAAGTGTAATACAAAAAAATGGCTTTGTGCATTCAACTAATTGACTCAGCCCCGATTAGTTCTGCCTGGCGCCTTTGCTCGCTCCCAAAACAGTACCACCAAGACGAATTCGTGCTTTAAGGATTCACCAAGACTCCATGCTATGAATTAAACATCTACTTAATTCATCGCACACATCCCTGATCTATTACCCAACACGTCAATATCAAATACACAAACACAATAAAATATAATTAATACAAAGAAAATATATATACATAAAAAAAGATAATAAAACTTTTACCTCGCTCTAAGATTCCAATACAAAACACCACTCAAGAAAAATTTTACAACACTATATATATATACACTAATAATAAACATTATTAAATCACCTTAACTCTTCGTACAGCATCTCAAACTCATCCATCTCAAATATATTTTTTAAAAATTGTCACAAATAATAACAAGTCCCAATGTAAACCAAACTCCCGAATTAAAATTATATCTAATTCATAAAAGTATTCTAAGTCCCACTTCAGTCTTAAAATTCATAAATACAGTAAAATTATTACGAAAATATTATAAGTTCCAATGCGTGAACAAATTTCTAAGTTAGAATAACGTTTCATCTATATGATATTACAGATCCTAAATTTTATTCAAAATTTTTCTAAGTATCGTAAATCGGTTGCAGAAAATTACTCTATGTTCCAATTCACGAATCTAAGTTAATACAACATTTATGTTTAAGGGGAAGAAGAGGTTTCCACCTACTTCTGATTTTCCTTTTAGGGCGGTTTACACCAGCTGTAAAACTGACTGTTTTATTATGCGTCTTCGCTTATATTAGCAACTTCCGAGTAAAAAATTAAGACATGCTCCGTGTCGAAATCATTTCCACCTCTAAAGATGCATATCGATAGTGCTGCACCTTTCAGTCAATCGATGTATTACTAGCTTTCAAAACGTAAACAAATATGTACACATCAACTTGTTTACACATTCATGATTTGTCCAATGCATCTAGCGAAGAATATTGTTTTCGCCGGGCCAAACTGTCGATCTCTCCCGGTCACAGTATTCTTCGTGCGGGAAACACTTTCTTGTTATAATTCACGTAATATTTTATGCTTATTCTAATATTATTTTACGTAAATAAAAATTAAATTTGACAGAATATTAACTTAATAAATATCTATATACACATCATGATGAAATAAATAAAATAATAATTAATTAAAATAAATCTCGAATTGATCTTGATTATACCTATTTATAATTTACCACCAAACTCAAGATCACTGCAATACGTACCTTTCTACTAGCGTACAATTAGGCACGCGTGAGCTTCCTGTTTTTTTCCAAATCACGTTTTTCCTACATGTATACCAATATTTTTATGCATAAATAAAGCATTCGTCGTACATACATTGACTCTGACTGACATTTAAGAAATGAATAACGCTGTTGAAGCAAAATCTCTCTATTAACAATTAAACGCTTGAACTAAAATCTTTAATTTATTGATTCATATATCATAGAAGTAGTGTCTTGTATAATATTGTAACATGTATATTTAATCTTGCAGTATAAAATTCCTCCTCTTATTACTATTATTCGTATATTATAAACTATTTTTGTGTTCCATGGTTTTACTTAATTATAATTTCTTTCATAAATAAATAAATCTGTACTAACTGGAAAGTAGTTTTTTCTCAACAACTGTAAGCATCCGTAATGTTGCAAATATTTAAAATCTAAATCAAAATTCATGCATATAAATGTTGTTTGTAATATTTATAATGATTGATGAATATTATTATAGGATCTTATAAATATTAATCTTCTACGCATATAAATATATATATGGACAACATACTCGTACACCTACATGCAATACGGATGTATGAGGCCGTGTTAGAGAGATTCTCTGTCCTCGAAGTATTGATCCTGCAGTTGCCAGCAGCAATCCCGCCCGACACACTCCGGCTACACACTACGAAGGATAAAGAACCTATTGTAACATTACGTAGCACTTCTGCAATAATAATTATTTAAGATTTCCGGTATGTCACAGGGGTATGCAGTATCTTGTAATTACCAGCTCACGTTGAATTGTGCAGCAAAAACGATGCGGTTTAAAATAAACCAAGAGAGATGGAATTACTGCTTTTTGAATTATTACCGTTCTCGGCGAAATTGCCGTGATAAAATTAAATTGTTCTTAAATTTAGAACTCGGATTTTTATACCTTCCTGAGTGTATTTTAATAGGAACTAACAGGGTTATTTCTTTCTACACTTTATGCTAATTATGTTCATACATAAAGCTTCCTCTTTTAACTTACATACTTCCTACAGTATTCTTAGCATACGGCCGTATAATTTTAAACGCCTTTTATCTATCTATGTGTTTTCATTTTCGCTTTTTTTCTTTTATTTTCTCATTCGTGATTCCGTATAGTTAATTTTATTTTGAATCGTCTGGAGGAGATTTATTTATACTGCGCTTATTTTACTTCCATATTTTTATATAATTTATATACTAATTTATCAATTCTTGTGTTGGCATTAAATAAATAATAAAGTATAAATGTTTATAACCAAGAGTAATAGAATTATAATTTATATCTCAACATTATGCAAGAATTAATATAAATTAAAAAAAAATATGTGTTTTTAAGCATCAGCGAAGAGAGTATATTTTGTTCAATAAATATTTTTGTTTTCCTTTACTTATTCATGTGGACAGGTGTATTATGTAATATTGTATAATTCCTTGGACCAAAGCTGCTCAAAATAATTATAAGCAAGATTAATAAGTGTAATTATAGATTTTTGCTTGACACTAATAATTGAATTAGAAAAATTTAATTAAAAAATTTACCCATGGGTGAGATTTGTGCTGACGACCTCTCAATGGCTTAAGTCTTATTATCACAAGACCACGGGGAGAAAATGATTTCGAATCACATAAATGGTACTCAATTCCATCAAGTAAAAGTTGTTAAGAGATATTATAGAAGTAGTGTAGTGTAGTGAATTTAAATGTTGTATATGATAAACGTAGACCTTTTGATTAAGCTACATAGAAAATAGCGGCTGTTATATGCTTAATGACTTGTAATTAATTATTAATTAACGATGGATATAATTTGATGTTGCTTGTGCTATTCCCATCATTTGGATTTTGAAATAAAATCGATGTTTCGTTGGATATTTCGTCTGCCGTTCTCTGGGTAGGCCTAGAAAAAAGCTTTTCTTGCCAAAACTAAACTAAACTTGTATTTTTAAGGTGAAATTTGAGTAAAACACTCATGACACTTCTAAATATCAATGTGACCTACTTGATCTGATCCTGACCTTTGTGGTGTAATATTAGATAACGTGTTAACGCTCTCATGAATAATTGGCATCCAGACCTCTTTAATCACCAGGCTTGTAATGCTGTTGGATGTCGTTTTTGATAAACCAAATATTTTCCAATGATTCTACTTAACACGTTTGCTACCCCCATAAGAAAAAAAAACTTTCAAATTAGACTACCCGTTTTTTTTTTATATAATGTGATAGGAAATACTCAATTTAGACAGGTTTGGTACAAGTTTTTCGAAAAAAAATATTGTTTGTACTGCATTTACTTCCGGCTCATAAATGAGACGGTGGTCTATAGTAATAATTGATCAAACTAGACTGCTTGGCTCTTATTTGAGCCGAGTGAAATTACATGCAAATTGTCAAAGAGTAGTAAATAAGTAAGGTAGAATACCAATTTTAAGTTTTTATTGCAAAAGTAACAAAGTTATAAATTTCAAATTATAAAAAAAGATCTATTCTGTAAAAAAAATATTAATTTTTTGGTATGTATAACAGAAAACAAAAAAGAAATCAATTTACAATAACAAATTACATATGATATTGTGCGAAACATTTGTCAGGACAGAGGCCAACTTCTTTTTTCTGCTCATCACGACATAAACTGCAAACAAACCACGTTTGTACACGTTTTTTATCCCGCCTCTGGCACATACGGCACCGAATCCTCTTGGCTAATTTTTTAGGAAAGTGTTTTTCAGTGGAGTTGCGAGAAGTGCTTGGCCTGACTCCTTCAGTAAGATACGTTACTATTTCATCTCTGAAATCTAAATAACTGATCTTCTTGTTTGAGCTCTTCTCATAAATATATTTGCTGTTCCAAATACAAATGTCCAGAAGACGAAAAAATAATTTCAAATACCATCTTATGATTTTGCGTGGTGTTGTGTAGTACGACAACATTTGGTCGGCTCTGTCTATCCCTGACATATACTTGTTGTAGTCAGATATGATGTTTGGTTTTAAAACATCTGTACCTTTTCTATTCGTCGTTTCCACCATAGAAAATTTATGACAAGTGGAAATCAACAGAACGTCTCTCTTGTCGCGCCATTTTCCCACTACAACTCTACGTTTTCGTCTCCATATTGTTCCTCCTCTAGGTAACTTTTTGTTACAACATCTTTTGGATTACCTTTTCTGTTTTTTCTAAGAGTTCCCACAATATGAGTGTTTTCTTCTAGCATAGATTCGGCAAGAGGAACACACTCGTGTAATAATTATCAAGAAAAATAGTATGTCTCTTATTTAGATATGGTTCCATAAGCTTTTCGACGACACCATAACCACGTCCCATTTTTTCATTTTGGATGGTTCCTTTAAATTAGAATATTCAAAACACACCCGTCGGGGATACATAATTCGTACAATTTTATGCCATATTTGGCAGCCTTGTTTGGAATGTATTGACGAAAATATAATCGCCCTCGCCACAGCAATAAGGCTTCATCAATTGAAATATTTGTTGCCTCACTTCCGGAGTCCACGTAAGGTTCTCCTCAGATTCCTCGTGCAAAATAATTGAATCATCAGACTCAAGACCTTCTTCCATTACTTTTCTACCTTCTTCTTCAAGTTCTGCCACTGTTAAACGTCTTTTCGCAGGATTCATCTTGTAAAACTGCCCTCAATTAGCAACGACTTTGCCCTCGTTATTGCAGACTACGAGCTACATAACCCCACAAAATACACCGAGACCGCGAGACCACGCGACCCACATGTGAGTCATACATTCATAGAGACTACCTTGCAAAATCAGCCTCCTACAGACAGACCAGAAGAAATAAATTCGTATTTAGTAAATATAGGTCTCTGGCTCACATATGAAACGGTGGTCTGAGAGTGAAAATTGTGCGGCTGATATATGGGACGCGCGGTAGCCAACGTGTTAATTGACTTACTTTCCTAATTATCATTTTTGTTATTAATTCCTATTTTAAGCAATATAATATAATAAGTCATGATGACAGTAATTTAATTACATTAGTTGTATATTTGGGTAAGGATCGTGATATATATATGTACTCAAAAAAGAATGTTGATATATCACTATCCTTATGTTCTTGGCATTTAACTAGTACACTTTTTTTTATTATACTCAGCATTATCAAAATTATTAGTATTCAAAGGCAAACATATTCAATATTAAACATATTATGTTATCCAATAAATGTGCAACATTCAAATTTTAAAAATTCAACCTGAACCATCTCGAAACAATCACACTCAAAGAAACACTTTAGAAGCTATACTAATATTAAAATGTTAAAATACTACTAACTAGTATACACTTTTTTTTATTATACTCAGCATTATCAAAATTATTAGTATTCAAAGGCAAACATATTCAATATTAAACATATTATGTTATCCAATAAATGTGCAACATTCAAATTTTAAAAATTCAACTTGAACCATCTCGAAACAATCACACTCAAAGAAGCACTTTAGAAGCTATACTAATATTAAAATGTTAAAATACTACTAACTAGTACACTTTTTTTTATTATACTCAGCATTATCAAAATTATTAGTATTCAAAGGCAAACATATTCAATATTAAACATATTATGTTATCCAATAAATGTGCAACATTCAAATTTTAAAAATTCAACCTGAACCATCTCGAAACAATCACACTCAAAGAAGCACTTTAGAAGCTATACTAATATTAAAATGTTAAAATATATTTTGTCAATCATTATTTAAAAAGAGATATATGTAGAGCATTCAGAAAAAATAGATATTTCATTAACGAAAAGAAGATAAAATAAAATTACCAGGTTGTACAATAGTAAATTCATACATTTTACAGGTAGGTTTATCACGTAGAGTCGATAAAATAAAAGATAGCCCATTACAATGGCGGTAGAAAATTTTCTTATTTAGGAGACTGCCGGAAATAAGAAGACCGATAACATCTGCCTATCAGTAGGGCCTGTTGATATAACCTGTAACGCTGAAAGATGCCTATAATGCCAGCAAACAAAATGGTGGAGTTGCCATCTACATACGCTTGAAGACATATATAGCACAGAAGAATTTTAAGCAAATTACTATCAGAAACCTTACATAGATTTGAATTACTTGCCAAATTTAAAAGAGTAATATTTAATTATTCGAAATTTTTACATATCTGAATAATCAGCGTTCCAATTTAAGAAGTTGATCCTCAAACAGCCGATTTTGATCAATACTTTCAAGAAACCTTGCCGAGACGATAATATTATAGCAGAAATACACTTCACGAATTTCACAACGACCAGCAGATCCTCTACAAGAGATGTCTTATATATTACGCTTTAGCCGTTACTCTAGAAGATTCCATCCAGAATTTAGTCACTGGGGTACAGCAATCCGATAGGTACAACTTCAATCGCCTGATTATATGTCGGCTCTGCAAGCCCCTCAATAAATTATACACTTGCTTAACGCTGGATTTTGATGTAATCGTTGTAAAGTTAAAGCTCAATATCTTGCGATCGCACAAAAACAAAATACTTGATAAAACAAGTACATGCTTTATGAAGTCATCAAGTCCAACGAATAATACACGTTGAGCTTCTAACACTGTTGTCACTCAAATATCATTACTTCAAAACAAATACGGTCATAATCAAACTATTACACAGTCAATATTGTAACAATAACTGGTGACAATAAAAATATTTTCTTCCAACTAAAACATACTACGTTGAACCGTGTAACCCTTTTATAAAATATTAAATTATATATCAGACAATCCATTAATGTCATTTCTATCATTAACTGTCCTAATACGATTTTTAATCTGAATTATTTCGAAATCATTTCCGGCTTTGGTGTTATTTTCTTTATTTAGAAGAATAATTGCATTAACAAAATGAAATCTATGTCCAGTAGAGTATTACTGTGTTTTTTCAAAAAAGTCATATTTCCGAGGAATAAGTGATTTAATTTATTAACATTATTGATAGGGCCAGAACGGGTTCTTATTTTAATATTATATATATATATATTATATATACATATATTAAAATTATTTGCCAAATATACAAATGTATTGAAAAAATGAATATCTTCTTGGTAGTAGTGGCAAATGATAAGCAAAAGTAATAACAATATGACAACTGGTTGTCATTTAGAATATATTGACAAATATAGAATATAATCAAATATGTATGAATGAAAATGTAAACAATAAGCATAGGACAATCGGTATTACTTATGCAGTTCCATTAAATGATTTAGGTTACCTTAAACTGTTCAATTAATGTAATTATTATTATATATACATATACATATATAGAAAGAGAGTACAGGCATTTCTACTACAAAATGACAAGGATGAAAATATATGCTTTGACGTTTCTTTTAATTCAGGTCGTAACCCAAAAAGTATTTACCATAAAACAGGTAGGACGAGCAAATTTTGTGAGAAAAGCAACTAAGAGTCGGACTAAAGGGTGGATATAATGAGTATAAATGTATGTACCTAGTAATAAAGTTAACAGGAAACCTTATTCGCCTATTTGTACACGTCTAATTAACATCTGGAAAAGGGTATGGTTTTAGAACGTCTACAGTGAAGACAAATAGTATTTATAAATCGTTAAAAACTCTACCTATCCCTTGCCGGTCGGGTAAAGCAGTAATTTGCAATAACGAAAACACACAAAAAAAAACGAATGAGTATCATTTAAAAGACATATATTCACGTCACTGGGTTAAATCTTAAATGGCAGTCAGTTTTTCAACGTCAAAATCCATGAAACGGTTAAGCTTATGTCGATTGATTTATTGTCGCTGCAAGCCCGCAGTAAACACAACTTCTGCGTTATGGACGAGTTCAGTGTAAATTCCGTATTTAGATAATGCAGGGATACATTCTGATCCATTTACATTAATAATGATCGAAGTCAATTTGAACCCTAGCTTTTTATGTGTCAAGTAACTTTTCAGAATTGCTTCTTTTTACATCCCTTTTACACCTAAAATATTCAACATGATTTTTTTTTAGCAAAACGTACTTTCCATTAAATGGAACTACACCATTGCCTTTTGAAAGCCCATTTATTCTTCTTACTAATTTACAAATTGAGACTTCTATTCGCTGTTGTGATGAATGGCCGTTTTAAATGCAAAACAATACTATTCGTTTCCAGAAACGCATTAAATATTATTTAATTTCTTGCAAGAAATGTAATACTGATAAATATTTTAATGTTGACTTTACAGTCTTAGTTTTGTGTAAATTGTTAATAGTTATTTACGAATCAAATGCGGGAAGACTATCTTCCCGCGTGAGCGCATTTTGAAAGGATGAGCGATCGAAGGAAGCGCATGCTCTTAATTGCGCGAATGCGTAGAAGATGTCTTCACGCAAGTGGTTTGTACAACATTTTTTGAACGAGCATTAAATTAAAAAAATATTGATTAAAGTGCATATTACCATACCTAATCTTATAGTATATTATGCAATGAGCATTTAATGATAGCTATTAAGACACGAGTAAGAAAATTACAATACGAGGCGAAGCCGAGTATTGTAATGAATACGAGTGTCTTAATAGCCATTAAATGCGAGTTGCATACACTATTTTCTCTACGACCCCATAATAAAACATTATTTTGTGAACATTCTATATCATAAATTGAGGTTAAAATTATACATGCACCTTTGGGAGTTTAGCTGGTAATACATTGTTGGTGGTTACTAAGGCTTGTTCCATAATTTCTGGTGGACTCAAATTTTACATTTCACTGTCATTATCCCTCATTTTTACCGTTTATATTTTCAAAAAAGCACAAATTTTAAGTACTTACTTGTAAATTGCAGAGAACTGTCACATTTATTTAATTTGTATATCTGTCAGATATGCAGTCGCCATATTGAATATTGTTTGAATATTCGAATGTCGCATATTTATTGGATATAAACTTGTATCGTAATGAAAAATCTGTATTCCTATTAGATATAAACTTGTAACATAATGAAAATCTGTATCGTAATGGACATCGTTAAAGTACAGGTTCGGTATATCTAATAATACAATTAAAGTATGGGAGTAGAAAAAATGCATTACCTAATGAATTTAAGCATTTTATGTCGGACCTATTACTCACATTTCCATTAAGTTTAAGTTATTATATTCTTGCATATGACGTTTTGATTCTTATATTTATAGTGAATTTACCGATTTTTGGGATTGATTACAATTCACTGTTAATGTAGATGTTGCTTGCGAGATCGTCTAATAGATGACGCTTAAAATTTTATGGAATTTTTTTTAGGAATTAATCCTATTTCCCTAGCTTTTAATAAGAAAAAATCCAGGGAAGTAGTATTTTATAAACTATATTTTATTACCACAAAGATAAATTTTGTTTTTGATGTCCCAAAGAGCTAGTGTTTTTTGCAATTTTTACAGTCGAGTCGACCGGGAAACATTAGTTGCTGGTCGGGTGATGCATGCGCGAAATGTTACTTTACACGCGGTGAGTAAAAAAATATTTAAATATAATCACTCAGCATTTTCTATTTGTTAAAGCTTAATACGTCTTGTTAGAAATTTCTCATACACGAGTACATGGTTTCATCAAATGCCTTTGCTCGGAGTTCTAATATATTGCAATTAAAATAAAACGAAACTCATATTTTTTCATATACTGCATTTGTTTTAAACTAGCTGGCCCGACAGGCGTTGTTCTGCCCTTTTCTGTAGGTGGCAAGATTAGTATTCTACCAAAAAAAAATAGCGACATCTATCGGACGACAGCATACACAAAAATGACTTTGACCACGCGAACATATTGTGTAGGTACATATAAATCACGTATGTTTATAAATATAAAATTTCTTGCTAACTCAACCACAGAGGTAGCGCTGTGGTTGAGTTAGCTACCTATCAGTTCGAGATTTTGTGACTTCATTTTTTGGCACTAAACCAATATATTGTAATAGGGGGGGGGGTATTGTATTTGTATATGCGCCCCTATTTTATGTGACACGAGAATGCTACGGTGTGAGAGTAAATATTTATTTCGCTAATTGATTTGTTTATTTATAAGAAAAAAATAAATGATAATAAATTAAATGGCTAATATCCTTATATAAGTTCTAAATCGTTGTACAAAGTTAATTCTACCGGCTAGCTAAGGGGGGTTATATTTTCCATGTACTGAAATAATTATGTTCTAGATTCATGGGTATATGTGTATCACAGGATCGCCCTAAGTTGAAAAGTACAATTAAATTAATATTTCAAAATTCGCGGTATTCAGCGTATAACTCCATAAGTTTCGTATTAGAATTTATTCAGGAGGGAGTAAGACGCTCTTACATTTAGCGCGGAAATGCTAAAAACACTCGTGTGTATAACTTGTTACTGTAATAGAAAAAATTAAATAGTGATACAGTTATTTCAGTGGTGGATTCTCTAAATGACTAATAATCTATCTCGGGTCATTAAGGAGGTTCGAAATTACCATGGTCCTAAGATACAGCGTTCCTCCAATGGTGCGAAGATCTCGAAGATTACAACCTGAAAAGATTATTTTCTGGCACAGCTCTATTGCCGTTGCACAAAATAAAATATGTGTACTTCTTTCTTTGACGGTGAAACAGGATTTATCAATAGTGGAAACAAACACATCATTTACAGAACAAACAGATTTCGATTTATTAAAAATGGTAATAAACATGAAACAGAATACAACAATGATCTTGTAGAAATATTTGACGAATCAAAAAAAAACACAATAAGTAATAATATGAACGTGGATTTATCCAATACACTTTGTATTTTATACAAACAATATTTCTATAGGCAACGGTTCTACTATTAAAAAAAACATCAAATGGCAATGTAGGCGAATTTAAACCTTATTTGTGTGAACTTAAATCGAAGTGAACGTATCAATGGATCAGAATGATATTTATTGTAAGTATATCCTGATATTTTATTTAAATAAAGATTATTTTAATTGTAAATGTAAAATGACCCAAAAGTTTTCGTTATGTATACTTTAAGAGTTGACTTTTATTTATGATTGAGAATCAGATGGGATTGAAAGATGTTACATATTGCTGTAGCATATAAATATTTATTTTAAATAATGTTATTGCCATACGTTGGGCATCGCCATATAATTTATATGCTGTGACAACATATATTTGTGTGTATTACCACACGTAGGGTATAGTCTTTTGTATATGCTATACTCTTAAAATTATTCTTTATACACCAAAAACTTATAATTGGTTTTGTATTTTATTTCTTTTTATATTGTTGAAGCATGTACTTTGTGACTATTGTGGATTCTGGCAATGTATGTGGTTCCTTCTCCTTCACTGATGATTTTTCTCTTGCTCAAAATAGGGAAGAGGTAATAGTTTTGTTCAAAGAAAAACTGTATGTCTATACAACATAATCATATACCTTTTATTTTGTAATTTATAGACTCAAAATAATTTTTATACACACCTTTATGCTCTAAACAAAATACATAATTGAAAATGCTCATATCATTTATACCTAATGCCGGTTGTAATGTATGTAAATCTTTTATTTATTTATTTATTCTGCTAAACAAAATAAATATTTATCCTGTAAATAAACAAATGTAAACTTTTATTGTACATTGATGGTGATACTTATCGATGTAATTATATTTATGTGTTGGCTTCAATTAATTGCTTTAGACAACCATTTGCACGTGTTGTATCTAGCTCTTAATCTTTGCCTTGTGGAACTTTTAATTAATTATTTGCCTAACTTGAAAGAGATTAATGATGCCTAGACAATACGATGAAGAAAATGCTCATTCGCACGTAGCATCTCTCCAACTGCCCAACACCATTAATCCTATTTTGTTGTAATTCCAACTTTATGAATTAAAAACAAACCTTACAGGATAAAATATTTACTTATCTATATTGTCCAACAATACATTGATTAATCATTTGCACGTAAAAACCAATGTCTGTTCAACAATTTGTATAACTTCCTTTTCAAAAAAAATAAACTTACTTGCTATCAAAATATTCATTTTGAATGTCCATATTGAACGTTTCAAGTGAATTCAAATATATTAAATAAAATAAGAACTACTATGAATATACGTGATGAAGAAATAATGAAAACTACAATGTAACAATCTAAAGCGTCTTATTCTTTAGGAGTTGTAATAAGAGGTCTTCCTTTCGGAATTGTCATGAGAAGTCTTCTTCGTGTCGAATCTTGTTTCGTATTTATAGCGGCAAAAAAAACTCTATGTTGACCATTGCGCCCTCTAGTCCATATTTTAGGTTGGCATTGGAATACACGTTCCAGTGAAGTCGCTGCCCGCATGTTGCCGTCTTGATACACACACACATACACATATTGTTCTGACAGTTCACTATTTACCAAACGTCAATATAAATTTCCAATTCAAAAGTCCCCTCTGCCTCGCACAGCATTTCCAACGGTAGGTTTATTCTTGTCGCTAATACCATCCTTCTTTGTATTCGTCAATGAACCTATTGCCTTGTTCATTGTTCGATACATATTTTTTTCTTTCCATTTATTAATGTCAATTTCACTTTTCTTTTAGCTGAATTGCGACTTGGCAAAATGGGAAACATGCCGAAGATAACTATTATTTTTCTTCCCGCACTGCCTGTACCTGGAGGACACGCCTGTTTCTTCACCGTTTCTCTATCTTCTATCCATGATCTTTCTATTGGTAAAATGTCAATCTGCAATAGACTTTACACAAGTTTTATATATTTTGTTGTCTTTTTGTAGGTCATGAAACTGTACACGTCTGTTTCCAGTCTCTGAAGCATTGTGTTACAAACAAATCATAAACACATATACTTTTTATTTATGATGTCAGCTACCCTTCAATACAAAATGTTATTGTTGATCGTTTCTACGTTTTACATATTTTTATATCCTTTTTCTTAGTCTAGTTATAAGCTAAGGTAAATTTTATCTTTTAATACAATTTAATTCTTAAACTCTTTCATAAAATTTTTACTGCTTTATGCATATAAATCATAATAATTTACTTATTTATATTTCTTGCATATCGTATTTCATCTTTTCCATGATATATAAACCATACATCTTGTGTAATCTTTTACAAAAGAAATATATTACAAATATTTATTTTGTCTTTTATTTCATTTTTATTTAATAAATTTTTATTTTGTCTTTTGTTTCATATTTATTTAATAAACTTTATTTTGTATTTTCTCATTATTTACTTGAATAATACTGACTTTTGAATTACTTGTATTGACCATGTGTATGCAACTTTGTATACATCTATGTAGTTTTTGTTGCATAGTTTTACTCAATGATATTTATTTTATTTCTAATCTTAAACTAATCTCTAAAGCTATTCTTATTCTATAAATTTTGCGAGTTCACGGTAATATGTTTGACCTAGTTTTGGGCACTGAATGTGCATTCAACATTAAATAAACTTAGTACCTTTATATGTTACTAATTCCTTGCTTGTTGGAGAACAGGTGTTCCGGGTAGTTTAAGGTGGACTTCCAGGAGTGTCGCAACTATTGTCCTGTTTCTGATAGCTGCTACGGGCAGGTGGACTGCGAAGTTTACCTTCCGTTCTCCCTCTATTGTTGGAATGTCCTTCTACGGTGTGGATTAACAGATGGCACGTGAGTGGGTATCTGGGTTATTCCTGACCTCGTGATTTTTAACTCGGACGTGAAAAATTACTTTATGAAGGATTGATCGATGAATCACTGGATTTGAAAATGAATCGAAAAATGAATCTCAATTTGAAAATGAATCAAAATGAATCTTCTTGAATTTGAAAATGAATGCCGCTTTACGTCGTATGTGCCTTTTTATATACATTGTGTGTTGTCAGAGTTGTTTCCATGGTAACATATACGGTAATTATGTACAAAGTCTTATTATGGACAAATTTATTTTGGATTATCAGTGGAATAATGTTTTTTAATAGTTAAATTTTCTCGTCTTTCAATCGGTGCAATAAAATTATTTTAATTAGTTTTCTTTTCGAAAAACACATTTTTTAAAGTTTAAAGGACCAATTTAGCATTTCGACTGTCATATGTTCGCTGACGTCATGGACGCTAATAAACTTAATTAAAATATCAAAATTTTGGATTAAAATGCCTTTTTAGTAGAACCTATCCTTCACAAATTATACTTTTAAATACATTTAATAACGTTTCACCTTTCAATCCTTCCAAATCTCTTTATTTATATAAAAAATTAGTGTGGTTAGTTTTTGAATTGATATATCTAAAAATTTTTATATCAACTACTTTGCTTGTAATTAGTATTGTTAAGCTTTTATGTTACCTAGGTTGACAACTATCAAATTATCCAATATACTTATTTAAATATTTGTATTCAAATTGCAAATATAACGCTGAGAAATATTTCAACGTAAATTAGTTTTGATAAACTTTGTATCTGTTTGGTTTTATTTAAAATTAACTTTAATTATGTATATGACATATCTGAAAGTAATTGTGATTCCTTCAATATGGCGAATTATTATACAAATACAAAATGATGCTTAGATTGATTTTGTGCATTTAATAGATTTATAGTTTATTACAATAATTGTAAATTGACAAATTGTTTATGAGGTAAACGTTTCTGATGCTCAACATTAGTTTATTTTGGTTTTTCGCTATGCACTTTTAATTAGAAATTAGTCATGTATGTCCTATAATTTTAATATTGCTTGGAATGATGTTTTCGTGGCTATCAACCTTGCTTTAAATTATGACCTGTAACTTTTTGTGACTTTTTGATGTTAAGAATTCAAACTTTAAAATGGTAATAATTTACATTGCCATAGTGTGTTTGGTAAATGTTAAAACTTGAAATTAAAATTGACCATTTGTAATGGTTGTCAAATTCATTTTAGATTATTAATTTGCCTACATAAAATTATACTTATCATTGTTGTATTGTAAAAATATGCTTATTATAACTATAAAAATTATACTAATTTGTTTAATAAATTAATTCAGTTATCAGTTGGGGTTCCTGAAAAGGGTAGTCATTGGTTTGGTTTTTCTAATTGTGGGGGTAATTTGCTTTCTAACATTCAAAATTTTAATTGGGGTATCAGACAGAATATACTAGTTTTGTTAGCAATATCTGCATTATTATTCAGGGACTCTTATATAAGGGTCGTATGTTAAGCATCGCTGACGTATGCATGGTTGCATATCGTAAAGGGGGTTAATGGGTGAATTTATGTTTGTGTATGTATTTGACTGGTGTTGTCTCATATTCAACACCAGTTCAATATATTATAAATATGAGTTACTTTGGCATAAATTTAGAACTGGTTAATAACATTACTACAACGCCCCTTGTCAGATCCTAACATAGTTGCATGCTGTACGAGTTGATTCTTCATTATAGTTTATTTAGTAAAGGATGCATTTCTTGGCTTGTATATTATACGATTTTCGCATCAAAGCGCAAAATCGTTAAGAATAAATAAATGGATGAATATGAATTATTACGTAGATATGTAAAGAATGTACCTGGTCCATAAGAGTTACTCAACTTTCACTCACTATGTAATAGCAGTTTTTTTGCTAATATCTTGTAAATTATGCATTCTATAAAAATTTACATGGAGGACAAAAGCATTTAGAGCTCGATTTGGAAAAAAATCATAATTCGGACCGGAAGGAAATAGAACTTCTACTCCTATCGAATAGTAGTTTTACTCGTCAACTACTAAGTTTAGACATATTTATAGAGAATACAGAACTACTAAAAAATGAATTCTAGAAATATTTTATGAAAAAAAGTTTTTCGAAATTCCTAAGTAGGCTTTTTTGTCTTATCGAAAAACAAATATCTTGCAAATTATGCATTCTATACAGCTTTTTTCAGCATACAAAAGTATTTAGAGCTCGGGTTGGAACAATTTCTGTATATAAAACATTTCTTAATTCGGACCGGAAGTAATTTTTTACTCTTATCAAGAAGTACGCTCACATTTCTCTAATTATACACTCTTAAGAGATTTATTAAAAAATAAAACTACTTTAATAATAATAATAATAATACTTGTGTACTCAACAGTAAAAAACCAACAAGGGGAACACTATAATTTACAATAGATGTGCGGATTACAAACAATAAATTACACATAAATCATTCATTTAAGTTTGAGCTCCAAAAAAAAATATCATTAAAATACTTATTTCCATTACGGCACATTTGATGTAGTGGCCTTCTCAGCATGACATTTGTCGTGCACGTGGAAGTAAAAAACATAACTTGGCTTCTGGCAGAAAGCCGTGGCACGTTAAAATGAATCAAACCGAACAGATAGGGACAGTCAATCCTGTTATGCACGAAACCATGTAAAAAGTAAACACTAGCCAAACAACAGCAGTGTCACGTCATGCATCCACATACGCGAGGTGTACACTATAAATATGACGGCTCGAAGCCCAGTAGTTTTTAGTAATCAGCCAACCAATTTGACTAACGCACGAAAATGTCTGAAGTAACGAAAATTGTGTACCGTGCGGTCATTAAATTTTTAACAAAAGAAGGGCATACACCTTATTACATTAAACAACGTTTAGACGGCGTTTACGGTTATTCATCTCCTTCGTATTCAACTGTAAAAAAGTGGGCAAAATGTTTGCATTTCCGAAACAAGTGTTCCTCGAATTCTCTATGACTATTTGGGTATGAATAGAATTAGTGCTAGATGGGTACCGCGACTTCTTTCTGCTCTCCAACGTGAACATCGATTCGAATGTGCGCAATCGTTTTTAAACATGCGTGCAGACGACCCAAAACCGATTTTGAAGTCCATTGTTACAGGGGATGAAACAATGGTTCTGTTTTACGATCCTCTATCGAAAAGGGAGTCCATAGAATGGCGGCGACCTGATGAACCTCGTCCCAAAAAGGTGAAAGTCGTTCAATCAACGAAAAAGGTGATAGCCACAATATTCTGGGATTGTGAGGGTATTTTGCTTATTGACTTTCAAGAGCGCAATAGAAGTGTGAACGGCACATATTATGCGTCTTTATTGCATAAATTAAGGAACAGTATTCATGCAAAACGTCGTGGAAAATTTACAAAAGTTGTCCGATTATTGCACGACAATGCTCCCGGTCATACTGCCGCCATTTCACAAGCTGCCATCCGCAAATGTGGCTTTCAAAAATTGGAACATCCACCGTATAGCCCGGATATGGCTCATTGTGATTTCTTTTTTTTCTAATTTAAAAAAAGATCTTAAGGGACATAGTTTTAAGGACGACAGTGAGTTGCAAGCCGCTGTTATAGGACATGTTGACGGAAAAACTTCAGATTATTTTTACAAGGGTTTCGACTTATAAATTAATCGTTGTAATAAATGTATAGAAGTTAGGGGAGACTACATTGAAAAATAAAAATTCTTATATTGTTCCAAGTTTCTTTTTTGTATATCAGGCCGAGAATTTATGGCGCCTACCTCGTATCGAAACTATAGAAAATTGGATTTTATTTGTACAAAAAAAAATAATTATTGAGAAGAATTAAGTATTATTATTTCGATATAATATTCAATATTAAATTCATTAATGTATTCATTTACTTCATAGTAGATATATTTCCTGTTATATCTCCTATACTATTTGGAATGAATGCATTAAGAGAATTGCTAAAGCGAAGGGGTTTGCCATGTTCCAATACATTAATCGAAATAATAGTTCGGCACTCTGGAACAAAAAGATAAAAGAAAACTTTTACAGGTGAAAACGCTAAAGTATTGTAACAATTCGTCCATACGTATTACTAAAACATTTACCGCTGGCAATGTAATCTCTCACGCTAACAGGTATGCACCTATGTACTACCATTATCAATCTAGCAAGATACATTAGTTTAAACGCGAGCAGTATTTTCTCATATGAAAGGACACATCGTGTTATACAATGTGGCAGTAACTGAGTGATATATTCCTATTAATTTATAATTGAATATTCCAGTTAATTAAAATTGAAACTGTAAACACTTCCTGCTAATTAAATCAAATAATTCGAGTGGAAAATGTAGTTTGTTTGTTAATGCAATATGTACAGCTTCACAATTAATTATTATATTATTATATTGGATCAGTTGCTATCAGTTTCTATTACTATAATTTTTTTATAAAAATCAAATTACTGTACCAAACATAACAATATTTATATAATATTTGAGTAAACCGCCGAATTTCACATACTACACCGATTTTCCCAAGGCACTGAACATAGCAGAAACATTAGTTTTTACCCATCTCTTCGTTGCCTGTTTATATAGGCCCAAGAAGGTATTTTGTGATATATAGAATTCCATACCATACGAAAAGGAACCATCAATAAATTTATTAATGTAATGTAAAAATGGTCCCACGTTGCGGAGCCATAATGAAAAGGTACACCCTTAAAATGAATGCCCCAAAGTTGAACACCATATTGAAAAAGGAACTGTTACTTGAAATTTAGTTTAATAATAATAGAATTATAGAATAAAATAAAATAAATTGTTTTGTTTGCCGACTAAACTCAGTTCGTAATCTCCGGGCGATTCATGTTAAGAGAGATGATAACTTAACAGTTTCCTTAGAGTATTATTGGGTGTTAATTATAATAAAATACCATTATATAATTTAAATAATGATTATATTTGATATCAATGATTTTATAGGTTTTTACAAACAAAGTAAAATTTTATAGAATAAACTGCTTTTAACAGAAAAATAACACATTAACAAACTGGTTAAATACGCTTTTACAATTGTTACATATAAGAAAATTTACGTATATTATTCATTATAATAAAATGATAACAACATATGCGAGAAACTACAACTCAGGCGAACATGTTTAACACACAATGCTAAAAAATACATCAAATTACATTATGCGATTACACGTTGTGACGCTGTTTATTAAATATATTTATTTTCTAGATAAATATATTTTTCTTATTTCGTTTCTATTTGAAACTGATTTGTAATGTTTAATTCTTTATTTGATTATTACATTTACATACAATGGTTTTTAAAAATACCTTATTTTAAGGCTGCTTTCTTCTTTCTTGTTATATGGGCCTCTTCTTATCCTCGATGCGTTCACGTTGAATTTTCTTATTTCTCGATGCTTAAGCCGCGGTTTCAGCAACCAAGACGTTGAGAATTTATATACGCCGCTAATTGTAGCACAATCTTTATAACCAAAGATATAGTAACTTGACTACAAACTTGATTAGTTAATTTACTTAAATTTCACTTGTCAACGACTCTACAGGCCGTTGTCGACCCACTACCTGGAGTCTATTTTCTTGGAGTTCGCTTTCCGACTCTTACTCGAAGTCTAGCTGTCGACTCATACATTGCAACAGGCATTTTCCTCCTTATAGTTGGACGTCTGGGATTCCCCGCTTTCTAAATAATCTGGGCACTCCGGCTTGCATTTCACACCCAAATTTACTTACCTAACCGTGAGAAGTTATAGATATCGCCGCGCTTATCTCACTAATATAAGCTTTCGACGCCGCAATGCTTATACATAACAAAACTTATTTACATACACACGACTACATGGGCATTAAAATTATAGTAATATATTCATTGATTTCAAATATATTTAAAATATTCATAAAATATTATTTATTGGATTATTTAATATAATAAACTTATAATATTAATTGAGAAAATAGGCTTTACTGGAGCCTATTAGTCTTCAGTAGTTTCATTATCAGTATTGCTGAAACAATTGAGTAAATACATTAAACTTTTGTTTTCCGTTTTGTATCTCTATATTAGCCATATATTTTTACCAATGTTGACGTAAAACATTGTAAGAAACTTTTGTTTGTGCTACTCGAAGTACTAGTTGTTATAATTTAACAAATATAAATATATATCTATTTGCCTACTCGGCATTTCTATACTATTACATTTCTGTATTTATGATTTTTAAGAAATGTAAATAGTTTTATATATATATATATTGTAAGATCAATTATTTTAAGAGAGCAAAGTCGCGTTTGTCACGTGATTGAGTCACGACTTATTCACGTGATAAGTACATGCTTAGAATCCGGAAAATGCGATTTGTTCGTATGCGCAAGGCTAGAGGTAGTATATAAAGAGACCTGGATTTTGAAGATTGTAACTTTGAATGCTTCTTCCTTGTCTGTTTTATGATTCACCTAGAGCAGTAAATGCTGCCTTCTGGCCTGCTTTACAGCTTACTATCCCCGCCTAATCAGCTGCCGCTAATGACCTGTTGATTACAATCCCTCCACATATTGTCATTACAGATTTGTATTCTCCTCGTCTGAACAGCTGTCGCGAATGACCTGTTGTTTATTCCGCCAGATTTATCATCCACAGCAAACAATCCAGTATTAAGTAAGGCTCCTGTAGAAAAACATATGTCCGTTACAAGATTATTATTTTGACACCAGAAGTCTTATAGAAACACAGACATTCACCAAGCTATTAATACTCCGAACGTCAATTGATTTGAATTTAAATTTTTATTAGTAGCAAACCATTCATCACATATCTTTCGAGGAATGCAACGTAAGCCAACTTTTAATATTGAAAGATTTTCATGCTTAATTTTTAAATCCACAATTTTTATATCTACAGTTGACAATATAATAATTGGTCAACAAATTTCAATTTTATTATGTGTTAAGAATTTATATTAATAAAATGATGACATTTTGGGTTAATATGTAAAATTTACTCAGAATTAGAAATAAATGCGATATTGGACGTAAACTCTAAACTCGAGTATTTAATATTTCATTATATTTTCGAATAAATATGACAATAATATGTACATACATCGTAAATTCGTAGGTTTGATTGTAAAATTTAAGATAAAATAGAAACTGCTTCTAAAATTTATTGTGAAAGTATTTCAAAAATACAGTAACAAATTAGTACACTAAAATTATATATATAAATTAGTCTGATTCACTAGACAGTATCAATATCACGGCTATATAATGTAAATGGTTTTACAATATCATCCATTAATCCATTCACATCCTGTATTCTAAATAGGAAGCTTTTGTGCTTTCGTGAATGATATAATGCATGACTGTTACAATATAATCTGGCCACATAGACAATACTTGTTCAAACCATTCTTCAAAAGTGGTACCATTCATTTCATCATGGGAATCGGCTTCATTTTTTATCTTTGAAAGTGTTTCTTTATAAATAAGAAACTATATACCACCTGTGGTATAGTAATTTTGACAGATACATTAATGTCTCATAGTTATTTTTTAGTAGATTAGTTTGCCTTTTTCTGTAAGTTTTTAATTATGCGATATATAGTTGATGTTGCCAGCTCTATAATACATTGTTTACAATATACTGTTTTGAACTAATACCTATATCTTACTTAGTGTTTGTTTCCATTTTTTGAATTACTAACTTCACATTTTATACATAATATTTAAAATTATATATTTTTATAAACGTACCAATTGACTCTGAGTCTGGAACTGTATTTTAAAGTTGAAATTTTATTTTATAACACAGTCAAATATAACAAACCAAAATAAAAGAAGTACGAAAACATTGACCGTACTTTTGTTATATTGAATTTGCCTACGCAAAAATCAAACACATCTCTAAAAAGTATGTATCATTTTAGCACAATATTGAGTCACACCTTCTAATTCTGAGATGTTTAGAACAGGAAGAAACAATTGAGTATCGTGTACTAAATATTTTGTTTGCGTTTGTAATGAAACCTGTTAATATTAACCCCTATATTACTTAGTAAGGCCCAAAACTGGCTGAGATACTGAATTCCAACAACAAATTTTTATTTCCGCAACTGCCAGATTAATTAAACATGAGGCACTTTGCTTTTAATTATAGGCTAATTTGATAACTTTTCGTGTTTCTCAGGAACGATCCAGGTAAAGGGATGCCGAATCTGTTTATTTTATCTTAAATATTAAGTGAACAATTTAGACTCTGACACTAATCAAAACAAACAAAAAGAAAAAACAGTGTTATATCATATTCAACATTTATATTAGAAATAAACAATTTTACACACTTGTACGAAAGTATACTGACACACAACAGATGTACAAACATTGTCAAATTCGATTAAAATGAATACTTAATTCTACTGAAATCTAATAAATTAATATTGTCAAATTCCTTATCTAATTTAGAGCGCTGCAGTCACTAAGAAAAAACACAATAATAATTTTAGTTATCTGATCTGAGCACTTGCCCAGTTTATGAATAACTTTAGGTCTTTTTTATTTAACATAAAAATAATTATAGTTTCTCATTTAGGTACCTTCTTTTTAATAACACACATTCTTTTTTCTTTATTCGAATAGAAAATCTCGCTGTAGCCGGTCTTCTTGTTCTTGGAAATTTCCCTGTCGGCAGCTGCAATATGGTCCCTTTTTGATCGAAGAATTTGCGCTAATTGATGCACCTAGTTTATATCACATGCTTAGATACGGACGATTACAACTTGCGACAATGAAAATAACACCCTTGTCGCTAATAATAATGATAATAAATCGCCTCTGCAGGCATACAATAGAACTTACGTTTTCACTCGCATATATAGTTAAACTACGACTATCCTGTATCTTAAACTACAGTTGTAGATCTATCCGTAGGAGCTATCCCTCGGCCGAGGCTCATTTTCAACTATAGTGGCCCAAGGCTGATCCTCGACTGCCTCCTGTCGTCAACGTATCATATTTCCTTCTTTTCCAAAATATATGCATTTCTGTTCCTCTTATTTATCTTCGCAAATATTCTAGAAGTATTTACGTTCACACGATGCTTGACACGTGTGCAGTTTGTCATATTAACAAAAAAAGGAACAGACAGTTTATTCATAAGAAACTGCAATACTCAAACTGTTCCTAAATCTAGTAGAAATATTCTCTAAATTATGCGTAACACATATAGGTTGAAATACATATAAACTAATTACTGCAGGGTCATCTCCTTAGTCTACCCTGAAAACAATAGAAACATTTCTATTTCTATTTCAAATTTCTATTTATTCAAGACGATTTTGCTTAAATTCGTTCATCCAAAATAAATACTTACTGAAAAGAAGAAATGTTTGATCTGAATGGCATTTGTTTGACGAGAATGATATGAAAACCAATAGTAAAGAAAACTTTATTATAAATTAAACATTCGCTGATTTTCATTGCGAAGAAGTCATTCTGAGCATGAATTCCTCTTGAATTCTATGTTCTTTGTCTGCACACAATAACTAAAAATTCAGTTCAGCATAAAATAGGCGTTCTACGAAATCATTTCGGAGTTTGGATGTCATTCAAGAACTCGGAAGTTGAATAAATACAATGACAACTCCCATAGTAAGTTATAAAACAACTTTCGAAATATTTTAGAGAGAAAGCTTTCTGTGTTGTTTTGTCGCTCTTTTGTGGTTTGTCTATTTGAGCAGTCTACATTACCGTGCCTAACGTTCGACTGTATACACCTGCTTATAAAGGATTTGTAGTATTTTATTGTTTCCGTAAAAAAAGTTTTTTATAAGGACGAAAGCTTTGAATGAAGTTAGTATTTTTACACCAAGAGAAATCTTCTGACTTAATACATATAGAATGTACTGAAATTGTGTATAATATTTTTTTCTTTGCTACACTAGAAAGCAAAAGAATGATTTTTAAATTGTCCTTTCGGCGACATAATAAACAGTAAAAGTAGATATTCCAAATGAATATATTTGATCAAAAAATATGTATTGTATGTCAATCACTAACCAAAAATAATTAATTAAGGTTGAAGTAAAATAATTTACAACTAATTTCCAGTATAATAACACTTTATTTAAAAAATACGACATGTTTCGCTACGATGTAGCTTCTTCAGGTATTGCATTACTACTAAATACATTCTACAAATTATGATGACACATTTTCTACACACTTGTTCCTTACTTAATTACTATAAATATCGTAATGACTATATATTGTGCTTTAAATATATTCTTATCAACTACCTACGACTTTAACGGTACCAATTTAAAAGTGGGGAATTATTTAGATCTATCTGGTCATTTAACAGTACATCTGAGTATTTAAGCTTATTTATTTCTAAGGCTTCAAGTAAATTTAATTTTAAACCTTTTTCTTGTGAATGTAGTATCTCAAATTCGTTGTTGAAATTATGATTATTTTCCAGTAAGTGTGATTGTACTGGAGATTAGTTGTAAATTATTTGACTTGAACCCTAATTAATATGGAGTTCCAGCAAGTAACGGCCGATTCAATCAATATCAAAAATAATTAGCTGTTTCTTGCTCATGTAGTAGTAATACAAGTAAAAAAGGCGCCTGCACGCAAAAATTTATTTAAGCAAGTGATCAAGAAAAATGAATTCTATATGTTAGTAAGTTCAGAAGAAGTTTAGTAACTTTCGAGGTGCAAAGTGGTTCAGACTACCATGTTCGCGGCAAAATTTTTCTTCACGTATGCGAACAAGAACTTTTTCAGAGGTCGTTTTCTCGACAAGTTTTAAAACGTAGCAGCTGAAACTTATAGGATTAATAATAGAGATTATAGCAATTTTGCAAAATTGCTACGTTTAAAACTGAAGGGCTACTACTAGCAGCATTGCGCAATTAGATGTGTTAAGAATAATGCGAAAATTAAAGTTTCGAAATTGAAATGAAAATTCCTAAAAATTCGTTCTGGTCCATCTATCTGTAGCTTCCCTACCACGCGAACAACCCCTGACACAATTGGAGATGGTCGGGATTACAAAAGCAGTGTAATAAATAGAAACCCCTTACACGATTAAAGTTCGTCAAGGTGAACCGTGTGTGAGTCCACTGGTTGACCAGCGAGGTAGAACCATAGGACCAGAAGAAAGACACTTAATAATTTAAAAAAACAAAAAGTTAGACACCTTCAAATTTCAAAAAACAATTACAGATCTATTTAAAGTATCACCAGTAATAAAAATAGATAATGCTTCTATTAAGACACAAAAAAAGAACCAATTGTTAAATTTGTATTTGAAGAAAAAACAAAAAAGTGTTACCTCGTTGCTAGGCTTTAATTAGATAGTTTGTTTCGTAACAGTTAGCAAAGATGATATTCTAATTTAGAGAAAAAGAATTAAAAATTGGGGATTATATCTTAAACCTTAACATGTATGAGAGTAAAATTAATAGAAATGTTTATAATCGATTAAGTTGAATGTGATTTGTCAAAACAAAAAAGGAACATGTGTGTCATATAGCGCCCCCATTAAAACTTAAAAGCAAAAGCTCACATCATTTATTGGATATGTGTATCGCAAATATCAAGTGGAAATTGCTCACAAGATTTATTTTTAAGATACCCTGGAAAACTCCAGGTGGTTGACATTAGCCAACCGCATGCTTAGATGTGGCAACTGAAAATCCTACTGAAAAATCTTAAGACCCTGACTGAGTACATTGTGAAAGTGTATGCACCTGTGTGGTTTAATATTAAGTTAAAACCTTTGCGTACTTATGGTTTCAAACATTTGTTTAATATTACCTCATATTTACGCTATCTCTCTGACGATCTCAAGATCGTTACAGCCCGGAATATTTAAAGAAATGGGTACTCTGCTGCTCCGGAAAATCTCCTTTTGTCCATGCTTTGTGATAAACGCAAAATCCAAAGAGGCCTTGATTTACGATGTGTTTTAAAAGCAAGATCAGAGAGTAGTAACTGAGTTAGGAAATTTAAAGTTCCAAAGTTCAAAGTGTGGGCATGGTAATTCACAAAAAGTTTGCCAACGCCATAACAGACATCAAATACGTTAACGAAAGAATACTAGTGGTATCTCTAGGGTTGGCGAGAACAAGGCTGCACGTAATATCGGTATACGCACCAGACATCAATAAAACGAAACTAGAAAGGGAATGCTTCTATGAAAAACTTCAACAAGTTGTTAATGGAATACCTATAGAAGAAAAAACAATACTAATGGGAGACTGGAATGCGAGAATTGGGAACAAACCTATTGCAGGAATCAAACAAACATTTAACGAGGAAACACTAAATGAGAGTGGAGAAGAACTAATAGAAATCTGCTGCATTAACCAATTAAGAATAAACAACACCTTTTACGATCACCGAATTCAACAAAAGTTTACGTGGAGTAACACTAGAGGGCAGACATCAATGATTTACTTTGTTTTGACGAA
This sequence comes from Amphimallon solstitiale, assembly GCA_963170755.1. NCBI lineage: Eukaryota > Metazoa > Arthropoda > Insecta > Coleoptera > Scarabaeidae > Amphimallon > Amphimallon solstitiale. The sequence continues at coordinate 48,802,047 of OY720676.1, read as the reverse complement.
CAGAGAATTTCATCCAAAACAAATTCTGGAAGGAGAACTTTGACGTCTGCTAATATTGGTTCTGATCATGGACTGCTGCTGTGTAAATTGAAACTAGACATGACAATCAAAAAAACCAGGCAAGTGAAGTATGAAAAAAATCTGTATCGAAAACATAGACGATCCCACCACCAGACAGTTATATACCACGAGGCTAGCGCAGAGGTTCCGAAATATAAAAGGTAATAAAAATAACTCAGTTGACGACAAATGGAGCAAAATTAAAAATATAATTTTAAAAACAGCTGAAGAGGCATTGGCGAAAAGAACAGTCACCTCCTGCACTGGGAATAACAGAACTCCTTGATTTCTCGAAAGAATAAAAACACTGGCTCAAGAAATAAACACGCATTCCTACAATATAAAAAAAATCCAACAGCGCAAAAATATGAAGAATACAAATTGATAAGAAACGACAACAACCAAACTATGCGAAAAATCAAAGAAAGTTATTGGGAAAAATACAGTAAAGACTTAGAGCATGACTTATATGGAACCCAAAGAAATATTTGGAAGATGTTCCGAAACCAGAAAAAGGAAGTAGCAGAACATATACAAATACCAGCTATTAAAACTGAACAATGGCATGAATATTTCAGTCAGCTATATAAAATTCAAGAGGATAGCGTGGAAAATATCGAACAAGTTGAAGATATAATACAAGAATCCATAAAAAAGCTAAAATCACGAAAATCTTCGGGTCCGGATGATATATATAATGAATTACTTAAGTACGGTGGCGATTGCTTGGAAAGGGCTCTGCACGAGCTGCTGTCGAACGTGCTGGCCACTAAAAAAGTACCGGAGGACTGGAAAAATAGTTACACGATTCCGTTGCACAAAAAAAGGGGAGAAGAAGATACAGGACAATTACCGCGGAATTACTCTGTTGAATACAATCCTTAAATTGTTTACATCCATAATTAGAAAGCTATTGCAAGAAACAATACAAATATCAGAGGAGCAACAGGGGTTCAGAAAGAATCGTAGTACAACAGATGCCATTTTCATCATACGCCAATTGGTAGAAAAATCAATTGAATATAACAACCCGCTATTTATGTGCTTCGTGGCATTTCAGCAAGGCTTTCGACCATGTGAGAAGAAACGACGTCTTGAAAATTTTACATGAATATGACGTACCACAAACCCTTGTGGAATTGGTCAATAATATTAACACTAACACGTCGACTAGAATCAAAACATCTGATGGAATTACAGAACCAATCAAAATAAACATTGGCATACGACAAGGGGATTCGTTGAGCCCCTTCTTATTCAATTTAATAATGGACCGTATGATAGAATCAATAAAGGGAAAAGATATGGGAAGACACAACGTGAACATAGTATGCTACGCCGATGATGCAAAGACTTTTGCATCAATTCAACATTACCGGCAAAAAATATAATATGAACATCTCCAAAGACAAAACTATGTGCATGGTAATATGTAAGCAGCGAGTTCGTTGTAAACTAGAAATAGACGGATCGTCGTTCAGCAGGTACTGAGCTTCAGGTATCTTGGTGTCGACGTAACGAGTCAAAAAGGCCTGCCGGCGGAGCACAGTGGTTCCAAATCGAAATTTTTTGCCAAAAATCTGTAACTTTGTCATCTTTGGACCGATTTTTATAAAATTTGGTATTAGTACTGCTAAATAGTTGAAGTTTAATGTGAACAATTAAAAACTATGAAAATATTATTACTTTATTAAGAAAAAAATATCTACATATTGCTGTGACTCTTACAAATTTATATATAAATGAAATAAATTTAATTTACTTAATTAATGAATAACTGAGAGTCAAGCACGCATCCTAGTGCTAGGCCTTATGCTAGACTAAGATACGGTGAATTTTCTGCTAAAAAGGTAGGTTAAGCAAAACATTTACATGCAACTAGCTCAGTTTGAAAATAAATAGTTCTCTCAGGGGCAGAAAATATGAAATGATTCTCCTGCTCTTTAATTATCTCCAGGTCAGGTAAAGAAAATAAAATACAAAATAAATCTTAACATCTAATTTATTAAAATAAAATAATTTTAAACGAATTCAAAAGTTTTTATCTACAAATATTTACACACAAAAATCAATATTCAGTCATAATTCAAATCTATACAACATAATCAATAAAATATTATAAAAGATAAAATAAATGAAGTCATAATATCGTGAAAAAACTTATGTCTAAAAATGTGAACGTGACCATTATGATTTATATTTGTTATAGATACATGTAAACAATCAAAATAAAATAAGTTACCCGTGATGAATTGTACTGGAATATATATATATATATAAAAAAAATTGTGCGGTCTATTATTTGCCAACAAAATATAAACATTAAGGATATGGCTTTGCCCTAATTAGTCCTGTCCGGCGCCTTTTCTCGCTCCCAACACAGTACCATCAGATAACAAATTCACACAGATGAGTATCCCAAAGTTCCACCCTACGAGCATGTCTTTTTCAACTCGTCGGACGCAACCCGAACATACATCACAATGTGCTCACTCCTTAAGGAATATATATATATTAAATTAAATAAATAAAATGAAATAAAATAATGTCTCTGCGTATTCAATAAATTAACTCAGCCCTGATTAGTTCTGCCTGGTGCCTTTTCTCGCTCCCAAACGCAGTACCACCAAGACCAATTCGTGTCTTTCAAATTCACCAGGACTCCATGCTATGAATTAAATAATGACATAATTCATTTCACACATTCCTGATGTATTATTCAACACGTTAATATTGAACACCCAAATACAACAAAAATATACTTAATACACATATCAAAAGAAATAATATATACATTAAAAATAAATTTTACCTTTCTCGTGAAATTCCAATACAAAAACACCACTACAAACAAAGAATTTGGTACGCCACTATACACACATTTATAACAAATATTGTTTAATCACCTTAACTCTTCATACATCGTTTCAAACTCATCCATAATAAATTTTCAATGAAAATTTGATTCACTTATATATAACCTATATACACATAAAACAAAATTATTAATTTTAAATACCTTTTTGTAGAATAAATAAATTTAAAAGAAAAGTAAATTATGCGAAAATGAAATGATTGTGTTATCCAAAGTTATCATTACAATTACTAGAAAGTTTTGTCATAATGTATGGCATAGTACCCCTACATGCAAAACAAAACACTCTAGAAAAGAAAATAAAATGAAATTAAATAAATTCAAAAACTGAGTTCATAAATAAAGTATCTCATACATAAGTAATTATTCAAATATATATCTAGACATCTCAATGTGATACGCGCTGCATGTTAAAAATAAAAATATTATAAATGTTGAATCTTGTTAAAATTTCATAAGTGTCGAAAATCTCAAAAATTATTCTAAGTCCGGATTTAGGAGTAATCATTTTTAAAAGAAGGAGGGAGTGGTTTATCACCTACTTTTAGACTAGTTAAAAGTTGCGGTTTTCACCAAGCAATCCCGAAAATTTTATCCGTCCGCTCTTTTATGCTTAATTTTCTTTACAAAAACATACGGCAACTTTCGGCAAACACGAATCCACCTCCAAAATTGTATATCGACGGTGCTGCTCTTATCGGTCACTTGGGGAAACAGCGTATTAATAATCCTTGAAAAAGGTAAACAAACATGTGAATATAAATTCGTCTATATGTTTATGACTCAGCCGTGCACCTGACGAACAATACTTTTTGCGCCGGTCTACACAGTCGATCTTTGCCAATGCCAGAAATCTTTGTGCGGGGAACACTTGCTCGTTCCCTTTCACGTAACATTTAATACGTCTTAATATTATGACCTTATAAAAATTTACTAAGATTCTTTTATTGTTTTACTTAAATAAAAAATAAAGTTCTCGTAAATTATTGATATAGTGAATATTTATATACACATTATGGTAAAAATGAATAAAGTAAAAATTAATTTAAATAAAATCTTAAAGTGATCTTGATTATACTTATTTATTTACATATTATTATTTATTCAAGATCACTGCATAAATATCCCTATGGGAATATCTGCGATTTATAAGCGAGAATCGCTAATGTCAATGGTATAAATTCAAGATTTCCCATAAATACCAGTTAATATACTTATACATTATTTACAATATTATTGATATAAAGCATAGAGACATGAAATTTCCCTATAATATGCTCATTCTATATTTATATACAAATCAGAAGTAAATATGCAAAACTCTTGGAGTTTATTTTAAACTTTACTCCTTTCATGACGAGAAAGTTTAAACAAATAACATTTAAAACACTTAAAATAATGAAACTACTTATTACTATATATACAAAAGTGTACTTAAATTCTTTAAATTTTACACCTTTCATTGGTATCACAAATATTATAATTTGATTATTGAGTTCCCTTAAAATGAAGTGGCAATTGTAGTCCACTATTTTGGGAAAACTTCTTAACATTTTTAAATATCTGGGCTGTGGGTACCTTTTAACTGCATCCAAAGCCCCTATTCTCTCATGAATCCATTTAGATTTCACACTCATTCCTAAAATCATTTTATCATTCACATGATGTGACACATTTTCATCATGTGGGTTTAATATGTGCTGTACGGGCTTTACATACCCATAATGTAAAATATTTTGTTCCTTATGAACAATTTTATTTAAATTCACTAATAAATTTACCACTATTGGATATAATTTCACGAAACATTTATATAGCTGTACCAACCAAAGAGAATTAACGTTTACAAACCACTTTGCATTAGTACTTATTAACAATAATGTTTCTATTAATTTGGGGAGTTGTAGCTGTTGTTTTATTGATTGAAATAAACATAAACTTAATTTATTATTCTCAATGTTTTCTAAATAATCTAAATATTCCTTAATTACTACTGTGATGGGGTTCATTAAATTATATACTAAATTTTCAATAATTTCATCTTATAACAAACTTTTAATTTTAAATTGAACACTTAATTTCTGCTTATGGAAAGATGGATGAGTCGTTTCTGTTTTAAAACAATTATCATAGTCTACTGCTAAATCTACATTACCATTAAATAATTTAACATCTTTTGTCAAAGGATCACTCACATTATCATTATTAATCTGTTTGTTGCAAATCAAATTTTTGTCACCCATATTTATTTCCCGGTGTGAACATTTATTTATTATGTCACCCATATATTTCGTGGCGTCTTTCTTTTGAAGACCCTCCACATGGTGTGTACATTTATTATTTATGTCACCCGTGGCAAACATGGACTCTTCCCTTTGAAGATCATCCACATGGTGTGAACCTTTATCCTTGTCAATCAAACTATCATTATTTATTTTTAAAGTGAGGTCCCTATCAAAATTATCAATGATTGAATTATTAACTAATATTTTATCATCTTGAGCGCCTTTGTCCCAAGATATGTTTACTTTACTATTGTGAAGGGTTCTATTTTCCCTTTCCAATTTCGATGTATATAGACTCAAAAAATCCATCCCAAGTACGCAGCAATATTTTAATCTTGGTGTAACAATAAATTGTGTTACAAATTCTACATCACCCATCTCTATATTTATACAAAATACATTATCTTGCTTGTAAAAACCTAATTTTTCAAACCTTTTATCAAATAATCCCCCATCTAAAAGTGACAATTCTAATTCACTATCTATTACAGCTACACCATATACATCCCCTACTTTAACATCTACCAGTGGAAATTCAGTGGTTATATTACTTAAATCTATAAAATTTCTCTTGCTACGTTGTTTCTTCTTTTTCTTCCCTTTGGTTGGACCTACCAAAAATCCAGGTCCTTCTTTATTGCTCCTCTTGACGCATCTTTTATTACAGCTTCTGTTTCATTTTCTTTACTTTCTATAATTACGTTATTAAATCCTCGGGTATCTTCTGTTTCATTTTTTCCATATTTCCTTCCTACATGACCCTCCTGTCTCCAATTATTATTATTATCATTACTCCTACTCCCATTACTCATATTCTTGTTGTTACTATTTTCCACTTTTCCTCTCTGGTAACTATTATTCTGATACCGATTACTATTGTATCTTTGTTGGTTATTGTGGTTATTACCATTATATCTTTGCTGAGCATTATAATAGTTACCACTGTTACCTGCTTTATACCCATTTTTATTCTGAGATACACTCCTATCTTCCACGTCGTCCAGACGCTTTACCAATTCCAAGAGTTGCTCAACGGTGTCTATACCCTGTAAAGCAACTGCTTGTACTACCTCATGCTCAAAATGATTAGCTAATTGTGTAACAATGTCACACTCCTGGATCACAGGTTGTATATGTTTCAAGAAAGAATATTTCCGAATAACATAGTTCTCCCTAGACGTAATAGAACGATATTTGCCAAAGGTAAGGTCATGTCTGATGCGCCTTTGCTGAGTTTGTCCCCAGTACTGTCTGATAAACATATTTTCTAATTCTTCGTATGTCTGTACCTCATCAATTACCATATCGTACCATAATAACGCATAATCTCTAAGACACCCTCTCATGAAATGTAATTTTGACATATCATCATTAATACCACGAATGTATGTCTTAATAGTTTTAAGAAATGCCATTGGGTTGTCTTTATTATACCCAGAAAATTTTGGTATATTTTCCGTACCAATTGATATCTGTTGCGGTACAACACAAGGTGTAATTGTACCTTGTTCAACTCTCGTTTTCAAATTCTTAATTGTATCTTGACAATTTAATGTCATATCCTGTAGCTTTAAAAGAGAGTCTGTGCATGCACCATATTTAACCCTACAGTCTTCAAACTTACTTGTTAAATTCTGGACATCTTTCCGAACCGACATGGCACTACTGTCCACCTTCAGTTCCAAGAATTGTATTTTCTCATCTTGTCCTCCAATCCTTTCTTCTATTTGTTTAAAATTTTCTCTTGCTACACTGGCCCTCTGATTCATTTCATCTATCAAGAATTCACTGCTATTCTTACACTTTTTTTCGCTCGCTTCTATTCTTTCGTTGGTCTGTGTTATGCTTTGTTTCACATCTTCATTTAATTTATTGTTCATTGCAGACATTTCTTCTCTACATTCCTTTATTCCAATATCTATCCTCTCATTTATTGATTTTATTACTGTTTGGATTTCTATCTTATTCCTATTCATTTCTTCTTTATTTTCCTTAAACTTTTCATCAAATTTCTTATTCATTTCAGTTTTCATTTCCCTTTTGTTCCTTTCCATCTCTTCTTTATTTTCTTCAAACTTTTCATTTATCTCTTCTTTCATTTCTATCTTGTTCTCATCTAATTTTTTATTCATCTCTATCTTGTCACATTCCAATTTACAGAAAAGTTTTTCAAATAAAATATCAAATCTGTCTCCGCCTGGCATTTCTTTCGTTTCAATTTTTACATTTTCAGTTACATTTTCATCCTCATCAAGAGGTAGCGTCTTTTCTGAATCTGTCACAGAGGAAATGCCTTGTGGTTCCCTGTACGTTTCAAATAAATATTTGGTATCCATACCACTTTCAGGATTTTCACCCTCACCTTTATTCTCAGACATATTTACTTTATCTGTCCTGGCACTTAAAGAGACTTATTTGTGGAGAAAAATAAATCAAAACTTGACAAAATTTACTTGTGAATTATACTTATTAATTATTCAAATGCACTTAAAGGTGAAAATACCTCCCTCTAATTACACAGCTATTTGAATATTAAATAATTAACTAATTTTTATCTAAACAGTTTAAAATGTAAAAGTTTTGCCCCACTACGTTGGTCACCATATATACATTATGGAACGGCAAAATTTTTACACCATGAACATTGGACATCATATGAATAATATGGAAATGTGAAATTGCTAGTAAATTGTAAATATATATGAAATGTAAATGCAAAAGTTTTGCCCCACTACGTTGGGTGCCATATATACATTATGAAAAGTGTTAATAAATGATATATATAAATATAAATGTATCATGGCCCCACGTTGGCTAGCGTCCATATATATGCTGTGACTCTTACAAATTTATATATAAATGAAATAAATTTAATTTACTTAATTAATGAATAACTGAGAGTCAAGCACGCATCCTAGTGCTAGGCCTTATGCTAGACTAAGATACGGTGAATTTTCTGCTAAAAAGGTAGGTTAAGCAAAACATTTACATGCAACTAGCTCAGTTTGAAAATAAATAGTTCTCTCAGGGGCAGAAAATATGAAATGATTCTCCTGCTCTTTAATTATCTCCAGGTCAGGTAAAGAAAATAAAATACAAAATAAATCTTAACATCTAATTTATTAAAATAAAATAATTTTAAACGAATTCAAAAGTTTTTATCTACAAATATTTACACACAAAAATCAATATTCAGTCATAATTCAAATCTATACAACATAATCAATAAAATATTATAAAAGATAAAATAAATGAAGTCATAATATCGTGAAAAAACTTATGTCTAAAAATGTGAACGTGACCATTATGATTTATATTTGTTATAGATACATGTAAACAATCAAAAATAAAATAAGTTACCCGTGATGAATTGTACTGGAATATATATATATATATAAAAAAAATTGTGCGGTCTATTATTTGCCAACAAAATATAAACATTAAGGATATGGCTTTGCCCTAATTAGTCCTGTCCGGCGCCTTTTCTCGCTCCCAACACAGTACCATCAGATAACAAATTCACACAGATGAGTATCCCAAAGTTCCACCCTACGAGCATGTCTTTTTCAACTCGTCGGACGCAACCCGAACATACATCACAATGTGCTCACTCCTTAAGGAATATATATATATTAAATTAAATAAATAAAATGAAATAAAATAATGTCTCTGCGTATTCAATAAATTAACTCAGCCCTGATTAGTTCTGCCTGGTGCCTTTTCTCGCTCCCAAACGCAGTACCACCAAGACCAATTCGTGTCTTTCAAATTCACCAGGACTCCATGCTATGAATTAAATAATGACATAATTCATTTCACACATTCCTGATGTATTATTCAACACGTTAATATTGAACACCCAAATACAACAAAAATATACTTAATACACATATCAAAAGAAATAATATATACATTAAAAATAAATTTTACCTTTCTCGTGAAATTCCAATACAAAAACACCACTACAAACAAAGAATTTGGTACGCCACTATACACACATTTATAACAAATATTGTTTAATCACCTTAACTCTTCATACATCGTTTCAAACTCATCCATAATAAATTTTCAATGAAAATTTGATTCACTTATATATAACCTATATACACATAAAACAAAATTATTAATTTTAAATACCTTTTTGTAGAATAAATAAATTTAAAAGAAAAGTAAATTATGCGAAAATGAAATGATTGTGTTATCCAAAGTTATCATTACAATTACTAGAAAGTTTTGTCATAATGTATGGCATAGTACCCCTACATGCAAAACAAAACACTCTAGAAAAGAAAATAAAATGAAATTAAATAAATTCAAAAACTGAGTTCATAAATAAAGTATCTCATACATAAGTAATTATTCAAATATATATCTAGACATCTCAATGTGATACGCGCTGCATGTTAAAAATAAAAATATTATAAATGTTGAATCTTGTTAAAATTTCATAAGTGTCGAAAATCTCAAAAATTATTCTAAGTCCGGATTTAGGAGTAATCCTTTTTAAAAGAAGGAGGGAGTGGTTTATCACCTACTTTTAGACTAGTTAAAAGTTGCGGTTTTCACCAAGCAATCCCGAAAATTTTATCCGTCCGCTCTTTTATGCTTAATTTTCTTTACAAAAACATACGGCAACTTTCGGCAAACACGAATCCACCTCCAAAATTGTATATCGACGGTGCTGCTCTTATCGGTCACTTGGGGAAACAGCGTATTAATAATCCTTGAAAAAGGTAAACAAACATGTGAATATAAATTCGTCTATATGTTTATGACTCAGCCGTGCACCTGACGAACAATACTTTTTGCGCCGGTCTACACAGTCGATCTTTGCCAATGCCAGAAATCTTTGTGCGGGGAACACTTGCTCGTTCCCTTTCACGTAACATTTAATACGTCTTAATATTATGACCTTATAAAAATTTACTAAGATTCTTTTATTGTTTTACTTAAATAAAAACTAAAGTTCTCGTAAATTATTGATATAGTGAATATTTATATACACATTATGGTAAAAATGAATAAAGTAAAAATTAATTTAAATAAAATCTTAAAGTGATCTTGATTATACTTATTTATTTACATATTATTATTTATTCAAGATCACTGCAATATGAAGATATGTAATTAATTGCATATATTTCACCTTAAAAGATTAAATTATAAAAACTAACACTACTTTTTAATATAACAATTATAATAATGATGTATACAGAGTGTTTCAAAAAGAATTATATGTAGCTGTTTATAAATTTTTCACATAAAAATATGATATTCGGCATTTTTTAAATGCGGACAAAGTGACATAAATTTTATCCACGTGTTAAAAGTAATAGGTGTCACAACTTTCGAAATAATAATAAAAGTTAAATCAATTATAAAGTAAGCGGTACATAACGTTATACAAAATACCTCTTTTTACGTTATTCATCACTATCTAGTAAATTTAGTGCTTCTTCATCGAGTTCTATATGCTTCGGTGTATGTTGTCTTCTAAGACCACTTATAAATGGATCCGATGAGCATAGTAAAGTATGAAAAACTTCTTCATTCGTAGCTGTTCTCGAACATTTTCTAGAATGATGCAGTCGGAATTTTTTATAGTCCTTGTTTCTAGATTCTTGAGCATCTTCAGATAGTTGTCCAAGAGGTTATATTGAATTGTATGTAATGATGCTCTCTCCATGAATAAGTACTTTATGAACTGAAGATGGCATATAGTACCAATTGTATTTGTTTACATAGCGTTCAGCTGTGGATCGTGCGTATACACCAAACTTTCTCGGATTTATTTTCCTACCGCACGACAAAGTTTGAAGTATAATATAAAATCTTCTTATTAATGTTTCATCAACTCCTGTTATTTGGGATGTACAAGAGGAATTGGCAAAAAATCTTCTTGCAGTATTTCCGTCATTGGTATTGCCGCTAACTTGACGGGGTTTGTCAATTATTAAACCAAATTCATTACCGAAACGAGCCTGCACAAGTTGCTTTTTAGCCGCTTTTAGTTTTTTAATTTCTTCGGTGGTAGCAGACCATTTTTCGAACGGTAGATTATAGGATACATGAAGTACTAATTCCATAAACCTAATCCAGGCATGCAAAGTTGAAAGACCAAACCTGAAAGTTTCTTCTCTTTCTGGTTTTTAACTTACTCGTGCAAGATCATTCATTTCACTAGGTTTGGCAAGACATACATTACAGTTAGCACTCGATGGAGTATTCGTCAAAACTTGAACAACTTTACCATCGACCATAGTAAAATATAATGTGTGTTTTATAGAACATGTTGCTGTATTTATTAGCACGGAGGATGATGTTAATGCAAGTATTTGAGATTCGATATCTGTAACTATACTCCTAGTTTTCTCAGGAGTTTCTTTTGCAAACTCTATAAGGATAGGACGACAAAAACGTACTGACGAAGGCGATGGATTCTGCCAAATGACACTTTCATCCACTTCACTAACAAGCTTAAGTGGTACGAGCGATGCTATCAGTAGATTTGCATCTGATATTAATTTGCTTTCACCTGATAAAATTTGTTTGTACTCGCTTTGTCCAGAAGAACCATCACATCCCCACTTACAGTATAAAATCAATCTTGCGTCACCACCAGGGAGATTAATGGAATCAAGCATCAATAATCTAGTAACTGTGTGATCTAAAAGAGACTGCAATTTTATTTTAGCACGTATATCACTTATTTCCATGTTATCTGGATAACACTGGGTTTTCGCTTCGAGCACGTACTTGTACGCTGGAAACAATTTGAGGTTTTTATCTGTAATACATTTTCTAAAGTACTCATACTGTTGTTTAGTTAAATCTAGATCTAATAACAATGCAAGTACTTCGTCATTCGAATAAGGCACCACAGATATCTTTTCTTCTATTAAATTCTTATGAAGCCCATCCAAGGTTTCTGTCGGCATAGAGCGTAACTGTTCAATAATGGCAGCATGTTTAGATTTTACAATTGATTTTACACCTTGTATATAGGAATGGTGAATATGATCCAACCCAGATTCCTGAAATAGTCTAATGGCTTGTCTGTGCTTGCTTCTGGCCGATGATAATTCATAATCTTTGCACGGTGTTCCTCGTTTACTTGCATGTAATGTAGATGGGGCCTCCTCTTCATCGAATTGTATACGAAAATCGCCATTGAGCCACTCAGCATATCTTGTCAAAAATATGTCTTTAGATCTGCCAGCTTTATTCCATCGCTGTTTGAATTCTGGCAACAATTTTTTTTGAATTCTTGCAACAGTACAGGTGTTATTTGCTTCAGTTAAACCAGGAAACCTTCCTTTGATGTACATATGCACTGTACTTATGTGCTTTCCATGTTCTATTAAACGAACACATAACTCGCGTTTATTAATATTTATATAACTCATGTTTTCTATTTAAGTTGTTTTAATATGAAGAAAGATGTTGAAAACAATGTAATACAGGTTTCTACAAAACTAACATTTGTATCTTTTGTGCTAGCTTTTATACTTAGTACTTACCACAAGAATATCACAAAATGTATTTTGGTGCAAATAGAAAAATAATGATGATTCTAGAAATTTGCGGTTGTTGTGATTGTTTTTATTATGCCTGTAACAAACACGGATTTGGTTAATAACGATATTTTCTACCTTATCAACTACTAATATATTTTGATACTATAAATATGCGGCATATGCCACAAATAAAAATATCAGATAGGTACCTATTATCTATCTTTACGTGTACGCCACATACAATAACAACATTTAAGCAGGAATGTTTATACTTAATATATTTTTAGAATTTTATAATCTTTATAATGTATGTACCTTAGAGGGCACATATAGAATTTTATTTTATTCATGTAATTAAAAACATATATTGTAAGTATTTACGCTATGCATTAGAAAATCATAATATGCAAGCGCGCTCCTGTTCCCAATTTTTTAATTTTCACATAGAAATGCAGCGAAATGCAGTATGAGTTTTAGTACATTTTATAGATAAATATATTAGCTTCCAAATGCAGTAAATAGCTTGATCCGGGCAAACCCGGCGAGTAGTTAAAAGTTTAGTTATAGTAGTTATTATCTAATTTTCAGCACAGGTATGAAAAAACGATTCTACAAAGGAAACTAATGTATTTTTTAATTAGGAAGTTATAGGTCTGGAAAGTAGATGAAACACTCGTTCTACTGATATATAACACATTAGTAAATATTGATAAAGTATTAGCTTATTTCACTACATATTCAATGCACGCGCGTATGCCTTTCTCGGGAATAATCGGAACGCTCAACTTTAAGGCACTGTAAAACAATAGCGGAAGCTTCAAACAAAAAGCAAATTTGGTAAATAATACTTTAGTATGTACACTTTACGATAGTAACAATTTCGAACATCAAAGATGACATCGCCAAAATGCATTTTTGGCAAATCTCTATATGGACTGAAACCACTGTGCGGAGGTTCAACAACAGGTAATGAAGGCGACACAAGTAACTGGGTATCAAAGCACAATGGTCTAGCGGAACAAATATCTTACTAAGGAAAGTAAAGCGCGAGTATACAAAGCTATGGTTCGCCCAGTACTAACATACTCCACGGAGACAAGAGCAGATACCAAGAAAACTAAACAAACAATTAGAACAGTAGAAATGAAGATTCTCAGAAAAATAGCGAATGTCACGTTACGAGATAGACAGACGGAGTAGATCTATAAGAGACGGATGTGGAGTGCAGGATGTGATGAAGTGGAGTAAGCGAAGAAGGAAGGAATGGATTGACCATGTCGAGAGAATGCAAACCAACAGACTAGCATATCTATGTGAAGAAGAAGAAGAAAGTTCCAAAGATAAGCTTTGATGCAAAGGATTACATCGACATGATCTCATGGTCTGAAACTAATGCAAATAAATCCCCCTTGTTAAAACATATATCCACTGATTATCTCAAAGACTTTATAGATAAGGTACCTGAAGCCTGAAGCTAAATCAAATAGTAAAGTAGACTCAGTTATCGACTTTCCCCGACTTTTTTATCACACGCAAGCAGTGGAAAGAGCTGTAAAACTGTTGACCGAATCGGCAAAAGTGACCGTAGTTCAATCGCAAGAGAAGTATACATATGAACAAAAATTGACTTACGTGTGAATATGCCAGAATTTAATACAAAAAAAACAGTGTAATGTGGAAATGAAGTAGAAACAAATATTTTGCCGCTGTAATATTTGTAATCATTAAGAACGATCAGAATCAGAAGTAAGAAATACAAAATTTTACATTTCAAAATATTTTTTTATTATTATTATATTTTGTAATTAATATTTTTTTCCAATTCTAATGCTTATATGTGTATTTAAACCCATCTTTTGTAACATTATATATACGAAAAATTTAGAAAAAATAATTTATCAAAGTTCATAATTTTTCAGTTTTTTCTATTTTTTTACAAACTTTTAGCTCTTTGTGGCACCTCAAGATGTTGTGGTATTGCAACCACTTTTTTCTTTATTCTTTCTGAACCTAAACGCCAACTTCTCCCCCACTATTACCAAACGAAAATATAAAAAAAATTAAAAGCTTCTGACGACCACCTTTCCAATTAAAACATAATTACGAAACTTGGCTCGTAAACTAACATCAATTGAAACTGTAAAAACAAGTAAAACTTAGCTCGTGTAGCAGAACAGGTATATCTAGAATAAGATTGTATCGAACCAAGAGCTTTATGTTAAATTGTATGTCCAATTTAGCTCCAAAAAAAAAGATCAAACACGGGGAGTGCTAAATAAATTGTGTTTTATTATTGCACTGAATAAAATTATGCCTCAAGTTACCACTAAATAAAGCGGGTACTTTTCAGCTAATACTAGACAAGAGCTTGCAATAGCTTGCAATAGATCCCTTAAAATAATAAGAAAATAAGACAATATTATCAAAAGAAATTTATATAAGTAAAAATAAAACGAGCACCTGTCATGTCAAATCATATATGAAATTAAAAGATTTAAAAAGTTTGAAAATTTACCACAGGAAGAGATGGGGTTTGGCGATTAATAACCCGCTACTTGAATACTAATTAATCTACCAAAACCAAATGCATTCTAACTCCGAAAAAACTCTATGAAAGGAAATAGACGAAGTACGTTCAGATCAGATCAGATCTTTGATAAAAAATTTTAATAATAAACGATATATTAATAAATCTGTTATACTCTTAAGCACTAGTCACTGAAATATAAAGCACAGAAGAATTTCCCTTTCAACTTAAGTAAATGATTAAATTTAAATTGACTAACATCGCCAAATTTACGAGTAAATGGGCATTTACGTATCAGAAGGACATTTATTAAAATTAGAAATAGATTGTGAAAAGTGGCGAAATATATGTAGGAATGAACAAAAATTCAAACAGAAATTTTAGAAACCAGAAATTAATGAACTGTTCGCAAAAAAAAACAAAATTTTACTTATATATCCATACAAATGAGAAAGAAAGCACAGCTTTATTAACAAATATTTAAAAACTGAATAAAACATTATGTTCTACTAGAGTATTGCAAAATACTAACTAACAATTAAATAATTCTCTACACTCACTATGTGAAAGTGATCCCGTAAAAGAATAACCCAGAATTCAAAATATAAAAAAGCCGAAATTCAAAGAAAAGCAATTCTGATGCAAGTAATGGTTATAAGAAATATACATGTATGCAGGCCGAACTTTTAGACCGTAACAAATGCTTGATCTTAATAATCACATAACTTGCATAGTCTACCTCAAGTTCTGGCTAGTATTCACTTAATTTGCATAACAAATATTTCAAGAATCTTTTTTAAACTCGTTATATCGAAATCTGCTCGTGTATATAATGTGAATATCAGGTTATAGATAAATATCCTAAATTTCTAGTCACGAGGATTTTGTATAGTGTAAGTTGAAGCAAAGTGGCGGATTATGGAATATTTTTGGCGAAAGTAAGTTTATCAGTGAAGAAAAGTCGTAAATTCTTGGTCACAGATTTTTGAACAACAGATGGAGTATTCAATGTGTATCGCTATATATACAACATTGGACCTCCTTCTGCGTAAATGTCGAGGATCAAGTTCAAAAGTCCTAGATGCAGCGCAATTAAACAGTTCTCCCACATAATTCATATTTGGTTGCTTCAGTAAGAAATGGTTTTGCACAGTTAAAAATAAAACACTTTATCTCGTCATAAAAAGTTCATTCATTAATCAATTATTCATTTTGAAGCAACATCAACGCTGCAAATGAGTATTAACCCTATATAGCAAATAGTTTTTATCTAATAATGAGTTAACCAACTCTGTCTAGGACTGTAAACAGATTACTGGTTTTGCCGTGATTTGGATATTACATGTATATTTTAAACTGAAGTTTTTTCATTCTACTATTAAATAAATACTAAAAGTAAATAATGTGGGGGCTAGTAACTAAATTATATTTCAAAATAAATATTTAAATGCCACCATGGATATTTATGATTCCCATAAGAAAACTTTAATTCTTGAGCACACGACATTCAGTAAAGCTGGTGTTTATTGATTTCAGGTTTGCCGAAAAGGCATTTGTATTGCTCCCAAATGCCTGGTATTACATAGCTAAATTCCGTAAATTTAGTGTTATCAGTACACAATGAGAGTTATCTGAATAAACTGATTTAAAATAAACACTGAGTGGCATGCGGTTGTTGCACCTGCATAGTTCATGTTCTTGACATAGCAGTATATGCACCCGGTGTTCTAGCTAAGCGATGAAGTTCCCAATTAGTATTTATATTTAATATTTCAATTTCTATATTCTGCTTGCATTTGATTGTTTCTATTATATATAAAATTATCGTTACTTCCATATAACCTATGTTTAAAATATTGCTTATAAAACTTTTCGAATTTAGTAAAACGTTCTTTTATATATTTTTTACGTATGCGTGACGACCAGTGAATATAATTCGAATTCTAAATGTAACGGAAGTAATAGTATCCAAGCGATTTCCAAAATTATTAAGTTGATTAAATTTGTGCACTTGGGTGGACTTAATTAGCATAACATATACTCTTGCACATAAGTGTATACATAAAAATGTAAGACTCTCTTCTCTGTAGATGTTATTCATTACACTACGCATTATTAGTGTTGCTGTAATTGATGCAATTGGTCTTTCCAACTGCTTTTTCCTTTTTACATCTTCTATGTCATTTTCTTTAATATTACTAAAATAGCTTCAGAATATTTTTCATTTTCAGAAATATTTAATAAATAACTTAACAGGTTGTTACAAATTGTTAATATTATATTCTTTGAAATGTCAAGAAATGACAATTAAACGAGGAAAAAGATGCCGCTTCCCGCAGTGCAGTTGAACCTGTCGAGTTGTATTCATTTTCCCCATACGTATTTCCGAAGAAGTTGGCATTTGAAAAGGAACAGATACCCTGCAAGTTCGTATAGAAATACCTTCGGATAGTAACATAAAACGTCTGCGTTGAAATATTCTATCAGAACGTAATTGAAATAGTAAATGCCGATAATAATTTAATAACATGTTTGCTTTTGTCAGGTGAGCGTAAATTTTCATTAAATCGAAGTCTGTATATCTTAATAAAATACATTGTTCAAATGAAAGAAAACTTTTACGTATTACTCTTAGCAGAACTATATTTGGAGATGGTTAAAGTATACAAATTTGTCTGTGTGATGTTGATATTGCAATGGGTAATAAGAGACGTAGTCAATCAACATACGACATAAACGATCCGACAACATTAAATATGTATAATAGAATAGCATATAAAAGTATGATTGTTTTGAGTAGTATAGAAATGAACATAAATGGAGATAAATAATTAATAAAAAAAGTTTTTCAGAAATCCACTATTGGTGGAGGTGCCGCGCATTTTTTTTTTGAAGATATGGTGATATTTAGTTAATTTGTTAATAAACTACTCAAAAATGAATAAGGAATTTTTACTTTTTTGTATTTTTTTAGAAAATATAGGTAAATATTTGTAGTGTATTATATTAGATACATAATTGTACACAACAATTTAAAATGTTCAAGTATATATTTATTCAGAAAATCGTTATATTACTAAGAAATGATCAATTATGAAATAAGCAAATTCTTTATCAATTGCTAAAATAAATATTTTTCTGTAACAATTAATTCTAATATCGTGTATAATGGTCACGGACATCTCTCACAGTTGTACATCTTCGGAGCATACTCATAATGCAATTATTAATGTGTTCTTGTGACACTCTTTTCCAACACTGCGGTAAAATTTCCCGCAAGTGTTGTACGTTAATTAAGGGTGGATTATGTTCGTTGAGCTGTTCTTGAAGTCTGTCCCAAATGTGCTCAATTGGAGTCAAGTCTGGAGACGTTGGTGGTAAAGATAGATGGTTAATATGGAGGTCATTTATTGCTTGAATTACAATTTGTGCACGATGAGGTCGTGCATTATCATCAATAAAACCACGTTTTCATGCACAGCATCACGAAAGTCGACCACATATTGCTGAATAATGTCATCCCTGTATATGTGTCCATTGACATTGTTTTCAATGAGATGGAGGTTCGTACGTCCATTCAAACTAATGCCCGCCCACACCATGATACCACCGCCGCCAAAAGGCACCACAGCTTTTGTAAACACGCGTCTATAATGGTCTCCTCGAGTTCTCCAGACCCTTACTCTACGATTATCACTAAATAAGCAGAATCTGGATTCATCAGTATATAAACCATGCTCCCATTGAAATTTTTCTGCTAGTCGTTGGTTAACCCAAGCTCTGCTAGCCATTCTCTTGGCATTAGTTAATTTTGGGCGTCTCACAGGCCTGCAGCTATGAAGATCCATTTCCCTCAGACGGTTTGTGATGGTTTGATCCGAAACTCTAACTCCAGTGGCGGCACGTAACTGTGTTTGCAACCATACAGCACTTCTAAACGGATTCATCCTTGTCTGAATTCGTATGTAGCTGTCTTGTCTCTGATTTGTTTTCCTCTCAGATCCATTACCGGGTCTTCTCCTTGCAGATCGTGTCTGTTGGAATCTTGTTAGAGTCCTACTAACACCACTTGGAGACACATTAAAAATTGCGGCAATTTCTGCTCCAGATTGCCCTCGCTGATGCAATAAAGCAATTAAATCAAAAGTTTTTTTTATTTAAATGACGTCTTGGCATCGTGAAAATGTGAAATGATGTTAAAAATGAATAATATTTGTCAAAAAATGCGATTTTTTATAAATTAAATTAACTTAAGGTTAAAATACAAGATTTAATGTTTTATCACACAGAAAAGACATTTACCAAATAAAATGTCCACAAACGACTGTGGGCCTTCTAATTTATCTATAGTTTGAGAAAATACGTTAAATTTAATCGAATTAATTAGATCTGTTAAAAAAAGATGTAATTCCCTATTCATTTTTGAATAGTTTATCACTGTGCAATTGGAAAAATGAGTAAATATTCAATACCGATAAGTACTAGAAATACAAAAAGAGCCATAATGCCAACTAACCTACTGGAAGAAGAAGTAGAAAAAAATTTGGAAATAAGGCTTTTCAACTAACACAAATGAATTTTTTTTATGGGCATAGGAGAAAGTATTAACGATTTTATCAAAAATTATAAATGAATTGATGGAATTCGAAAATGTTTGAAAATACTACACAATTACTTTCTCTGTTTCGGTGTTAGAACAACGTTATTCTAGCAGCCATTTTGGTGTTAGAATGGACTCCATTCTAACACCGATTTTTGGTAACTTTATTTTAGTAGAAATAGGTTGGTGGCATAAATTTTTCATAATCTTTTTCATACTTGCTTTTTGATTTACCTGGGAGTAAATTATTTATGGCGTTGGAGGCCCCGTCCCGCAATTCTAGTGCCGCCGATTGACGCTCTTCGTCTGACATTCCGCCCACAGATAATATTTTTTCTAATTTAAGCAAACGTTTCAATTCAAATAATTCATGCAAAAGTCAACTGTCAAATATAAATGTAAATCATTGCTACCAATCGACTACGTCACGTTATCAAAATTTCCCTTAATGAATATTTTTAACAATTTTTCTATAAATAAATAATATAAATACAATCCGAAAGAGAGAAAATAGTGTAAAATACTCGTAACAGATGGCCATTCCAGCATTCTTTCCTTCGACAACTCGTGTCCGAATTTGGAAATCATGCTGGAATGAAAGACCTTCTGTTACTTGTATTGTTGCGAAGAAGAAAATCAGGTTAAGCTATTGGGTTTGTATATAGACACAGGTTTGAGCTGGACACGGCATATTGACCACCTGGCAAAGAAATTGTCGTCAGGAATCTTCGCAATCCGCCGTATAAATGCCACAGCCACGTAGGAGGCGGCTACACTTGCCTACCATGCAGTATTTCATTGCCACCTTTCCTACGGTATCCTCCTGTGGGGTACCTCGAATGCGGCAGACAGAATTTTTGTCCTGCAAAAGAAAGCCATTAGAGTATTGCATAATTTAAGATATAGAGACTCGTGCAGAGGCTACTTCAAGCAAACAAATATACTTACTTTGAAGTCTCTTTACATATACCAAACGTTAAAATATATTCATGAACACCATAAAGAATACCAGCTAAATGGAGAAGCACATGAGTACAGTACTCGCGAACGTGAGAGCCTGCGAGTTCCGAGGCATAGAATATCAAAAACACAGGATAACATGCACTACTGGGGTGTAAAGCTCTACAACCACCTACCGCACGGAGTGAAAAAGTTAAACTTGACGCAATTTACATATACTGTCAAGAAGCACCTTGTAGGGAAAGAATATTACACCATCGAAGATTACCTGGCAGATATATGGTGACTCACTATTCTCTGGCCGCTATAATTATACACCAATTTTTTTCTCTTTGTTAGGTTTGTTTTGACTGTCATTTCTGGTATACATTGTCTGTTGTCTTTTACATTTTTAATATGTTATTTTATTTTATTTTACTTATACAATGACTATATATGTATATGTATATTATATTAATTACTTCTTTTTTTATATGGCATAATTTGACAAAGATTGTATTGTTAAATACTACTGAATAAAATTCTATTCTATTCTATTCTATTCTATTCTATTTTAATATACTATTCTAGGGCCAATTTCATTAATTTGCAATGAATAATGAAACTTTAGTTAAGTAATTAAACAGTGCAGCATAAACCTACTCAGCAATTTTTCCTTGCTAAGATAGTTAATGGTATACTGTTCAACAGTTCAACGTTCATTTTCAAGCTATTTATACAATATTTACTATTTTTCATTCTTAAAACTTTCTCGGTATACCGGAAATACTATAAAATTTAATATTGTTTTTATTTGAGTGATTACAAAAATATAATTTTTTGTTTTTCAGCGTAGACGTCTTGAAAATGAACTAAATTATTCTATGTTAAATCAAATGAGATTTGATTTTTAAACTGATTTTATTACTGTAGTACATTAACAAGTAATATACTAAATAAATGTACACTACTTTTCTATAAGTACTGTATACTGACTGGTACACTGTACATCGAAACAGAGTTTTAATAAATATCACAATTACAGCAAGATTATGATTAAAAGTAGCTGTTAAATTTGAGCGATGTTTTTATATAGTTATGTTTTACTGTCTGGTTGTCTTCTTATAAGTAGTTTCGATTAAAAGTTTCCGCAAGGCTAATAATTCAATACTCAGCTTACAGAACATGCAAGAACTATTTCAATTATATTGACACAAAATTTACTATGGATAAGAAGCTTACGAGTTCAAACCACAAAAACCCACCATCTTTAAAGTTAGACAGTTCTGAATTATTTATGGTTGTAGTCTTCACTCTAGTAAATACAAGAAACTACAAGGTATTTCACCGGCTCTCTCTAATACGGGGAAGTACACTTTAAAATTGCTTTATAATTTATATGTTGTAAGAAAATGCTTACATGTTTCCTTAAAAAAAATATTATGCGAGAGCACAAATGGCTACCTACTTTTAATCCGAGTTGATAAATATTAAACACGAAAACGCTTTCAATGTTAAATTAAGATAAAATTAGGGACTAATGATGAAAATTAAAATGGAATTCAATCTATGCTAGTTAGTAGTCATTCAGTTGATATCCAACGATTGATAAAGTAGATGTTGACTTGCGAATTTTATAATTAATGAAATAAGTAAAAGTTTATCTAATTCAATGTAATTTTTCATTTTAAATTTACGTTTTTTATTTTTTTCAAATACTTGCGTTTTTTTTTAAATTACATGTTAACTGAAGCTTTTAAGGGCAAGAAGGCGTAATTTACAAGGCTATATAAAATTTCATCATTTTTCAAACGTTTTTAGACAATTTTCGTCATAACTACGATAAAACGTAACAAATATTAATATTCTAGTCGCATTAGAATGGGAATTTTATAGAGGACTGAAGTGCGTGTGGTAGTAATTTGTACGCTGTCTCAGAGAAATAACACTGGGTGCTATTTTTGTTTTATATTTGTATGTATATTTATATTATGTAAATTAAAATAATCTGTCATATTGTCCGTAGCGATAACATGAGCCACTAGTAATTAAAAACAAAAATGACAATTGCAAAAGCCAGCTGTCACCCAAACAGTTTCATTTATGGACGTAGAAAATGTAAAAGTGAAAATGTAAATGTGCGTCTAAGATAAATCTGGATCTTCTTATTAACCTGCATAAATGGTATGCAATAACGGTACTACTACTTTTTAAAACTACTACCCTAATTATACATTTGAGTCGATATTATTTGTATAGTGTAAATAAATGCTGTCTATGATAGTTATTGACCTTCAATGAAATACATAGATAGTAGAGCCTGTTCTATGCTCATTTGTTTACATTTTCAGTTCTACACATTTTGCATGTGCATTTTTTCTATATTTGTCAATGAAACTGTTTGGATAGCAGCTTGCTTTCCAATTGTCACTAATGATAATATTTACTAATTTATCATATCGCCGCTACCGTCAATAATTTACATTCCTTGAATATGCGGCAATGAATTTTATTATATTTATATATATTATTATACTGTGTGTCCAAAAAGTCTGGAAACACCCAAATAAAATCGAAACGGATGATTTTTGAGAAAAATGCATAAACAGGTCAATTAGTATTTTCAAAAAACTACTGGCTGATGGTATCTGTTTGAAATTTTTGATGACCTTGAAAAAGTTATTGTCATCAAAAAAAAAATTAAATGGCAAAGTGGCATTTTTAATTTTATTTTTGATAGATCTTTTAATTGTCTAAATGACTGTAAAAAAAATTTTCATTTTACTTAAAAAATGACCGAGAAAAATTTAATTACTTCTTCGAAAATGGAAAAGTGTGTCTTTAAAAGAAAACATAGTTGGCTTAAAAGTCGATTATTTTTCAAACACATTTTGTTTTATTTGTGACATTGTGTCAAATACGAATTGTGCGTAAGTTAAAAAAATCTGTTTAAAAATGGTTTTAAGTGAGAGGGAACGTATTCAAATATTGATGATGATTGGTTTTGGGGATAGGGCTCTTTCAGTTAGAGAAGTTTGCGACTTATTTAATACAGAACATCCGGAGCGTGCTCCAATTAGTATTTCTGCAGTGCGTAAGATTCACAAAAAATTTCAAGAAGAAGGCCATGTTCGAGATCGTCCTAGAAGTGGTCGTTCAAAGATGGCAGAAGATACGCAACTCGACGTATTATTGTCAGTAGAGGAAACTCCAAATTCTAGTACACGGCAGCTTGCTCGGGAGTTTAACGTGTCGAAGAGTACAATTGGTAATATTTTCCGGAAAACTAAGTATCATCCCTACAAAATCTGTTTGGTTCATGAGCTGTCTGAAGACGACTTCGAAAGGCGTGTACAGTTTTGCGAACAACTGATGCCTATGTGGGATAATGATCCGTTTTTTATCAGAAATATCTTATTCTCAGATGAAGCTACGTTCACATTACATGGGACTGTTAATAGACAAAACTGCAGGTACTGGGCACGCCAAAATCCACGCTGGATGAGAGAGGTACGAACTCAGTATCCTCAGAAATTAAATGTATGGGCTGGTTTAATTGGTAACAGAATTATAGGGCCTTTTTTCTTCAACGGTAACCTGACGGCGGTAATGTATTTGCATTTTTTACAAAATTATTTAATTCCGTCATTAGCAGAAATATTTCCGAACCATGAAGATCCTAATTTGCCCAGCCAAAGAATTTGGTTTCAACAAGATGGGGCTCCACCCCACTATGCGAGAAATGTTCGGCATTATCTCGAGAATACCTTCCCAAACAGATGGATTGACAGGAGGGGGGCTATCGAGTGGCCGGCTAGGTCGCCAGATCTAACGCCTATGGATTATTTTTTGTGGGGTTACCTAAAAAATAAGGTATACGCAACTAAACCTGAAAATTTGGAAGACGGATTGAGATTGAAGTACGAAGATCACTCCTGAAATGATAGAAAACGTTCAAAATGAATTTTATTATCGTTTAGGGTATTGCCAAGATGCTCAAGGACAACATTTTGAATATTTATTGTAAGAGTTTTTACTGATTTCTACGATTAAAATTTTCTTTGTTTACTATAATGATTTTTTTTCCAAAATTTTTCTTAAGTAGAATGAAAATTTTTTTGACAGTCGTTTAGACAATTAAAAGATCTATCAAAAATAAAATTAAAAATGCGACGTTGCCATTTAAATTTTTTTTGATGACACCATAACTTTTTCAAGGTCATCAAAAATTCCAAACAGATACCATCAGCCAGTAGCTTTTGAAAATACTAATTGACCTGTTTTTGCATTTTTCTCAACAATCATCCGTTTCGATTTTATTTGGGTGTTTCCAGACTTTTTGGACACACAGTATATTTGTATATATTGTATGCCATTTCTTTAAAATTTTAAATGGAATAATTAACATCATTATATCAAAGCACATGAATGGCTCAAAAGAATAGTGAAACGTAGAAAATTTCGGTTTTTTTTTCGTACGACGTTATAACAATAAAAAGAGCTTCTAGAAAAGTGACACTATTAAACATAAATTTCTAAGAGTAATTTTATTATTTTTGTTTGAAGAGTTACTTACACTCTTCAAACAAAAATAATAAATTTATAATTTTTTCCTTAAATTTCTATCATACATTATCATAATTTTCTTAATTCTATTAATATTTATTAACGCTATTCACAGATTTTTGAATGTATTGCATATATTTCATTGCATTTTCTATGAACGAATTATATTGAATAAGAATTTTAAAAAATGTGAACTATGAAAACCGAAATATCAAGGTATTAGTGTCATTTTAGTTAAGCGAGTTACACAAATTGATAATATAAAAGTTTTTTAAAGCGATTATATAATATTTATAAAAAATGCGATGATACAACTAAAAGTTGTCTGCATATGCTGGGGCGGAATGTAAGTTTTTTACATTTATAAATATTATCAATAGTAAACGTCCCAAGTTGCACTCGTGAGGCACACCATATAGGCAAATGATTGAAATCCATTATAAAGGGCGAAATCATATCATTTGGTTATTACTTAAATAACACACTAATGTTAACAGTAAGAGAACAATTAAAAGAAGAAATCCTCAAAGGAACTTATCCTACGGTAGAAACAGAAGAATGTTACAAATTAAAGCCCTCAAAAATTAAGGCGCTCACTAAAACAACCAAGATATATAAGACATCATTAAGACCAATACTGACAAACGCCCTAGTATATAATTATATTGCGTTTATATTTATTAAACACTATACGATGGCAGAGACAAAGGGTAGTAAACACATCGCAAAAATTGGTTCAACGTAAAAGTGATCATTCACGCGGAGCGAGAATATTTAATTTTAGCAGAATACAAACACGTTATTTATCTTAACTTCCTTGGATCAGAAACTGCGCTGGCATGCGTCTTTGTTTGATTAATAAATCATATTTGGGCATAATGTAAATGAAATTATCCACAGATGCTGAAGCTCTGTTCGGTGTTTGTTTTGCATTAACATATTGTTACGCTTCACATACTATATTATATTCTGGTCTGGTTATCTGAAACACAAAGCGCTTGTTCTAATTAAGATAAAACGACAATATCTGGCCTTGAAAATATACACCGAAAATGAAAAAAATCAAATTCAAGTTTTACAAGGAAAAGCTAAAAAATAACATAAGAGAATATAAAATAATAACACAAATTTATTATTATTTGTTTCCAGTCTTTGATCGTTTTTATTAACTTTGTAGAACTTATATAAAGTTCTGTAGTAGTTAATCAATAATAAAATGGTGATCAAAATATCTTATTCAATATTTCTAATATTCTATCAAAAATTATTCAAAATACTATTCTACGTACTTCCATTCTCTTCAGAAATCTCTATAGAATGCATACTTTGCAAGATATTCGAAAAAACGTGCCATTCGCTAAGAGGAAAAGTGTTACTTGCGCTTCGAATTGTGAAATTTCATGTATACAAGAAGTATATAATAATTTACAACATATTTGCAAAAAGTCGATGCTCGATAAGAGTAAAAGTGTTACTTCCGGTCCGAATATTGTTTGTTTTTTATATGGAAAGTATTGAAAATTAAGCATTAAATACTTTCGTACTCATAATGTGCCTACCTAGAGAGCAGCTGGTTGCCAGATATTCGCAAAAAAACTGATTTTAGGTAAGAGTAGAAGACCTACTTCCGACAGAAAATTCGTAAAACTTTTTCACTAAAATTCTTCTCAAATTTAATGTCGAGCACATTTGAATTCTTTAAAATTTGTTCAAACTTAGTAGTTGACGAAATATTAGAAAAATTCCATTTTTTTCTGTCTACCGATTTTACTGAAAATCTAATCAGTTTTCAAGAGGGAGATTATATTCGCAAATACAACATTTTGAATAGATAACTACGAGGTGTGTAATTTAACTAATGAGACTGACTTTTTCCAATTTTTTTATTGACATAAAATTACAAATTCACATTGTTTCCTTCAAAATAACTACCTTGGGAAGCCAAACAGAGCTGAAGACGATTCTTCCATTCCTTGTAGGAGTGCTGGATCTCAGATACTGAAATAGCTTTCAGTTGGTCGTTTACGGATATTTGAATATTCTCCATTGTCCAAAAATGACGTCCTCTGAGGTGAATTTTCAATCTTCGGAACAGTAGGAAATCACATGGACTCAAGTCGGGTGAATAAGGAGGATGAGAAGCCACAGGAATATTTTACTGGCCAAAAACTCATTGATAGAAATGTCGGTGTGACAAGGAGCATTGTCGTGATGCAACACCCACATGTGCTTAATGGTTGGTCTCACAAGCATGACCCTTTTTCGAAGTGTCTCAAGAACTTCTCGGTAAAAATGTTGATTAACCATTTGGCCTTGAGGCACAAACTCTTTGTAAATGATTCCTTGACTATCAAAACATGCATTTCGTTTTTGACCTGCTCATTCTTTCTTTTTTGGCTTTGGAGAAATTGAAGTGTGCCACTCCATGTTCTGGCACTTGATTTCCGGGTCATACTGAAACACCCAAATCTCGTGGCCTGTAATGACACGTTCCAGATAATGGGGATCATTTTCAATTGCTCCCAAAAGGTCAAAGCACCTTACCTTTCTGATGTCTTTTTGCTCTTGTGAAAGATTTTTCGGAACCATTTTTGCACAGATTTTTCTAACCCCAATTCGTTAGTCAAAATTTGATGAACAGATGTGTGAGTCAAATTCAACTCTTCACCGATCATTCGGACTATCAAACGACGGTCTGAACGCACGAGATCGCGGATCTGCCAACATTTTCATTGTTTCTTGATGATGAAGTCCTTCCGCTGCAATGCTGCTCTTTAATTGAATCTCTTCCTTCTGAAATGCCTTAAACCACCTAAAAACCTGAGCTCTCGACAAAACACCGTCTCCATAGGCCTGATGCAGTTTTCCACATGTGTGCGTTGCATGGTGTCAAAGTCTGAGGCAGAACCTGATAGCACAACGTTGTTCGAAATTGATGTCACTCACTTTTAGAACGCACTAAAAAAACTTTCTCACAAAAAAATTCAATACGGACAGCGCAACAACTCTAGCGTATTCAAACATGTATTAGACGCGTATCAGATGTTTATCTGCTTGCCCTCTCCATGCCGCGTCCCAAGTGTTACCAAATCGAACACTAGAAAATTAATCTCATTAGTTAATTCACACAACTCGTATCACCGTTTGACCGCTATGGTGGTCTCACACACACACACACACACACACACACAGTGAGAGCGAGAGAAAGAGAGTGAGATTATTAAAAACCACTTTTTCGGTATCAGGGGACTTCAAAACATGGACATCTGCAAAAATCTCGAGGTCAAAAATTTTCATCATCACAATACTAAGTATAAGAAAGCAAAAATGTAAGCACCTCTAGATCGTACAAGATTCTATCGAGTCTATTATTCGGTAGGTCTTACTCGGATCGTAAACTATAGCTTCTATTTGCTGTCTCATCATCCAGGCATTTTCAGATATCATTTTAGATACGTTAATTCTGAATTTTCTAGATACTAATCTACATGTCCACTGTTCAAATCTATTGACGGCTAAATACATCGTATACCATGTGAAAAACAAATATGCATTAAGGGCCAAACTGACCAGAAATTTGAAATCAGCAACTTTTGAACTTTTTTTTCTAAATTTGATTAATATGCCTTTCAGGCGTAAGTCATACTCACATGAACCTTATGAGATAAACAACTCAGTTTCTAGGTCTGTCATTTTGATACAAATGAGAAAATAAGTGCAAAATTTATTAAATTAACGAGCACCGAAATCAGAAGATATCATCCAAACACCTTTAAATGTAGGAGACGTACGATGTAAATTAAATACAGAAACTCGCTTCCAGGCGGGTTAATAAGAAACCAAATTTAACAATATTTGTGAGTAGGTATTATGCACAAAAATTTAATTGGGTCACATATTTCTGCACGCACATACAAAGAGAGAGAGAGAGAGAGAGAGAGAGAGAGAGAGAGAGAGAGAGAGAGAGAGAGAGAGAGATTTCTGCTTCATAGGCATATTTTCACTTCTCAGTAACGTACGTGTAATGTAATTATTAATAGCATTGTTATTGCCATTTAAAAGACAGTATAAATCTCATACAATTTTCGACCTTAATACGTGAGCCGAATACAAGAACTTAAGCAAGGCGATATTCTTCATATATTTGAAAACACGCATTACAAAACTGAATAATGTAATGAGGGACTCATTACAAAAGTAAGTGATCTAAAAACTCCAAAACAGATTTTCCCAATATCTGGTCCAAAGGAAAGACACGAGTCAAAAATTACACCAAGTCCATAACTTTGAATTTTCTTAGAAGAGTAGTATCCTTAACATGGACAGATTAAGAGAATGTTGTAGAGGAACGTGTAAAGAGATAAGTTCTGAACAGGCTAATCGAAGTAGGTACGACGTAGTATTTCATGATCAGTAGAAACAAGAGCTTTTGAGTTGTCGTTGTAATCTACAATCCAAAGCTTTCCAAATGTATAGAGATACTGTGGCCCAATTGGTGAGAGAAGATAATGGCTTGGCGAAATAAATAACCGAGTACTATGACAAAGACTGCGGCGTAATACATTCTCATACAATTTCGCAAACTTGGAAATAATAGGGATAGACCTATAATTACTTAATAATGTACAATCATTCCTTTTACGAACTGGGGTAATTCTTGTGATTTTCCATCGTTAAGGAAAAATGTTCGAAGATATACATTGATAATTGCTCTTACAGGAGAAGAAAAGACGTATTTGCAATCACGGATAAGGAAACTACTCAACTGACCATGACTTCTTGTGCTATTATTGGGGAGAGTAACCATTAATTCAAGCAACTTATCCTCAGTTACACATGAGAAAGAGTTTGGAGGGGAGTGGTAATGTGATTCTGGACCAGTAAATGTACTATATGGAGGTACTGCAGCCAAAAAGGTGGTCGCAATGAACAATGTGATTAGGGTCAACAAAGTTGTTACCATGTTTGTCACGTAGTGTATTTGGTATCCTAGTACAACGTTTCTTTGAGGAAAGAAAACCCTAAAAAGTTGAGGGGTCAGTTCTAATAGGCTCGTTCATTACTGCTATATACAAAATGTAATTTTAATTGTTCTCTCTCTTAACTAAAGTCATAAGTCATTTAAATTCATTATAGAATACTATATTTTTGGATTAAATCCATTTGCTATGGTATTAGTCCTCGTTTTCAATGTGAGATATTATCTCAGACGGGAACCAAGGCGGATAATTAACATAGAATTTTGATTTACGAGGTATGTAGTAATTCAGAATGGAGTATAAGTCATTGCAGAAAGCATCCAACCAAAGCCTACTAGAGTGTCAAGCCACAGTCATGAGTTTTAATGGCCGCACTAGTGGTCCTACTATTGCAAGCGAAGTAAGCGGACGCGTTCATCTATCGATCGATTATATGCAATATTTAACTTATTTAAACGTCAATATGTGTACATAGTATTTAAAGTAATAAATAAATCTTTGTATTATACACGACGAGAAAATGTAGGAGTACCTACTATTTATAAAAGCACGAATATAAATTAAATAGAGGTTTAAATTGATATTGCACTTTATTTGAGACAAATCAGAGAATTTGTTTGACAACAAACTAGCTCACGAAATAAGTATAAAAAATAAAATATTTTATTCAAATGTAATGATTAATGAAACAATAAATAAAACTTTCTGTTAAATTAAAAACATTTGGAAAATAGCTAAAACTAGATATAACAAAAATAAACATTTCCTTTATGTAGAAAAATATAAAATAAACATTTAACGAGAAAACTCTTAATACTAATAACTTGTACTTACTATAAATACAACATTAATTATGAACTACCTAATTTTTTTTGTTTACGTTTGGTAGTACAATAAGAATGTACACAGGAATTTTTTACTTTTGAATAATTGTTTAACAATATGTTTGACAAATATTTAATACAATTATTAAGAAGAAGGCGATATTTCGTACCACATTCGCACCTATCACTTTCATGAACTAAAATTTCAATTTTTTCTTCACATAGATTTCTGAAAACATGTCTTTGCGACTTGACACTTAAGAATTTTTCTTCAAATCGTTCTGAAATTAAAGCACTAAATAAAGCATATCCTTCTACTAATACTTGCATTAAAAGTTCTGTGGGATATTTTAAGCCACCCCGATCCAAGGACTTTAAGTATTCTAAACTATTAGAAGAAACATCTACTTCAATATTTTTTTCGCAGACTAGAGTCTTTGTACATAAATCACAGCTTAATTTCTTTATAACTTTCCTTCCAATGTAGCCACCTATATATGTTAATACTGATAAGTCATTTTCCGACAACACAATTTTATTAGAGTAATTAACTGCTTCATCAAATGTTTCAAAAATATTTTCATCTGTTCTGTCTAATGCCGCATCTTCCTCAGAATCTGCTAAAAATGTTTTGATTTCAAAATCACCGTGTTTGGCTGATTTCATTTTTAGTAATGATAACAGCTTCAGTTTTTTTCCGATTCCAATATTTGCTGCAAACTAATATGGTAATTTTGCCCAGACATACTACGATATTGGCCAAATCTTGCCTCTAACGGATCAGTCTGAAACTTTCCCAACAAAACGTAATCAAATTTTAAAACATTTAATAAATGATTTGATAAAAATATTAAAGTTTCTGTGGTATGTCTTAAAGCATTGTAAGTTTCATTAGTTAACTTTCCACAGCGACTACCAGGTTT
The DNA here is from genome assembly GCA_963170755.1 of Amphimallon solstitiale. Taxonomy (NCBI): domain Eukaryota; kingdom Metazoa; phylum Arthropoda; class Insecta; order Coleoptera; family Scarabaeidae; genus Amphimallon; species Amphimallon solstitiale. The sequence goes on along the minus strand of OY720676.1, from coordinate 48,769,952 downwards.
TTCACCTTGGATTTGAATATCATTCCATTTCTTCAACCATATCAAAAAATGTCTTAAAAACAATATATTTTGATCATCCATAGTTCTAATGGGATCGCGGTAAGGATCTCCTTTAAGAACTCCACCATATAACGTTTTACAGTTTACAATTTTCCACCACCGTAGAATTGTTTCTAGGAATAAAACTGTTCCAGAACTAGTCTCAGCATACTTGAGTTTTAAAGTCGTAATATTTTTCTCGTCAAAAAGACGAACACAGAGTTTAACATTTTGCCTTTCGATAGATGACGGATATAAAACCTTTTGGGACAAAGCTGGAGCCATTTTGACAAACCTGTTTTCTTCTTCTTTATATACTTTTTTTGTAGATCGCTTAGGCAAGCTCTGCGAGTTATCGTAGAGTCAGTGAATTCGTTAATTTCCACAGAATTTGGAAAATTTGGAATTACGAACGTTTGTTGGGAATCTTTTTGATTCAACCAATTGTTGCGTATGCATTTAAAGATATGCACAGTATCAAATGAAAGTCCAATTTGATGTTCATCATCATCTTCTGAAGGATTTCTAATAAAATTTTTAATTTTTCCACCAGAGATTTTATCAAAACTTTTTCGATTGACAGAGTTATTATCTGATAATATACACAAAATATGGTAGCCCGATTCCGTTAACACTTTAATTACGTGTATTAATAGTTCTGATAAATAATTTGCTTGGATATTTTTTTACTGGAAATAAACCTACTACATCACAATTGTTCGAAAAAACCAAAGTTATCATAAATGTTTGAACGGTGCCGGCTGCAATGGTATTACTGGTGGTCATACCTTTGTCCATACCTTCTATTTTACCGCCTTTATAAGTGATCCCAGGCTTAATATAAATTTCATCCAAGAGTAAATTTACATATCGCTCCTTTCGATCTAAGTTTTGTAACTTTTGCCTGAGGTAACTAATATGAGAGACACTTATTCCTGAATTTTCAGTGCTTAATTTTATAGAAAGCTTTTTTAAATATTCAATATGTGGCATTGTTAATACTCCACTGTCACGTAAGTGTTTATAAGCTCCAGGATAGCTGTAATAGAACGTAATTGACCACAAAAATAAATCTGGTGGATATCTAGGAACTTTACAAAAAATAAGTGATGTTTGATTTGCAATAAACTTAAGTTTGTTCTGAGTATCAGAACTTAAAATCGCAAAGTCGTCTGTGCAACGTGCTTTTTCTAAAAGGAAATGTGCCATCTCCACATAACATTGTGATGTCGGAAAAACTGATTCAAATCCTGAAAAATATGTGATTATATTCTCAAATTTGGACCAAGTGTCTAGTATTAACTTATTGCCCAATATATCTACATTTTTTTTATTAGAAAGTATTATATCGGTGTTTTCGTTATACACTTTAAAATTTAAATCTTTGCTAACAACAAGTGACTTGGTAATTTTTGGTATTATGTCAGTGGAAATTTCGCAGAAGCAAATTCTGTCTTCCTTTACAATTTCAACGCACGAATAGTTCTTTCTTTTTTTAAGTTGTTCTTTGAATTCACAGAAATTGTTAATGGCGTCCGCTTGTTGAAATTGATCTTCTTGAATTTGAATTCGTTTTGTGATTTCCTGATTTCTTTCTTCTGGTATTTTTCGTTTTTTACCTAAGGTTTTAGACATATAGCTGGGTTGATTTTTAAATATGGTAGGGTATGCTTCATTGGCTAGCTTTGGTCTGTTTCTAGGAACTATAAGAAAACTACCGTCATCACGTTTAATTTTATCTTCACGAATTATGAAACGGTCATCGAAGTGGTCAATGCAGATAGCAGATGTCTGTGTTGGCACAAAATTGTCTCTGTGTATAGCCCTTGCCCATATATTCAGTTTATTTTTATCCTTAAGTGGAAAAAAAATACGGATTTATATTTTTCCTTTGTACTAGTGTAATTACTTAAACACCCAGGTACACAGCATCGATGTGACATCTGAATTGAAAAAACTATGTTATATATTGGTACAGTACCTCCGTTAGAAATAAAATACAAATAGGTAAAAAAATTAAATGAAATAAAGAAAGGGCGGGAAAGACGCGTAGGTTAACAGCATACATAACATCTTTGGCTGCAATTGCTGGTATAAAAACTGAATATTAATGCAATATGCCAATGTATGTATCTTGTCTAATTTCTACATTTAAGATTATCATAAAAAAAAACTAGAAGTTCTTATAATATTGTAATAAACATACCTTGAAACAAATTATGCACATGCACTCAGCGCTGCAATATGACTAAGTTATGCTTCGAGTAGGACCACTACTGTGACGTCACACAGCCTTTCGAGTGCATGACTGTGGCTTGACACTCTAGTAGGCTTTGATCCAACGCGTCATTGACATCAGTGTAATCATCCAGAAAAGTGATAGTGAAGCTGGTAACAACGAAATTTAATCAGCTTTCTCAAAATTATTACCTGATGGAAAACGCTTGCTTAACGAAAATTGTCAGACAAAGGTTGTCATTTCAAAATTGGGGTGATAAAATAAAATATCAAAAAGCGAGTAAAAAGAAAAAAGAAACAACATTTTAGGGTGAATTTGGACAAAGATAGAGGGAGTTTTAAGTCTATAATTTTTCTGAATTCCCTGTATGTAAGTATCTTATGCGTCAATATATCTAATATACAACACATTCCTAAAGATTATTTCTCGTAATTCTGAACTATAAAAATTAAATCTTTCGACATAGCGAAGTGCTCACAAACTATAATTTATATTTTAGCTAGTTTTATACCAAATTACATGAAAAACTTCAAAAGCCTGTGAAATCTACTCAGCTAGTATACTAAATAAGGAAATATTTTTTTCCTCTTATACACATAAAAAACAATAATTTGTCCATATAAACTTTTACAGTTTAATTAAGTTTATCACTAGCGTTAATCTACTTACTTTTAAGAATTTTCCTAGATGGGGCAACAGATATTAAAAAAGAAAAATCCAAATTACCAGTGATAACATACGAAAAGTGAAAGTAATTATGTCGACCAGTGGCAGCAGAAACGAGATACAAACTTTTTTCAAGCGTTGGAAGTTAAATAAAAGTCTTAATTAATGAAGACAATGATGGAGAAAATGCAAATGAAAAAACTTTTTCTTGCGCGACCTAATATTTACTTTGTTGATCTTATCTTTTCTTCCACCGCATTTTATAAACTTAAATCATTCTAATTCTATTTTGTTTCTTAATTGTATAGAATTTTCATTTTCTCTTGGCAAACGTCGTCGTATCATTTGTATGTATGTTAGTGTTCTTTAATCTGCAGTAGATAAATTTTAAATATCTTTCAGACTATATACGGCGGTAGTATAGGACAAGTCATAAAATATATTATATTTTAAACATATGCTAGGTATAGCTAATACAAGTATTACACACATCTATACAACGATAACAATTTAAAGTCAAAAAGAAAGAAGCTATTAATTAAAATTATCATCCAAAAACTCGGAAAACGAGTAGTAGCATTTCTGTAGCAGCAATAAATTAATCGCCCGTCCAAAAATATATCCCGATTTGGATTTAAGATCTTCAGTAAGTTTATTGTAGGCTCTGACAAGTACATATCGTGGATTGTTTTCGTAAAAAGGCTGTTTCTAGGAATTTACAAAACAGTGCATTGCGTGTATTGTATGTATAACAGCTAAATAATTTGTTAAATGTCTTCATATTTTCTTTAGCATATAATAATAACTGCAAATACATGGCAGTGGCAATATATTCATAGAAGTGAAATGCTTTTTGCAACTTTCTGTACAGCCAATTCCCCTCATAGCACGGATCGCGCGCTTCTGCATCCTAAAGAAGGTGATGAACCTAATTCTATAATGCCGTATGATAGTACCGACTGCACGCGACCAAAATATAACGTTAAAAGTATGTTGGTATGATAGGCCATGTGTGGGTGGTAAATTCAAGAAAGAATGTATTAAAAGCTCCAAAATTCCCACAAATTCTTTATTTTAAATGGTGTTCGGCTACCGGTTTCGTGAGTTTAAGAAAGGACACACATCTTCAGGCCAAGCTTTAAAAACAAAATGGTGAGCCTGTGACAAAATAATGCACAATACTAAACCTAGTGATATGAAAATATGTTTAAAAGTTTTATATACAAAAAAACTGTATTAGTCAAACAATAAATCACTTTCTTAAAAAACAGTGAAATAACTTTCAAATGTGTCAAAGGTGAAGTTAACAATAAAATTACACCAGTGAACCATAGGGGAAAACTAAACCTATGCTCACAATCCTACATAACAAAGCGTTCCTCCTGCACCAGCAACAATATCCGTGTTCCCTCGTGTTTTCCAAACAAAAAGTATAGAGAAACCGAGCGTTTCAAAAACATTAAAGCAAAACTTCGAAGTCCTTTATGTGTGTCAGAATTGAATTAATTACTCAATTAAAGATAGTGTAATAACTTGTTATACTTAACAAAAATTTTTTAAAAAGAAAATAATAAAAATAAAAAAAAAAAATAATAAAAAAAAGAAGAACGGACAACACATTAAAATCTTGTAAATAGGACAAAACCAACAGACGGTCAAACACAAAGTGACCTTATTAATTCAAAAAAGGTCAGATTTATAAAAAATATATTTATAGTGAATGTAGTTAAGTTTGTAAAAATATTGGTTATACTTATATATTTTTTCCTGAATATGAGTGAGTAAAAGTATGTATTTCTTGAGCCTTCTGAGCATGTGGCACAACAATATATAAACATTAAGCTGAACATAAATTTCCAACGAGCGATAAAGTAGTTATCTACTAAGCAGAACCTCACTAATCGCCGACAAATGTCCGTGCGAGTAGAACTTAACATTAAATAATTACAAAAGGCTTATAAAAATAGTAAATGAACCTAAATCGCATTGGTGAGAACATACGCCAGTAAAAATGACAAAACCAGTAAATAAAATACAATTCTACGGAAATAAATAAATACAACAAATTCCCGGCCATTAATGTAATATAATCGGCAAATAAGAAAATATTACATCAAGTTAAATGTCAAATTGACTAAATATATAAGTTATAGAAACCATTCTGTATTTATTAAACCAACGAAATTATTTAGTTGGTGTAACTTTATATTAAGCTCGCAGTAACACATCGATGATGTTACTCTGAGCAATTTAAGATGTTAATACAACGTCAAATTGAAGTCACAATAATCATTTTATATTGTTATTTTAACAAACTCATCTATTTCACATAACGTAAAGGTAAGTTTACTTCAACAAAAATAAAATTTTATTTTAAATAAAAAGTTTGTTGACATCAAGGAACATGTTTTGTTAAGTTTAACACTTTCATAATTGTTATATTAACAAAAATTAACGTACCAAAATCTATTTTGTTAAGCTAAGTAATAGAGTTCTTTGGCTGTATTTAACCCAAATGCGAGTGTTGACTGTTCGATTTTTAGTTAAATTAATCCCTTTCTGAGGTCAATATACAACTAACGTTATAATTATTAACAATAATTATACTAACTATTTTCTATTATCTATCTATTTCTTATATAAAATAAGAGGCACAAATTACATTAGATGACTGATAGCTTCTCCATTGTGATTCTTGTTGTTAATTACATACTATTAATTAGTATCTTTTGTATTCATGTAATGAAATGAAGGTATTCTCCTTCTTTGTCTTAATAAATACTATTAAATTAAATATTATTAATTCTGCTTAATATAGTGACTTTTCTTCTTATTTATGAGCTTGAAAAGTTGTCATTTTATATATGATATTACATTACGTTATTTCGTAATATTAATAAAATTGGAACTAACCCGAGGTATTAGCTGTTAGAAGGGATAATGGTACACTCATAACTTACGTGTTGATAAAGCAATCTTTTTTCCTGCAAAATCAGTACCTCGCACAAAACGTATTTCCCGTTTAAAATTAGATTTCTCGCTGGACGAACGGAGATATTGAATTTATTTATCCCACTAGGAAGCCCGGTGACCGAGTCCCTTCATTTTTGTAAGCACTGCTCGGATATTATTCTTTATTGCGCTGTAAGTCTATATTAAAAGTTTACGTTTCCATAAAGCGCGTTTTTAATATACTTTTAATCAACTTCTTGCTCGTATTTTTTTTTTACCAAACGATATTTATATTAAGTTTGCTAAATCATAGAGAAACGAAACAAAGAATAAAACATTCCAATTTCGTTGAATTAGTAAAATAATCTATGTAAAACGCTCTATTATATCTTTGCTAAATTCTTTCAAGACTATTAATACATTCGATTTAATAAAATTTTGAGTTTATTTCTCTAATAAAAATATATGTTTATATATTTAAGCAATCTTGATAAGTAAAAGTGAAACAGACATGAGAGCGAATTCAAAAATATTGTATAGTAACTATATTACTGGTGTTGAACACCAAGTTAAAGAAAATCCGAAACAGTTCTAGTCATTCATTGCTTCTCAAAGATAGGGCCCGGTTATACCGAGTTAAACGAAGGATATTGAAAGATAAGAACTAAAAGACACCGTATCTATAGTGAATGGTGTAAAAAGAATTTTTAAATCCGTTGATACCGATTCGATGTACAATTTGAATACTACTGCCTCGTCGTCTACCGTATGCTTTCCTGTGATTACTATATCTTCCTTATCAGAGCAGGTAATTGTTTGCAATGTTGTGAGCATCTTTGCTAAACCAATCACTTTTCTTTTTAATTTAGTACTTAAAACGTACGTCTTCCCCAAGTGCTGAAAAATAACTAAATTATTTCCAATTCATTTAAAAGGTGAAACAAACTCAGTCGCGAATTACAGGCCGATAGCTGTTTTTAACAATTTTGCCAAAGTGTTCGAAATGTGTCTTCACGAATGTTCACTCGCGGTGTAGACGTTTAGAGAACCAGCTTGGTTTTATGAGTAAGCTATCTACGAAATCCAATTTTGCAGTGTGAACGCAGTTTGTCTCGGAGTGCCTGGATGACAGTGAGCAAGTTGACATTATTTATACCGACTTCTTTAACGCTTTTGATCCTATCGACCACGCCATATTACTACGTATAATAGTGATATTAGTTTTTCATTACAGTTGCAGTTAGTATTCCACACTTTCCTGATAAATAGGGTTCAATATGCCAGTTATGCTGATCATCAATCACCTTACTTTACTACCACCTCAAGAGTTCCACAGAGTAGCAATCTGGGCCCCTTATTACTTTCAATATTTACCAATGACACCTGTTCTGGATTGAGCTGCTATGGAGTCCTATTTGCAGATGAAGTAGAGCTTTTCCTGAAAGCGAGTACTATTACGGACTGCTTTTTTCTGCAGAGGAATAGATAGATGTCTTGGGAGCGTGGTGTACCGCGAATAATTTGCCTCTGAGAAACTCTAAATGCTATATGTATTGACTACCCGTCAGAAACAGGATTCTCCCTAATTCACTTACACCTTTGGTGGTATCCTTATTCGTATTTATTCGTTTTGACTCTAGATTAATATTTTATGACCATAACAGTAGCATTGAAAAACATTATTTCATTGGCATTGAAACCCTTGTTTTGTTATTAGAAACACTAAACAGTGTGTGTCAATAAAGCCATAACTTCCTTACATTATTCCTTTAATCGTTATCGCTTCGAGTATGCTTAATTCATTTGGTCGCCCATATATAAAACTTATTCACACATGTTGTGAATTCTGAATATAAAAAATGTTTTTCATTACGTCCGAGTTCCAGTGGTAGATAAAATACGTACGCATTTAATAAGATCAGGAAATCGATCCGACTCCAAAATTGCATTAATTAATGATTTGAGAAAAGAAATTAAAAATACGAAAGACAAATATGCTTACACATACAATACAATCTGTAAATGCATTCGATGTTTTACTTACTGAGGAAGTAATTGGTGGAAGGAAAGCTAGTATTGATTAGGATCAGATCATGTTTATCAGACTTGGTAGATATGATTCCACAAAGCAACAGCGTGCACGCCAAATGAGTGGTCACACACGCACATAGAGAGAAAGGGGGGGAGAGAGAGAGAGAGGGGGGGGGAGGGGGAGAGAGAGAGAGAGCGTGCGAGACTGAAAGAGAGTGGGAGGGAGGGACATGTAGGAAAACCACCTTTTTTGTATCAAAGGACTCCAAAACGTCGACATCTGCTAAAATCGCGAGAAGAAAGTAATTAATGACTTAAAATCTCAAACACAAGTAATTCTAACTTTTTGCCAACAAGCTGTAATATACTACCAAATAATACTAAATTTTACTAAACGACTAAAGAAAATAATGAAGAATTTTGATTAATGAATATAATATTCATTTATATAATAATATTGGGTTATCCAAAAAATGGATTTCTTTTTTATAAAACACAAACTTTTTGTAATCTTTTTAATCTGTTTTTGGTATTGAAACTATCTATGATTTATCACAAATATATGTTCAACAGAATATCATTCAAATGTTCACACCGACTTCGTCTGTAGCCATCTATTCTAATATCGAAGTTTTCAATGTCTTCTTGACATGTTGCTTGAGTTACTTCATGAATTGCAACTTGAGTGTTGTTCTTTAGTTCGCTAGTTCTTTGTGGCTTGTTTGAATACACTTGATTATTACAAAAAGTCAGAAAATCTGACAATGTTAAATCACATGACCTTGCAGGTCAACTGAAACCTGCATTTGGTAAATTACATGATGAGGAAATTTCCATCGCAATAGCATAATGTTTTGTCGAATTGTGTGACATGAAGTTCCGTCTTGGATATAGACATCAGACACATAAATATAAAGTCAATTGTGGCTTTAAAAAAACATTCAATATTGATTGGTATGACTCAGCATTCACAGTAACAGCATATCCAGCAGCATCTTCAAAGAAATATAGCCCAATGATTCCATTTGCCCAAAATGCACACCAAACAGTAACTTTTTTGGGTGTAGACGTCTTTCCCGAGTAACCATTTTTCGGTCACAATTTTCTTCTACTGAAGCGCAAATTTTGTTTTTGAAACCTTTGCTTAACTGATTTCTTTGTAAAAGCGTAATAGACAACAGGTAATAAACTTCAAAATTTTCTGTGGCAATTGCTATGTCCTACCAACCTCCCAACCCCACCACCCTTCGGGGGAGTTAAAGTATGTGTCATTATTTTATAGATAAAAGTGAGCAATAGAAGATTAAAAAAAACAAAAACAAAATCTTTTTAGTGCGTATTTTTTTGTTTTTGAAAGGCAAAGATGAACTTTGCACTTGTTGCACATAATTCCAGAAAAACCTTTGCAATTAGTATTTTTACAGCGAGAGGCAAAACTTTTATCGTCGTGGATGGGCCAAAGCCCAATATTATCGTATCGGATGTTACTGATGGGCCGAACCTCATCGAACTGCAGCTTGAAATTGTAGGCGACGACCGTGGGGGCTGGAATTTGAGATGCTGGTCATTGTGGAGTTTACCTAGAAATTGAAAGAAAGAGACCATTCACATCGTCGTTATTTCGTTAGTTGTTTTCAAGAAAAAAATTATTTGGCGATGAAGCTCATTTCGCAATGGATGCTTTCGTAAATAAGCAAAATGGTCGGATCACTGGTAATGAAAATTCTCGTATAATAAAATTAACGCCTAAAATACGACTTATACCGCACAGCACCGGTTGTTCGGTTAATTGATTTTTTTAGGCGTGTAGGCAATCTTTATGTCAAAGCCTGCATAAACAGTCATAGTTTCTTGGAATTTTTTCTCTAATCTTTGGATTGACGATTGACTTAGCCAATTATAAACCCGAAAATATCGCAAATTTTGCAATAGGTATTTTTCAAAGAACATTTTTATAATTAGTTTCAACAACGCAAATACGTTGTTGCAAAATATACCTTCATTGGTTAAAATCGTACTACTGTCTACTAAAACAAAATGGCTTCTGTCATTTGAAAAGATATCACGTGTACACATCATTGAGTGCTGACATCTACACGTCACTTTTAAATGACCGTTTATATATCACGACTAACTATCAATTTCCACTTGATATGTTATTACTTTTGATATAAAGTATCATTAATTTGTTTTCTAACTATGACTGGCGACCCAAAGTCCCTTAAGAATGGCAACAACACGAAAATGTACTTTGGCATTATTAGGAAAAGACTAAGAGGTTCCTAATGTTCGTTTAATTTATACTATTTGTTGAACCTACATGCACCCGTTTCATCAGTGAAGCGAAGTGTACTCTGTGATGTCTAATTAAAGACATAAAAGGCAAAGAGACAAGAAATTATTTGAAATTGAGTGTGTGTGTTTGTAGTGCACGCAAATAACCCTCGGATTATGTAGTGTTCTCTTACTCTTAGCGAGTTCGCATTTCGTGGTTTCGCATATACACAGATTGCTTGCCTCAGCCTCCTATTACGAAAGATCAAAGGAAATAAGAATGAATTTTAGTAGTTCTGTAATGGTGTTCGGCGCATACAACAGGCAAGTATACTTTTAAATTTATGTATTTTAATTAACTAGCGAGAACACAATGTAAATATAGTTTAGTTGAATAATAGAAAATAGTTAAGCATCTTGAAACTAGGGGATTTTTAAGTGAAAACGAATTAATTGCTAGCTAATCAGAATGAATGAATAAAATTGCATGTTTGTAAAATACAGTAAATGAAGATAGGTTGACGTATCCTAAACCAATCGGTATCTACAAATTATTCGATTCATAAATAAAATATCTAAAATTTTAAAAATAGGATTGGCTTTTTTTTGTACTTATTCCATGGTATGTAAATATTTAGGGATCGGTTTCTTGAACTCCGTTTAAAGTACTCGATTAACTAATCATTAATTAAGCCTAACTGTTTTTCAATGCGAAGTACTACACCGCTGTTATCCAAACAGGATTTATAGTACAGTAGTACCTACATGACAACATACTTGCTAGTGCATTTAATCTAAATTAATACATTTTGTATTTGTTCCTTGTGCTTTCTGCCCTTATTTTATTTGTTTAAAGATTATATTTTGCATAATTAGGAACTTTTACTTTAGCGAAGAAACTGTAGAATTTATTTTATGAATATAGCCTTTAAGAATATCTGTATACATATTACAAATTTAACATTTGTAGTATGAATTAAGAGGCAGAATGAGACAAACATGAGTGATACTTAAAGAAATTTATTACTTACTCCTGCTGATAAACCCAAAAAAATGGTGGAAAATGAAAAAACCAACACAGTGTACATATATTCATATAAAATTAATGTAAAGCCATCTGGATTCACAAGCTGTACTATCAGTCATATTCTAGCGAGTAATTGTTATAACTGAGACAATTTAAATATTCCATTCTTTAGGGTGAATAAAGCTATGTACTTTTACTGAAAGATCATATATTAGCTGTTACATATAATTCGTATGAAACTACATGACAAGTACAAAAAAAACAAACATAAATTATATAACAAAAGTATAAATATATTTAATAGGGCCATAACTGCAGGGGCCCTTTAAGACACTGCACCATTTAGTCTAGCATGTAGGAAAAAAAGACCTGCAAAAGAAAATAACTTCATCCCAGCGTCACAATACTAAAGGTCTTTGGTTGTTAAGATCCAGGCAATAGCCTCTTAAGTTAGATTATGTAAATCTGTGTATCCAAATTCAAACTTAGCTAGAGGACATTCTTCAACAATATGTTTCAATCTGAGCTCCGCAATCATAAGCTGGACTCGCAATCACATTCCACTTTAATAACATACTATTGCACCTTCCATGACCTGTCCTAAGACGATTCAACTTACATCAAATTTTTCTTGGTTGTGTAAAGTTAGGCACTTCAATCAAGGAATCATCTACTAATTGTTTATTAAACACTTCACAGTCTAACCAAATAGATTTCCAGAGGTCATTAATCGAAAATTGGTGATTTAGGAACTCTTGCTTCCAAATAGGACTACGTGATGGTAATCTATAAAATGGTGAGTTCTGAAGACCTTGAGTAATTAAATATAAATTAGGAAAATTTAATATTTATCCCAACAACGTTTTAAAGTCAATCTTCTTCTTAATGTTAGCCAGGGTGTTGAGACAAAGAAGTGGAATAGATTTTACTGTGTCCGTAAGAATTCTAAGTGTATAATTTAACTGAATATCTACTTTACCAACATGTACCCTATTCATCCAAACTGCACTACAACATTCAGCAGCAGAATAAACCAATGCAAGAGCGAACGTACGTAGATTGTTTGCATGACCTCCTCAATTTGAACAAGCCAATTTCTGTAAGACATTATTTCATATTTTAATCTTCATACGCAATTCATCAATATGTTGTATATGTTAACGATGTATCCATAGTAACTCCTAGGTATGTTGGATTAAAATTATGTCTTAGAACATTATCATTAAAAGATACTACAAGTTTTTTTATGTGTTTTGTTACTCTTAAGATGGAAACAAGAAACTTCTTACTTAGATGGGTTAGAACATAACCTTCATTTTCTAAAATAATCACTCAAAATCAATAGATCTTCGTTTAAATTAACTTCAAAATTTGAAATTATTGTGTTAATAAGCAATTGCCATATCATCAGCGTAGATAAATTTTCTAGAAGTCGTATCTGGTAAGTCACTTGTATATAGATTAAAGAGAAGAGGAGATAATACCGATCATTGAGGTTAACCATTACATAATATTTTAAATTTAAATTTTTCTCCATTCTTAAAAACTCTAAATTTACGATTTGTAAAGATATTTTCCATAAGTATAATTAAATTACCATTAGGCAACACATATATATATATTGTTATAGTATATAGGCATACGTTAACAATATATTGTGGAAAGTTATGAAGGTTACAAAATTTAGTTAAATAAACGTAGGAAAATTTATTATGATGTGTTTAAAAAAGTTTATTGGGTTTATATTAATAGAGGTTTATTGTATTTAACAAGTATTCGAATTTTATAATAAACCACCTGTATATGGTAAGGTTGACCATGTTCATTTTTCTTAGAAGTTCACAATATTCTGGAAAGAAGAGAGTTGAATATTAGTTGTTATTTTGTAAAATGTATTATAAATTTGTAAAAACTTGAGTAATTGACGTTAATGAGGTGATAAAAATATTTAGAATCTAATATTTTGAAAGGTGTATAGATTTTAATGTAGATAAGTTCCCGGGAATAATTTGAAATACAGGAACTGTCATTATTTGACATTTGTTCAGAAATATAGATTTAGATGGGTATTAGTATATGAATATGTAAAGAAGGGTTGTTAAAATTATGAAAAGAATTTAGATTATCAGATAATGCAATTTAAAGAAGTATTTTTGGTATATTTGAGAATTTAAAAGCTATATTGTTGTTTGTTATAATTGTTGTAAAACGTTGATTGGATAATAGAAAATGAGATGGGAATTGCTAGGGAAATGGATAAATAAACAGGAGAATTTTAAAATATGCTAAAGAGAATTAGTAGCGTTTTTATGTAAGAGCACAATTCTCTGCGATATTAACGCGTGAGTAATATAAAAATAGTCAAAAAGTGATATTATTTAATACAACTACAAGTACATGTGATATCATAGTGTTGTAAGAAAATTTCAGAAAGGATTATTACTATATAACATCATAGGTGATATTACTTACCTAATTTAAAGAAGAATCTTGATTAGTGTGGATAAAATTCTAGAAGAATAATTTAAGTTATCCGGTTCTTGAAGTAAGGCTGATTTATTCCATTATCAAGGTGCAGATTTCCATTTAAAGGAGCAGTAATCCTATTAGAAGAGTAGAATTCCAATTTAAGAGGTGCAGTATTCTGTTTAGAGGAGCAGTAAACCAATTAGAAGAGTAGAATTCCAATTTAAGAGTATTCCAATCATAGAGGTGCCGAATTCTGTTTGGTGAAGCAATCTTCCAAATTATGGGAGTCATCTTCCATCAAGGACACAGACGAGAGCTGTTAAGGAGTGCAATACTATCCAAATAGGTTCCTACAAGTATTTATAACCAGCTATCTTCATAAGAATTTACAGGATCTTCAATGGCATTTTGGATTATGGTTTGCATTCTACAAGAAAATATCACATTAAGTATTCAAATTTCTTTATATAATATTTGATCAAAGTTAATAGAACCTTGTATTTAAAGTTTCATCGTATATTTTTTTATAAAGGGAATATTTTTAAATAAATATTCGTTCATATTATAAAATAAGTAAAAGCATTGTAATTTTCCAAATACTGAACTAAGCAATATATGATTTTTAATTCTCTACTTTCCAGTAATGTGTCAAGGACATGAATAATTGTCATTTGTATGAAAATTTATGAAGTAATCTAGCAATTACATAATTTTTTTTGAACATATTATAATAATATTATAAATTAATTTGAGAAAGAAAGTAATAGAAAGTATTACCGAACTTTGAATATCAAAAATAAATAATATCAGAGCACTCACCTGAACTAATTAGTTGTTAATGGTAACTATACACCTCAGAATAAATATTTCCGTAGCGTCAAATATCAAGATTCCGTAGTATAAAATATTGTTAGCAATTGTATGTCCAGTATTTCACAAGCACGAAGTTTGAATATAAACATAGTATTCATTAGTAGAGTATCGTTTTATTTTATCATAATCAAATTGTAAACCAAAGAAAATATTATGGTAAATTCTAACCTGAAATAAATAAATGTCATATGAAATATTGTATTGGAATCTGTTTATTGATGTTTTCTTACCGAAAAGAGTTAGGTAAATGTTATAAGAAGTATTTTCTGAGTTATCAAAGATCCACTTGGTAAAAAAAGCATTTCACAACAAACAAGTAAACATTTAGATATTTGTAATACGTAAACAGGCATTAGTTTTCATATGCACATACGACATAATATTTAGTGGTGCCATCTATATGACTTATTGAACACTTGTTGGTAGATTGGATTATTAAAAAGTATAGCAAGTATTAAGATAATGCAGAAATCAGTAAAATATATAAGATAGTTACAAAATCAATTTTGAAGGATTATTAATATTTACAAAAGTAAAGAATTGAAATTTGAATTAAATACCTTCAATTAGATAAAGAAGTATGATAAATTAAAGTAATTTATCTTGAGATTATAATATTAAGCTAGTCGGGCTTAAAAATAAAATACATACTTATAGTGAATTAAATATTATAAAATAAGTAAAGAGAATATAAGAAAAGCACATATGAGGGTTGTTCATTAATTAATAGTAATTATACAGTTCATGTCTAGAGTTATGTTTCATTTCATAGATAGTTCAATTTATGGCATTTAAACTGAAATAGATTTAAATGATAATGTCGAGGAATGAACTGATATGTATGTAATATTACCTAGTGCAATATATAATTCTTAAAATGATCCATATAAATATAACATCTTAACTAATTTTATTTCAGAATTGCTTTAATCAAAGAAAATTGATTAGAAAAAATGTTGTGTTTAAATAGGTTTCAGTGATTGCAACCTAAGCAATATTTTATTCTGAAGGAACTTGCATATGTTTTATAATTCCGGTTATAACTGCTAGTGTAGAGTTTAACCGCACGTCAACTTTACAAGCATGTATTCTATTCATCTAAACCCAGCTCAACCAACCAACGTAATGTGTTTCCGTGTAATCCCAACATCAATCTGTCAGTTTCTACAATATTTGTTCCTTATCTTCATTTGTAATTTTTCAATAGAAGTTAAAATGTCATAAGTCCAAGATATGTTCTACTAAAATGGTATTTCAATAAGATGCTGTTAAATGCAATTACAAAAAGATAAAACGCAGGCATGAACTTCCATAGAATACTTAGAATTTTGACAAATTGAGAAAAATTTCCAGCACTGTAGCGAAATTAAAAAATGAGCAGTAAGCTAAAAAGCATAAGCATAACTGTTTATTTAATTTAGAAAAGACGCTTAATAATTAATAAGTACATCACTGATAAAAATAATTATTAATAAATTTCAAAATGTGGGAACGTGACGCCATAGATTCTCGAAATAATTGACTATTTTCCACCTTGCAATGGTAAATGGGCATCAGGGAAAGGTGACAAAAAAACATTATAAGAGAAAGCACAATTAGAAATTAAGTCACAAATAATGTTCCCAAAAATATTAAATACAACGATAACTTAACCAATTCAACGCTAGCCAAACCCTAACAATTAATGCGCATCCAGCAATCAAACAAAATAAATACTACTAAGCACTACTTACCCCGTTTAATATGGTATTATTAATAATAATAATAATAATAATAATATTAAACTTTATTGTCCAACAGACAAAATCCAGGACAAAACAATAATTAAAGTCTAGTACAGTGCTAACAAAAAATATCAGCAAATTTCCAATATAAAAAAACAAGGTATTACTTTAGTATTGTAACCATTAAGCATCCTGACTCACTTATATAATTAGTAACTGGATGAAATAACTAACCATTTTCATGGCAGCAGGCAAAGGATTAACTTTGGAAGGGGTCAGAATATAAAATATTTGCATTTCGGGTCATATGGGTTAACGGTGCTATAACCATAACATTCGTTCGAGCTTTAAAACGGTATTAGTCGAACGCGTTGCATACGTTGGTACCAAAAAGTCCACGGCCGACAGAAGACAGGGCGAGTCAATTTCATTATTGATTAATTTTTTTAAATACCCCGCACTGGCTATCTTCCTCCTTGAAGTTAAGCTTATGAGGTATGGGTATTTAAGGGTGCATCATAATCAGTACCACGTGGGGGTAAACGCCGGTCATTCTGAAAGATACATATTTTAGAAATTTCTTCTGCATGCTCTCCAAAGCTAGTTGCTGATACACGTTGCAAGGGTACCATATTATTACTGCGTACTCCAATTTTGGACGAACCAATGTATAATATATGGTGGTAAATGTTGAGAGATTCGAAAAGCCTCTACATGACCTTATTAAGAAGCCAAGCGTGCATGAAGCTGAAAAGAAACTGCACATTTATTAATACTGAGCTTAATTTTGTTTTCCTGACTCCAGTTGTTAATAATTGAAATGTTTCTTTGTAATTGACGGCAATCGTTAATTTTCGAGAATATTTTCAAATCATCTGCGTAGGTAAGCACCCCGTAATCCAATATATTAGTAGATCATTAATGAACACATTGAATGATAAAGGCCCTAGATTGGATCCTTGAGGTACCCCCGATGTGATCGTGTATACGTCGGAACTGTAACCATTGTAGTACACATAAGTCGATCTGTTCTCAAGGTAGGGGGCGATTGAATCGGTAAGAGAAGCTGAGAAACCGATAGCCCGGTATTAGCCCAATAGTAAATATGCGAGCACTGGAAGGGTTAACGGCTTGTGAAATCGGTGTTTTTGACAATAACATAAGACGAAATGAGACTTGAATACTGTTCGACCCGATTCACTAGGCATGCGTGCGCGCATATGCCTAGTAGTCGGACGGAGACACAAGATGAATTAAAAATAAAGAAAACATAAAAATTTAAGACAGTATTTAAAAATTGGTTAAATAAATTTAAAATGAAAACCCGAGCAGTAAGATAACTCATTAAAGAAATACAAATATAACACAAAAATCTACCATACGTCAATTAGCAAAAAAAAAATCAACTAAAGGGTATCACCAGAAGATGGCGCAGTAAGACTATAAAGTAAGTAAATAATACTGCCCAAAGTATTTGAAATCTGCCAAAAACATTTTGTTCAACAAATTATCATTCGTAAGATTATTATTAAACCACGTCAATATCCTAATCTAGTAGACGTAACAGTAACGCGGCATACTCAATGTCATTCCTTTCACTGTTCATGCCTTGCACCTAATATATAGATTACATTATTCTTCCAGATTATAATTTACCGATATAAATTATCGGTCTGAAACACATATAAGTCTAAAGTTGCAACACTACTGATATCGGCCCATTAACCTTCTTTTTTCTACTTATTCAAATACTTATATAAATAATTATGCCCTTACAGTGCCGCTGAATTAGAACTGCCTTTCATGAGCGCTGTTGCACTACAATTTTAAAGGATTATATCTGCACGTAATAATTGCACAATTGCACGATAACCCTTTGGGAATAATTTCCGAAATTGCATGACCACTATGTACCGATTTAATGAAATCTAGAGAACTTTCCGTGATATGAACATAATTTGCACGTACGCGTTTAATTAAAATGTAATATGCAATAATATTATGTTAATTAGCGATTGAGATTAGATTTATTTCTCATATTATTTATTATTTTGTATGTAAAAAAAAATATCCGTATTCAAATAAATTTATGCGCAATGCAACACATTATTACACAGGCTGCACTAAGTTAGAATAATTCAATACACCAATGCTTTTTCGACAGTATTTTGAATCCCTATAAAGGAGATACTAAACATGTTTTTACATTTAGAAATGTATTTATCATCAGTTTGTCCATGTGGCTGTGTCTGTTTTTCTGTGGCCAAACGGCTAAACTTATCAACACAAACTTCATATTTACGAATAAAATCTCCATCTTGGAAACTGATTAGATTTTTAATGAAATCGGTAGACCAGAAGTAGTAGTCTACATCTGTGAAAATATAAAATTTCAGTAACATTACGGAAACTAAAAGATTAAAAAACTTTGAAGAATACAAAGGTATCCAACAGTAAGTCTGTTCCATTTTTATAAACGGATTCCTACCTGAAGTAGGTCTTTTACTCTTATCGAAAAATATTCTTTAAGAATATCTCGCAAATTAGGCTTTCAATTGCAAATATCTTGCAAGTTATGCATTCAATACTGATTTATTAAGAATATAAAAGTATTTTACAGTTCGATTTAGAGAAATATTTATATAAAAGGAATTTCAATATTCTGACCGGAAGTAACTCTTTTATATAAAAAATTCTGAAGGCACGTTTAAGAAAGTCGTATGGTGCTCACACCTATTTTTCTTTTTTTGCTTAGCAAGTGATTATTTCACAAATAAGCTCAAATAATTTTGATGTAAATTCTAATATAAAATATTAAATTGTTAGAAATAGGAAGCCAGTTTAGCTTTCTGTAATTTAATGGGTATTGTCAAAAAGTAAAAAGTAAGATACTTAAAATCAGAATCACTCAAAGTATGCATACACGAATTAATTCGTATGTGAACAGCTCGCTCCTACACTGATGAGATCTATGTAAGATCGAAACAGCTGCTTGTACGTTGTTGATTGCAGTGCCAGTTTGGTGTAGATATTCATTCATCCATTTTCTTATACGAATTAATTCGTGTATGCATACTTTGAATGATTCAATTGTGTGAGAGCTTATTCTCCAAGAATTACATTGTTGCAATTTATTGTAATAGGTACGCCATCTTTAGGCGAGTCTATTGAATGCATGTATATCTACAATTCCCCGATATAGTAGTTGTACTGCTGAGGGTTCATCATTACCTTGCGTTGTCGCGCTTGGGTGACAGATGGCGCTGGAAATCTCCCATAGGTATTTGGTACGTAAGTCGACTATATTTTCAGGTAGCCTAAGTTTGTACGGCATTGTGAACAGGACGCTCGTACACTGATGAGATCTATGTAAGATCGAAACAGCTGCCTGTACGTTGTTGTTTGCAATGCCAGCTTGGTGTAAATGTGTATTCATACATTTTCACATACGAATTAATTCGTGTATGCATACTTTGAGTGGTTCAATAGTGTGAGAGCTTATTTTCCAAGAATTACTCTGTTGCCTTTTATTGTAATGGGTACGCCATCTTTAGGCGAGTCTATTGAATGCACGTATATCTGCAGTTGCCCGATATAGTAGTTGTACTTCTGAGGGTTCATCATTACCTTGTGTTGTCGCGCTTGGGTGACAGATGCCGCTGGAAATCGCTCATAGGCATTTGGTACATAAGTCGACTATATTTGCAGGTAGCTCAAGTTTGTACGGCATTGTGAACAGGACGCTCGTACATTGATGAGATCTATGTAAGATCGAAACAGGTGTCTGTACGTTGTTGTTTGCAATGCCAGCTTGGTATAGATGTGCATTCATATATTTTCATATACGAATTAATTCGTGTATGCATACTTTGAGTGGTTCAATAGTGTGAGAGCGCTAATTTTCCAAGAATTACTTTGTTGCATTTTATTAAAATCACAATTTTTTTCTATATATTTGTATAGTTAACTGAAAAAGATGTGGGTGAAAATTCTCCCTTGAGCTTCTCTTTCTACGCTACCTTGTGCAATCTCTTTGTATATATCTGCTTTTTATGTCTTGGGACACGCCTGATATAGATACTTCTGTAATTGATGTCCTTGTGTCTACTGTTTAACCAACTTTTTTGAGACCATAGAATACTTTTCTAATACAGATTCTTAACTTACAAATTTAATACTAGCTAAACTTAGACGAAAATTAATTATTTGTTCCTCTGAAACCACAAAAATAATATATTTTGAGTAGTGAAATTATATTAAAAGAAGTAAATAAGAAGCTATTTTATGATTGATTTGTATAAGCAATGTAAAAAGATACAATACATTAAAGAAACGACTTCATGTGTGTGAGTTATAATTTCCATTATCTTATAGTGCCTTCGCAGAACCAAACAGCTATAGTGGTAATATATATTTTTGCACTCTGTATGTATTACTTTATTTAATTTTCTACTATAATGCGGTTTCAACATATTTTAATGGTTTATATTTTAAAACATACAATATATTGACTCCAAAACGTTAATTTTCTTGTATTATTTTAACATTGCTTTTAATTATACTATATATTGCATCTACTAGATGGCAGCATAATATAACAATTTTTGAATATGAATGAACAAATCATAAGTTCACTGTCACTGTCAATATACAGATCAGATAAGTAATTTAAATAAAGTATTATTCACTAAATATACTTACAATTTTGAGTTTGTTTTCTTTTTAGGTTAGTTTTATATAAATGGATTCCTAGGCAGTATGTTTATCAACGTTCGAAAATACTAATTAGTAACATTTTCCAATAAGCGGAGATATGGTTTAGTATGTATATAATATATATTCAGAACATATAGGTAATTACAATATAATGAAATAATGTATTCCAACTGCCATTTTTTGTCTTTATGTTTAATTTAAAATGACATCTCCATGGTAGTTTTACAATTAAGTAATACCAACGTAATTATTGCAACTAATACTATCTATACCACTAAATAATTAGTTGCAAATATATTTTATACATTCTTTCAGCAACACGTACTTTTGGTACGACATATAACACGCAATTGGTAGTACAAGGCTTTGTATTACAAATACAAACCCATGGAATCGGTATCAAAAAATAATTCATTTTACGTCTATTCAAATTGAATAGTATATAACAGTACTTCTCATGGGAATCGAATAGATTTCTACATATAGTGTATTCTATTCATGAAAGGCTTTCAGTCTTCTGCAACGTAGTTTGAAACAAAATTACATAACCATCGTTGTACTCAATGTTTATTAATGTCAAAATGAATTTCTGCATACGATATTCTTCTTTTTTAAGAGTGTAATTTTCGCTCAGTGGTGGATATGTATTTTAAACTTTTTATTTAATTTTTCTGTTGACATTCGTAATTTTACTTCAAATAATATTCATTTAGAATTATAAATATTCGAATAATATTTCAATTTACTGATATAGTTCTTCTTACAGTGAGATTCTTCTGTTTCTGCCTTTACGACTTGAAAAGGTCAAAAGGGCTTTAAAATATTAAAAAATTGTTACTAACACCATATTCTGTTTTATCTTTCTCACTATTCAATAAATTTTGTTCTTTCATCTCCATAATATTTTTTTAAGATACTATAGCTCCCAATGAATTTACATATGATCATATATACAGAGTGTCCCAAAAACATACCGACAAACTTTAAGGGGCGGCTGAGAACAAGAAAATGAATATTTTTTGTTTAATAAACAATGCGTGTTCTCCAGATCTCAACCACCTGAATTGTGTCCTTTGGGGTTATCAGAAATCTTTAATTTACGAAACACCTCTTCGTAAAAAGGAAGATTTCCTAGCAAGAGTAATGGCGAGTTCTTCACATGTTCAAGCTATTCCCGGATTATTTCATAGGGTCCGCGAGTTGAAAAAAACTGATTTATAAATGTCATCATACATTTTTTTTGTAAAATAATACCAAAACAATTTTTCGCTTTTTATGCTAATATGGCTCATTTGCGGATATTGTTTATTAAACAAAAAAGTGTTTGCTTTGGTGTCCCCAACCGCCCATTGAATTTTGTCGGCATGTTTTTGGGACGCCCTGTATAGCCTAGTCACTATATTGATTATATAGAAATTAACAACAAAAACTACCATTCGAAAAGTAAGCCAATTAAGTAGGATTATTATAATATCTTTGACTCATCAAAAACGACGTCAAAACAAAGGCATTACAAGCCAACAACATGTGTTTAATTACAACATAAAAAGATGAAAACACGAATTTTAGAGCAATTGTATAAATTTAGAAGTAGAGCAGCCGCATACCATTCATATAGATTATTCAGGAGATCCAGATTTATCATAGACAGCATCTAATCTCCCACAAATAATATTAACTTATGTGTTAAAGACAGTATAACGCAGAATTGTGTTAATCAAACACGAAAGTGTAAACTAAGAGCTATTAGGTAGCATACACATAATATAAGTTTCTATCTTATTTGTTTTCTTCAGTATGGCATAACCAAGAAAGCGTGTGTTAGTTAAAATAGCATGTGTAGTATAACCTAAAGAATATCAATTTTAAAAAAATCCATAAATGCCCTAGTGTAAGCAACAGGAGTTTGTAGTGTACTCAGAATTGTGTAAATGACAATTCTCAACCAGGTAGTTATTATAGTTATTTACGAACTAAGTGCGGAAAGACTATCTTCCCGCATGAGCGAGTGCTTTTAATTGCGCGAATGCGTGGAAGATCTCTTCATGCAAGTGGTTTGTACAATATTTTTTGTACGACCATAAATTAAAAAAATATTATTGATTAAAGTGATTAGTTTCACATCAAGCCTAAAATAGATTACCTAATTAATTTAAGCATTTCTTGTACATTCCTATTACCCACATTTAAATTTAAGTTATTATATTCTTGCTTATGACGTTTTTATTCTTATATTTATAGTGAATTCATCACTTGTTGGCTTGATTACAATTAAATGTTAATTTCAATGTTACTTGATAAATAGTCAAATAGATGGCGCCACAAATTTATTTTTTATTATTGCTCCTATTTCCCCAACTTTTAGTGAGAATAGTCGAGGGAAGTAGTATTTTATATACTAAATTTTATTATTATCAAGTTAGATTTTTTTTAATATCCCAAGGAGCCAGTGTTCTTTCAATTTTTACAGTCGCCTCCACCGGGAAGTATTCCTTGTTGGTTGAGCGATGCATGCGCCAAATGTCACTTTACAGGCGGTGAGTACAAAAAATATATTACGATTGTAATCCAAATATACATGAAATGTAATTTTATTAAATTAATCTGTCATCATGATTTAGTGACTATATTCATAATATAGAAACAAAAATGACCATTAGAGGTCAATTAAGAAAGAAGCATTGGATAATCGTTGGTTTACATATTTTTAATTAATATTAACTACAATGAGCCTGTTTGTATGGCAGTTTGCTTTCTTTTTGTCATTTCTGTTATTAATTACTATATAATCAATATAGCCTGTAAGTCATGATGACAGATTAATTTAATTACATTCTTATACATTTGGCTAATAATTTTAATATATCAATACATTATTGTGTATAATACCAATCAACACATTTTGAAATAATATCTTTCAATTTCTTTCCATGACCTCTTATTTCTTTGATCTTTAAAATTGACGTGATAATTTCATTTGAAGGCGGCAATTTCGCTATGCTGGCGTTCTCGTTTCCCTTCATTTTAATTGGCGGTTTACCATATCTACGTACACATCGCATTACCTGACGTGACTTCTATTGCGTGCGTAGGGGCTAACTGAACGATAGGGAAAAATCGCCAGCTCGGCGACCTAAGCACCTTAGTTGCCCTACTGTTTCCTCTTGAATCGATCGTGCACGTCACGAAACGCATTTGATTACTCGAAGAGATCCTATCGCAGAAAAATTAATCGTCTAAATGCTGGATAAAAGGAGAAATTCCGAATTTCTCCAACTTCAACGAGGGCCAGGTAGAGAGGGTGGAACTGTCGTCACCGGGGTTTGCTGATGCACAGCGCCCGGGCGTTCTTCGGTTTTCATAATAATTTTCCGCGGAACTTAATGTGAAACACACCGACAGGAGTTATCTACCCACGAAGAATTTTTCACTAATGGAATACGACAATGAATATAAAACAGCGGATATAAATCTCCTTTTCTCAGAGATACGGTGGATGAATGGTCGAAAAACGAAAAGGAAAATGAAATATCCGCCTGTGGTTAACTGATGCTCGATATGGCAACGAATGAGCATTTCGTTGTCTAAACCTTTTTAGCATGATTTCGCCTCAGAAAACAACAATCATGGTGTATAAAATAATATGAAAAAAATAACTTTTTTTTTAAATTATTGCTATATCTAAAATTGTACAGAATGTTTTACATAATTAAATCCAAAAACTTGTTGCTTTCTAGTACAAATCTAGTATAATTTCTCCGCAAAAAATTATGGAATCAATTATTTATTTTTGGATGTTTTTTATTTTTAAAAATTTTATGTTCTCTAACTAAGTAGTACACAAACATATTAATAATAAAACAAAATGCAAAAGAAAAAAAAACACCGCAACTTGATAAACATAACAATTGAAAAAGTAACACCAACGTAAATAATTTAATTAACGGAAAGTTGCACAAATACTGAGCATTTCCGTCTCAGGCCCGTATTACGGCAGCTATCCGCTTAGGCAAACACTCAATAAGTCTTCTGATGTAGTAATGGCCTACCTGGTTTCATTCTTCAGTAACCGCTGCTTCAAGCTCTTTTGTGTTGTTGGTGGAACTTGTCTGTTTCGTAGTGCCCACCCAATGTGGTCCCAGACATGCTGTATTGGATGACGTCCGGGTTTCTAGTTGTCCGCTCCAAAACACGTATGCCAACCTCATTTAGGTAATTTTATACAATGTTTGCGATGTGGGGGCGAGCGTTATCAAGCATTACACAATTAAGAGTAATGTTTCCAAATTGGCGTCTGTGGGCAGGGGCATACCGCAGGGATCCATTCTCGGCCCTACTCTTTTTTTAATTTATGTCAGTGACTTACAGAACCAAATGAGCTATTGCACTATTACACAGTACGCGGACGACACTTCATGTGTAATAACAGCTAAATGTAAAGAGGAGCTCGTTGTGTTGGCATCGTATGTGATTGCTGATATGAAGTCCTGGTCATTAAAAAACCGTCTCATTCTTAATACAGATAAGACAAATATTGTCACTTTCTCCCAAACTAAAAATTTGGATTACAGTTTGTATTTGAGCTTGGGGGGCAAATCATTGACGGAGAGTGAGTCGTCCGTCTTTCTGGGTTTGACGGTGGACAGGTGTCTGCGTTGGGGCGAGCATTGCGTGGGTCTGCCTAAAAAATTGTATCCCATGTTGTATGCTATTGGTATGCTGAGTAGGGTTGTCTCTTTGGAGAGCCTGAAATTATTCTATTATGCTTGTATCGAGTCACGTTTAAGATATGCGATCATTTTCTGGGGATCATCTACAGACTTTAACGACATTTTCATTATTCAGAAACGTATGTTAAGAGCCATGAGGGGTGTTTCCTCACGTAGTAGTTGCAGACCTCTGTTCCGGGAAATAAATATAATGACGGTTGCCTCGTTATATATTTATGAATTGATTATCTTCTTGCTCAAAAATACAGATAAATACAGGCGCAGTAATCAGATCTACAATACTATGGTGACGCGTCATAATAATGATTTTTCTGTCCCGCTGCTTCACTCCAAATTTTATGAAAGATCTCCGAGGTACATGGCGGTAAAGGCTTATCATGCATTGCCGGCTAATTTAAAATCGCTAAGCGGTACATATCTTAGTGCATTCAAGAAACAATTAAAACTTTATCTGTTGGAAGGAGCCTTCTACAGCATTAACGATTTTATAGTTTGACAAGTGTTATATATTGTACCTGATCTGTGTATTTTTTTAATGACAATGTCAATGTTCTTTTGAATTTATGAGTGCAAATAGAACCACAAGTGTTACTATAATTAAAATCTTGAAACTTTAAAATCAGTGTTTTATTTTTATTATTATTTGTTTCATTCTTATTTTTTAGAGTACATTATTTTAGTTGTATTTCTTTAGTTCATTATTATTATTAGAATAATTAGATCATTTTGTTGTAATACTTGAGTTTTTTTTTTTTTTTTGCTTAATTTGACACTTATATGTATTAACTGCATGCATCAAAAACGTTTCTATAATTTTATATCTTTTTTATAAGTTGGAACGAACAAAACAGTGACAATTTGTTACATTAGAGATCTTTTAATTTTAAAAACCATTTTCTTTTTAGAACTGCTTGTCAGATTTAATATTTAAAACGTTAAAATAAGAATAATTAAAGTTGATTATGTCTTTATTATCTGTTGATATCAACCCACATATCCACTGCTCCTGTAAAATTTTAAAACAGTTCTTGATACTTATTTTGCAGATATTGAAACTTGTTTACCTTTACTTGTCATATTTATATTCAAAGATTACAATGCGTATATTATATTCTTTTTTCGCATAACTGAAAAAGACCGATACAAGTTGTCAGGCGAAACGAAGGTAGGTAGTTTTGATATTTACGTGATTAATGGGGGAGACATTAATTCTGTCAGGCACTGTACATACATCGTATGTAAAATGTCAGCCATTGGGATTAATATCAGGAAACATTTTAATATAATAAAAACTTAACATACCTTTGAAGGTTTCAATTTACACGTCACATCTAATCCAATCTAATTTTTCCACGTTTTCCATACTATAATCTAACAGATATTAAAATTATTAGTATCCATATATTATTTAAACTGAATTTCAAATAAATATATACCTATGTATGAGTACTTATATTTTATGAAGACACGTAGGTACAGCTCACAGATTGAGAGCTGACCGGTGAGATGCCCCTCCCACTAGATGCGCAGTGAATTCTTAAAATATTAGGTTAAGCACGAGCAGTCTGGAAAAATTGTCAAGCGTTACACATCGAAGTGCAATATGTTTCCTATATATGCATCTCTTTTGAATATATTACAATTTCTTATCTGCATTTACTACTTCGTCCGGCTAATGTATGCGATGATGAACAAATGCTATCATTTCTTTTTTCCGAATACTTTCTCTGCCTCACGACCTATAAGTTGCGCAGCGAGGACTCCTCCCAGCGAACAGCACTCGGACTGTGTACTGTAGGTATGTGGACACGTACGAGTACATAGTAGAATGATATTACAAGCTAATGCGATACACACATGGTTAAAGTACGGAAATTAGTTTAGGGCTACTACTCAGATTAGATGTACCCTATAAAATAGACTTTTATGAGCAGCAATACTTGCTTCTAAATAAGCCGTTAGTGTTCAATACGCAATAAATGTTTTCTTAAATTTTTTTTGTTTAACAAATTTTAGAACGTTGTTTGAATTGCTTATTTTTTTCTAGATTCAACGCAATCATTGGTTAATTCCATATTTTATATTTAACATTACAAAAATGCTTGAATTAACGTCTTTTGTTCTCTCAGTGTAGTCTTTGAAATATATCTCTTTCTTTCCCCTCTTTGGCCCCCTCTCCCCCCACCTCTCTCTATCTCCCCCCTCCCTCCCCTCCCTCGATTGTTGTATAACAAAAAATAAAAGTTTGTGCAGGAATTAACACTTTTACTTTTAACGAATAGCAGCTTTTTGCAAGTATCTCGTAAAATAAGTATTCTATATAAATTTATTAGAAGCATAAAAGTGTATAAAGCTCGATTTGCAATAATTTTGTATAAAAATTTCCGAACATTCATATGTATAAGAAATCGTGTTCTTAACTTTTTCAATTGTGCTATGAATAGATTATTTTCCCTTTTTATTTAATAAATGTGCACCTAAAACTTCACTAAGATATTAATAACCACTAAAATAAATATTTTGTTCTTACAGTCACATATATTTTTACCGTAGAATTGTAACCTTTAGTACTTGAGTAATATTAATATGTTAAATAGAAAATAAAACGTCTAAAATATGTTACGATTACGTTACACTTACCATCAATTTTATTTACGTAATTGTATCAGTATTTATTATTGGTTTCAACCACCAGCTTTTTGAAGTAATTGTTGGGTTCTTCATTTTTCTTAATTCTGGAGGTATAGGATACGTTGTATAAATCCAAATAAATAAAACTCCAAAGCTAACAAACGTCTGCATTGAGGGTAAGATCGTAAAATATGCAATTACAATTATTTATATAGCAAGTTAGATGACATGAACGCCAGGTGCTGTTCAATAACATTGCTAAGGTAAACATAACACATCTGAATGTGTCGACCTTGCCATTACAGGTAAGTGTTAAGAAGGTTTCCCCAGTTCTAGATATAAGTAGGACGTAAAAGACGTTATTAGAAATATGTAAATTACATAATTTGAACACAGTATTAAATATTAATAATATTAATCCAGTATTATATTTAATGTTAATGTAAATATTATTATAATGCTGCTTCCGTAAATGCATCATATCACCTAATCTAAGTATCCTGTCATACATATTGCTGTGATAGCATATATTTGTGGGTATAGTCATCTGTATATGCTGTGCTCTAAAAATTATTCTTTTTATGCCAAAAACTAATAATTGGTTTTGTATTTAATTTATATTGTTGAAGCATGTACCTAATAACTATTGTGGGTTCTGGCAATGTATGTGGTTCCTTCTCCTTCACTGGTGGCCTTTCTCTTACTTATAATAGGGACGAGGTAATAGTTTTGTTTAAAGAAGAAAACGGAATGTCTATATAACATGATCATACACCTTTTTATTTAGTAATTTGTAAATTCAAATATTTTTATACACCTTAATGCTCTAAACAAATACATAATTGAAAATGCTCATATCATTTATACCAAATGTCGGTTTTAATGTATCTAAATCTTTTATTTATTTATTTATGATGCTAAACAAAAAAAATAAATATTTATCCTGTAAATAAATAAATGTAAACTTTTATTGTACATTGATAGTGATATTTATCGATGTAATTATTTTTATATTGGCTTCAATTAATTGCCTTAGACAACCATTTGCACGTGTTGTATCTAGCTTTTAATCTTTGCCTTGTAAAACTTTTAATTAATTATTAACATAACTTGAAAAAGATTAATGATGCCTAGACAATGCCATGAAGAAAATGCTCATTCGCACGTAGCATCTCTTCAACTGCCCAACACCATTAGTCCTATTTTTGTTGTAATTCCAACTTTATGAATTAAAAGAAAACCTTACAGGATAATATTTGCTTATCTATATTGTTCAACATTACATTGATTAATCATTCGCACGTAAAAACCAATATCTGTTTAACAATTTAGATAACTCCTTTTCAAAAAAAAAAACTTACTTGCTATCTTTAAACATTTCATCAAAATGTTCATTTTGAATGTCCATATTGAACGTTTCAAATGAATTTAAATATATTCATAAAAGAAAATTATTATGAATAAACGTGATAAAGAAACAATGAAAACTACTATTCTACAATGTAACAATTATTTTTAAAGCGTCTTATTCTTTCGGAGTCGTAATAAGAAGTCTCTCTTGTCGAATCTTGTTTTTCGAATTTATACCGGCAAAAAAAACTCTACGTTGACTATTGCGCCCTCTAGTCCATATTTTAGGTTGGCATTGGAATACACGTTCCAGTGAAATCGCTGCCCACATGTTGCCGTCTTGATACACACACACATACACATATTGTTCTGACAGTTCTTTATTTACTAAAACGTCAACATATCGCAAATTGTTTTCTTATTCAAAAGTCTTTTCACTGCCGCGCACAGCATTTCCGACGGTAGGTTTATTCTTGTTGTTAATACCATCCTTCTTTGTATTCATCAATGAACCTATTGCCTTGTTCATTGTTCAATACATATTTTTTCTTCCCATTTATTAATGTCAATTTCACTTTCCTTGTAGCTAGATTGCGATTTGGTAAGATGGGAAACACGTTGGAGATAACGATTATTTTTCTTCCCGCACTGCCTGCACCTGGAAGACACGCCCGCCTCTCCACTGCATCTCTGTTTTCTATCCATGAGCTTTCCATCGGTAATATGTCTATCTGCAATAAACTTTACACAAGTTTTATATTTTGTTATCTTTTGTAGGTCATGAAACTGTACACGTCTGTTTCCAGTCTCTGAAGCATTGTGTTACAAACAAATCATAAACACATACACTTTTTATTTATTTTATCAGCTACCTTTATATCAATTGTTATTGCTGATCGGGTTTACGTTTTACATATATTTTTATATCCTTTTCTTAGTCTCTAGTTATAAGCTAAGGTAATTTTTATCTTTTAATATAATTTAGTTCTTAAACTCTTTCATAATGTTTTATTGCTTTATGCATGTAAATCATAATAATTTATTCAGTCATATTTATGTTTTTTTGCATATCGTATTTGATCTTTTTCATACAATTCTATTGCTTTTACATGACTAATTCTCTTGATTGTTCCGTCCATTAACATAACCCTTTCTCTATTATTTGCCTTCATTACCCTTTTTGACTTAAACAGCGGTCCATTATTTAGAATGTTTAAAGCAATCTTTACGCATTGTATAAAATTAGGTTCTTTTTGATGATATGTAAACCATACATCTTGTGTATCCTTTCTACAAAAGAAATATATTGCTTATATTTATTTTGTCTTTTATTTCATATTTATTTAATAAATTTTATTTTACATTTTCTCACTATTCACTTGAATAATAATGACTTTTGAATTACTTGCTTGTATATTGACCATGTGTATGCAACTTTATATACATCCATGTAATTTGTTGCATATTTTTACTCTTTCATATTTAAATACGATTTTTGTCATTTTTATTTTATTTCAAAACTTAAACTAATCCTTAAAGCTATTCTTATTTTAAACTTGCGAGATATCACGGCAATATGTATATTACATTATAATTCCTTGTTTGTTAAAAAAATTTAAACATTGCAGTTTTTAACTCTAAGGGACATGTACCATCGTATTTGATAAATATCAAGCATAATCAAAATAAAAAAATAATACCCATAGTAACAAAATTTCCTTAAAAAGGAAAATGTGACAGAACCACTTGTACATCAACAATTCATAGAAAGAGTAGTGATGCTAAAAGAAGAGGGTGTCATGACCAGGGCAATGTATCATGTGAAGAAGTGAATGGAGAAAACAAATCGTCTTGAAAGCGTCAAGCCCATAATTAATAGGCTGCCTGTTCGAACAACTGGAGGCCTGCTGCGTGTATTAAATTTATTATAAAAGTACATTCCCCAGTTTGTTAACGAAATGTGTGGAAAGCTATAATATTAGTAATCACGCTAATAAAGATGGCAAATAAATTTGTATTATTACGAAGACTTATTAATGTAGTAATAAACTTTGATTGACATTCACAATTCTTCTTAATGGTATATTATGTAACAGGTTTTTAAACTTCATCTGTGTAACGAGCGAAGCGTAGCGGAACGAGTGTTTAGTAAAATGAGTGACCAACGAGTTTATAAAACAAGTTGTGTAATATACTTTTTCTACGACAGTAAATTATCAAAATAATAAATTTTGAAATTATTTAATTATCTCAATTCATATTAATAAACTTGGTAAGAATACAAAACTATTAAATTCTTTTCCATAGGTAAATATACATTAACAATCACATTAGAAACATTCTGGTAATTAATGAAGCAAATCATAGATTTTGCAAAATTTTTCCTTGAAAAAATTTCTTAAACTAAATCAGCAAAATCACAATTTTAGAGAAGATTGAAAATAAGTATTTGCTAATGTAGAACAAGTGAGCATATAGTGATTTTGCTAGTAGGGATAACATTGTCTGTTATTTTGAAATATATGTTATATATGTATAGTATTTTGTATTGTTCCTTGTGTTTACGCTGTTTGTATTTGTTTAAGTTGTTATCATTATTATTATTCTCAGTCTTTTCAGACACTCTATTAATGATTAAAGATTTATTGAAGGTAAGATCTATAAATCGTAAGCAAAGCAAATGGTTTATAGGTTAAATATGTTTCAGCTTTCCAGAAGTGTTGAATTTAAGTTAGTTTTTACCTGTTTATACAGTACTGTGCAAAATGCAGCCATAACTGAAAACATGAATAAAGGGACATTTTACAGTGCTAGAAAAAGAGACTGTACTGAATATATTTACCAAACGTCAACAAGAATGCCCAACTGACTCTAAGACACGAATTCAGTTGTTGAAAGAAATGAATTTCTCTTTCAAAGAAAGAGCTCGTAATAGTTTTTTAAAGGAAAAATTTGTAATTGTTACATGGAGGCGGCGCTACCTTCGTCAAATAAAAGAATTTAGGAAACAAAATAGAAAAATTTACTACCTAGATGAAACATGGTCAATGAAGGCCATACTGTGCAAAAAATATGGGTAGATGAAACGGTAACAAGTCCAAGACAAGCATTATTACAAGGGCTCTCGACGGGTCTTAAAAATCCAACTGGAAAGGGAAGACGATTGATTGTTCTTCATATTGGTTCAGAAGATGGATTTCTAGAAAACGGCTTATTGTTGTTGGAGTCAAAAAGGAGCAATGATTATCACGAAGAAATAAATGCAAATATCTTTGAAGAGTGGTTTGAAAAAGTATTGCCAACGTTGGAAGAAAAATGTGTTGTGGATAATGCCTCCTATCATAATAGAAAAATTGAAAAAGTGCCAACTACAGCCACACGGAAAGGTGATATTCAGTCTTGGTTGCAAAAAAACAATATCCTTTCAAAAAGATTTGGCTAAAGATGAACTATTACATTTAGTTAAGGTGCACAAAGAACATTTCAATAAATATGCGATTGATGACTTGCAAAAACTTGAATTGAACCCGATTGAATTAATATGGGCCCAAGTTAAAGAAGAAATTGCAAGAAAAAACACTAAATTTAAATTAAAGGAAGTCAAAGAGCTGTTACACACATCATTGAACAATGTTACAAAAGAGAACTGGTTGAATGCCATCAAACATGTTAAAGAAGTAGAGCAGAATATGTGGGAGTTTTTTGAATTTTTGAAAATTTACAAGAGAGTTTAGTAATCAATTTGGAAGGTTCTGAAAGTAGTGAATGTGACAGTGACATTCAGGAATAATTGTAATTGTCAACACAGAAAAATTTAAAATATATGTTTACATTCATAGTTTCTTTCGCTCTTTCTTCTATATATTTGTTAAAAATAAAGTATATTTTGTATGCATTTTATTTATATATGTTTACTATGTATGTACTCTTTTTATACACGCATAAAATTCACTATAAAGTAACTACCTATGCCCTATTTTAACTTGTAATTTATATTATGTACACATGTGAATAAAGTCTTTAATATATTTGCTTCATTTCTAAATACATATATTGGTTTTGCATTATTTGTTAAAATGCCTGATAGTGAATTTGACAAATGCATATTAAATTTATCTTAAATTGTTTACTAAATGCGCGTTTGTGTATTTTTTGTTAAGTCAATTAATATTTATCCACTTATATTGAGTGATGGATTTTAAGCAATTTACGAATGTTTTGTTGATATAGGTTATGTTTGAGATTTACGTATTTTAGTTATATAAAAAGGCAAAACATGCATTTTCTGTAAATTTAAACCGTTTCAGTATTTTATATAAACTAATAAATTGCTGTTTTCGAAAATTTAAACATGTAATCAAAAGATTTTATAAAACTGTATTGTTAATATAAGTAATCTATTGTAAATTGAGCTATGCACGTGATACAGTCGTGAACAGCTCGTGATTACTCTATACGTTCAGTGAATGAAGTATAGTATATTTAGTATATTAAACCTCATCTGCAACAGCAGTTTCGACCAACTTGTCATTAACAAACACAGTTTTTATTAATGACTAAGCTGGTCAAAACTGCCGTCACACATTTTGTTTGATATAGTGACATAACAAGGTTTTATCCAGTTTGTTATAGAATATTACAGAGTAACGGCTTAAAGTATTACTCTATTGTTTCCTTTAAATAATAGATCTGTACTTCCTCCAGTTCGTTGGTCACATAAATATTAAATTCTTTCTGCAATAAAATAGATGACATATTTTTTTTGCTAAATAAATTAAGTTGCAAAAATATTACTTGGAAGTTTGAAAGAAAACCCATCTAAAATTTTCTTTCTACGAGATCGGAAAGGATTTGTCACAACCCTTTCCCGGTAATCTTCTTCTGCGGGAGTTTTGTGCTTGTAGTTCTCAATACGTATAAGTTTCACATTTCAAACTTTTGGGACTTACATGTTTCCGTGTTGTCATGTCTACATGAGGCGAGCGATGTTTGTATGTAGCATGTTGAATAGTTTACACACTTGTGGGATATAAATGTCTTTACACTTTCTTCAGCTTTTAAGGTTAAATATAAAGTGTAGCTAATAATATTAACAAAATCAAATAAAATTTTGTCAGATTTATGGGAATGAAAAATCAATTTCAATTGAAAATTTCTATTGCAAAATTAACAAGCGTTAGATTAAAAAGTTGAATGATTTTTTGTTGAAAACAATTACTTGAATCTGCTATAATGAATTTGTGTACTTTCTATAAATATCTATTTCTATATTACCGCTTTGTTTAATTACTAGCATTGTTTTCAAAAGTGAATGTAATAATCGGAAATTTTGAGTTTAATGCATTAAGAAACACTTCCGTATCATACATTTTAGTGTAAAAAATCGCGAAAATATCGTCGACATATCTGATCCATACTATATGGAAATACGTTCAAAACTACTCAGAAATAAATTGGCAATAAATGGACACAAGCAATTTCCCAAGGCTGTCCCATGTGCTTGTTCATAGAATTTGCCTTCTATTTGAAAACAATTATGAGACATGCAGAGGGTTGTTAACTGCATGTGTTCATCTATTATAGCATTTTCATTATTATTATTACGGAGGAAAAGTTCCAAATATTTCAGCGTTTCTGGAATCGGTAGGTACTGAAGGAAGCAATGAACTTACATCGAACTAAATCAAAATCTCACTTTTTGTCAACCTATAATATTTAATTTTTTGAATAAACTTCAGCGAGTTTTCTACTGCAAAGCAACTTTTTGAATTAATTTACTCCCCATTTTGACAGTAAATAAGTCGAACTAATATTAACACCGGCCTCAAACTTATAAAACAAGTGTATAATTATAGATAACTAGATAGCTAGATATAGATTAATGAATTCATATAACAGGTCGATACCCCAGTCTTGTTTATCAGTATTAAATTTGTGGTGTAAATGAGTGTAACTAAAACACTGATGTGGTTTAGTGTTTTCCGAGTTAGTTTCTTGTTCGGTAGTATTCAAGATATATTTTTTTACTAGCTATTAGTTTAACTTTGTGTATTACTATATTCATTTTGGTAAATAGGTATGTTTACTTTGTTCAAGAAGATTTTGTATATTTTCTTAGCTCTTTTCCTAATTTCTGAGGACGTGCAGTTATTTGTTTTTTTCCATTTTGCTATTTATTTCAAATAGTTTATTATAAAACTTTTAAATTAATATGACATATAACACGGGCGATATTCAAACATTTATTGAAATATCCTAGTTGAAAGGCAGTGTAACAAACTTTAAAAACTAAACTTGTTAACTTTCAACAAAACATGTCTCTCATTTTAAATCACTTTCAATATTTACTACGCAGTATAAAAAAAAAGGGGGAAACTCCCGTTTCATGAGAAATTTTGGGAAGTTTTTTAGAAACCCCACCGCAAGCGTTTTCTAAACGTAACTTTAAGCGCAAAAATTATTTTTTATGAAATTTGTATTTGAATAAAACATTTTTAAACAATCTGGATTTGTAAGTATATATTATAATTATTCAATAAGTAAGCTTTTCTATAAAAACGAAAAGGTATTTACTTGCAGTTCCTGTTAGTAGAAATTGTTTGTTCGTGACTTAAGATAACTCTAACATGAAATCTTAAAAACCGTCTTTATAAAGTTGTTTTTGAATTCATCAGGCATTTTTCTAAAGTAGAAAAGAATTGTTTTGCCCCTCAAGCAAACTAGTTCTTCCAATCTGCCGATTTGACTGAAAATCTAATTAGATTTTGAAGAAAAATGTGTACCCTAAAATAAAAACTCTAACCGCTTGGCCGCTATGATGATGACACTCAACCAATGACCTACTAATTCGCAAAAACCATTTTTTATCCCAAAACTTCAAAATGTAAAACACAGTACTTTGTTATATTACACACAATAATGTACTTAATTATGAATAATATCACCTGTTATTCAGCCACTCTCGTGGGCATACAGAGAGAGATAGAGAAAGAGATGATTTGTAAGTGCTGCTCCAATGTATAAGAAACACTTACAAATAATAACAAACAAACATTAATTAATTAATAACATTAGGCAGTATACATTTTCCATTAGATAACTTTTTGTATGATTTATTCCACAAGTTTCTTCTAAACAATATTGTGAAGGTAAATTATTTTTTGCAGTATATTTTTCTTTTAATTATAATCTTCCTTAGTAAATCCCTTGATTGAATCTCTATATCTAAATTAATATATTTAATGTAAAAAATGTAACGTTTAATTTTGAAATTAAAATGTAAACAAACTT
Organism: Amphimallon solstitiale; assembly: GCA_963170755.1. Classification (NCBI taxonomy): domain Eukaryota; kingdom Metazoa; phylum Arthropoda; class Insecta; order Coleoptera; family Scarabaeidae; genus Amphimallon; species Amphimallon solstitiale. Next base: position 48,732,941 of record OY720676.1, on the reverse strand, counting down.
GATTTATTGCCAGCTTAGCTCAGTTAGGATTATCTCAGGGCGATTCGTATTAATAAGAATTGATTGATGAAAAAGGTTCCTAAACATTCATTAATTGATTTTAATAAAAAGAAAAATGCCATTTTAAACTTTAATAACACTTATATTCAAAATCAATGAATCATATATATATATATATATATATATATTTACAAACAACAAAAGAAACAAAACATATTTAAAAGAAAATTTCAATACACTTTTTTACAAATAATAAACTGACACAAATATTAATATAGATTCTTTGTTATATTAGAACGTAAACAATAAAAGCAAGAATGTACTACGTACGCTGCATATACGAAATTTATGTATGATTATATACATATACGACGATTGCGAAACATATTAAGTTACATTATACTTTGTATTTTGAAGACGATGCTTGTTTAACAACTCTTTTTATTATGTTCGTCTCTGTTGGAAATTTATTTTACAATCTTTAATTATTTATTATTAAAAAATACATTCATCATACAATAATTGTTTAAAAATACCTTATAATAATGATTCTTCTATTTTCTCTCTTCTATACTGCTTTCAACGGGAACTTCTTTGTTCTACGTTGTCTTCAACGGATTTCGGCTTACTCTGCCATTCAGAACACAATTTCTTTATTATAAGAATATAAGACTTTGCACATTTACTACGTATGTGCAACTTTAAACACTATTTTATTACATTTTACAAATAACCACAATTCTTCTGACCTTGGCCGACTATCCCAGTAGTCTTTTTGTTTGGAGTTCGCCTTTGGATACAACGTTTAACGTATCTCGCCTTCGACTCTTTTCTTTTGAACGTGTATTTTCTTTTTATATGAGAATGTCTGTGAATCCCCGCTTTCTACATGGTTCGGGTGTTTCCATTCACATTTCCCATGCACACATTCTTTTATCTGTGAGAATGTTTATAACTATCATAGCGTTTATCGCGTTAATGTAAACTTTTGGCGCTACAATTCTTATTCATAAATATATACTAAACTTATGACTAATTGCGACTTAATATTACAATAATACATTCATTGATTTTAAATACTCATTTTTAAAATATTAATAAAAAATATACTTAATTAAATACTTTAAAATAATAAAATTATAAATTAATATAGGAAACTGGGCAGTACCATTACAGTAATTATAAATTTTACTTAAATTTATTACATTAAATTTAAAATAATTTGCTAGAAATATACACTACCTACATACAAAAGAATACTGCAGTTTTGTGTATAGAAAGTATGAAACGGTTCAGAAATAATATGAAAAACGTTAGACAGATCATTTATATACACATACATATATCATCTCGTGTGTGCTGAGTATAAGAAAGGAAATCTTTTATCGACCTGATTCACTAAAAATAGAAAACAGGGATACTGTAACTGATGTCCGATACAGCCTTGAAATGACAGGAGCTCTCTCTTGTTGTGAAGTGGCCGCCTTTCCAAGACCACCCTCATGCGCGAGTTCCGAATTCAAATGTAAATATGAGCCAGATGGTATCGTGTGTTTGTATGTGTGCTCATGTGGGCGCACTTTTGCGTTTATGCATAAATATAGGATTTTTATTAGTATGCCATTCACGATTGGGGAAAGGAAAATGGAGCAATTGCGGGAGAGAGCATTCTCTAAATTCAATACTGCCAATTTAACTGAAATATCATCAAGGATCTCATGTAGCCTAGCCATTATCCTCTGGTATAAAGTTGGTAAAAGTTGTCAGATATCGTTGTAAAACAAAAGAAGTGAAACATACAGGTAATGCTAATTTCAAATAGAAAATTATATAAAATTCGTGATTACTTTTCTACAAATTTCTGCAAATGACAGATACATTTGTAATAATGTAAAAGTTAAGTTGAATTTCGTACATATGAATACTAAACAGTTGTTAAAACCATTTTATATGTAATCTTATATTCTTATATAAATATACAGGGTTAGTCAAAAGTATGGACTGGGCGGTTTATTTCCATAAATATAAATTTTATAACAAAATGTCTTTAACATAAATTTCTGTACTAATTATTCTCCATTTATTGGCTTGCTCCTTGTTTTTGTATGTAAACGCATTTCCATGGTAATGAATTTTTTGTTTTTTTTTAATGGCAAGCAAGCAGTTTTTTTGCTGATTTTTATTCCTCTTCCTTTTCTTGAAATGACATGATACTGCTACCCTCTTGCGTTAAAAATATGAATTATGCAAGAGGACAGAAGGAATGACGCCACCACGATAACTCACCTTCTATTGATGAACTAAAATAAGCAGTGACGCTTGTCTACTAATTAACCACATAATCGCCAGCTTATCCCTCACACGGCCTTACCTTTCACTCTCCCCAAGGTTGATGTCGAAGATGATGGTCAGTACTGCCGCTAACGAGTCGGGCAGCGTAGGTTCGTTCACTCAACAGGCGAAGGTGCTATGTAATAAGGGCGCGAGATCCGATTGATGATACTGACCAGCAACTGATAGCTAGACCAGGATCAAGTCTATTATTGAACCCCAGGTAGAATGATTAGCAAAGCCAAACACACTCATCACATTTAACAACACGTTTATTAACTTGTTAATTTGCCAAATTGAACAAAGGAAAGATTAAGCTTTTGTCAACTATCATCCCAAGTCAACTACCTTAATAACTCTTTACAAATTAAGCACAAATAAAGAGTAGTAAAGACCACATAAAAAAAATTGAAATGAAACACATAAGTGCAATCGAATTGCAAATGTTTAAATTCTGAAGGTATGTATAAATCAATTAAGATGAGCCACCAAACCTGACACATAAATTCAAGTTACAACTATCAAACTGTTATAATGATTCAAAGTAAACAAATGATTTAACTCATATGAGGCATAACCTCGAGCTCAAATAAATACATAAGAAAATACTTAAAATAAGGAAATGATTACAAAGGCAACATTTGCCAGGGAGTCTCCTCAATGTCGAGCAGTTTGGCTGCAATCAGCAACACATAAGCAAAAACGAAACACTCTGTATATTAAAAGCCAACGACAAGCTGGTCGATACTAGATTATAGACTCTAAATGGTATCTAATACTAACAGCGCCAGATAACTATTGCCTTACAATAAGAAAACGTGAATAAAATTTAATTAGTTAAGGATCGTACAAAATTACACATGATTAAAATGAAAATTTTGACTAAATATACTAACATCAGAGCAATAAATTTACACAATACAGGCTGGGATGCTACAATGCAAATACTCATCCAAAATATCAATTTAAATTTAACACAAGAAAAAAAAATGGCTATATAGCAGGCCAATTCGACACGTAACCTCAAATTAAAGGCCACAACTACTATTTAAACAAAACGTTAAATGTAAAAATTTAAATCTCAGTGACTCATATGCCACTACAAAATAAATCTAGTAATTACGTTGACTCTAATGATCAGTTAGACCGAAAAATAAAGTTAGACAGTACGGTAGTGCTCAAAAACTGAACGTAAACTTACACAAATTTGATTGTGTCTGATTGCACTACGTGACTGTGCAATACACTGACAGTATTTATCAAACAGCAATTAACAGTCATAATACCTGATTTCTCCACACACAGTTACGACTCACAAATTCTTGCTACGATGCCACACTAAGTTACGGGAAAAGTCTTCCTAAGATATCGTTGGCTACTAACAATCGTCAGGAACTAATGCAGGAGGCTGCGGCAGTAGATGCGACTGCACAATAAATTTGTCTTCACCAAAGGGTATAACGTTCTCAGACTTACGAAATTTCCAAGGGCCACCTCACAAGTCAACCACGTGTTCTAAAATTTCCACAAATGGAACGGCTTTGTCTAAAGTTCTACCATGCGTTAAACGCAAACTAAAAATCAAACAGGGAACAAGAATATAATTAGGACCAATCAGACACGAGATATGAATACTCACAACAGCAAAAAGATCCCTTCAGCCAGTAGGAAAAATATCCTCGTAAAGAGTTTCTTTAGTAAAGACAAAATCCAACTAAGCTTGAGAAATTTATTGTTCCATCCACACTATAGTGATTTAGCACGATAAAAATTCAATATTCAAATTAATTACTAAAGAACTGGCCAAAACCATGTCGCTTTTGCGTTGTTAGGTATTTCTCGTAAGAAGGTTGGAAGAAAAGAGAGGCAGAGTCAAAATTTCAATTAACGACGTTCGGAAGATTACGACCAGGGCGACCCCTAAGCGGACACGCAGAAAACACACTCACAGTATTTAAAATAATTCTTAGGCTCTCAATGGTAATTTCAAGCGGAAAGATTATATAATTAGTTTATACACCTATCAAAATAAAGCTTAATATAAGTAACAAAAGGAATTAAATAAATAAATAACGATAACTAAAATAAGTCGCCAGAATATACATCGCCAACTTTCAACGGATAACAGATGCGACAGCTGCCGGTAAGAAAGATCACAAACCGACCAAGATCGTATGCACCACTGTGCTGGCGTAATTGTCCAACAGACGACGGTAAACACTCGAAATCAATTCGTAACTCAATATTAACATCTAGATCAATAATTAAAATCGATAAAGGCACCCTACCAAATGTGATGCCAAGTATTTAAAGGGAACCAAACGAATACTCTCTAATTAAAGAATGACAATAACAGGGAAATAATTCCAGAAAATAAAAACAGAAAATCTCTATTAACCATACGAAAATTATGTAAACACGAAATCTATAAGGGTTCCTCAAAAAAAAAAATTTACAAAAATGAACACACAATTAAATCTCAAAAATTAACTGTAACAATATTTCTTGCATTCACTTGAATAAGAAAATTTCAGATAAAATGTTCATAATACTTTATTTACACTACTAATAATAAAATCAAATTAAATGTTCAAACTGAAGACCCCTGCAGCTTGACAATATCCTAGTCTATCACAGAAATTACGCAACGAATTTTGCAGCGAGTTTGGATTTATATTTTCAAATTCATGCCTAATTCTGGATTCCAGCACTTGCAAATTTTGTGGTTACGGTTTGTAAATTTTATTATTTAAATGTTCCCAGAAAATCTAGGGAACTCAAGTCAGGCGACCTAGCAGGCCACTCAAAAGATCCTCGACGTCCTACACAACGAGCGGGAATGATGTTATTTAGAAACATCAACTCCATAATGTGGTGGAACACTGTCTTGCTGAAATCAAACACTGCGGTTTGTCATTCCTTGTCGATCTTTATCTGGAAATAAATTTACAATGTAAGGGACAATGTGATCACGCAATAGGTTTAGGTATTTATCTGCTGTCAAATTTCCATGTATAAACTATGGACCTATGATGTGGTGCCCAGACATTGGGCTTTTGTGGATGCTGTGTATGGTGTTCCATTATCCAATGAGGATTTTCGCTGGACAAGTAGCGATAGTTGTACATATTTACAAACCCATTTATACAAAAAGTGGCTTTATCAGAAAATAAAATGTTGTTTATACAATTAGGATTAGTATTGGTCATTTCCATCATTCTTGCACAAAACTGCATTCTTCTGTCAAGGTCGTCTTCGTTTAGCTCTTGGAGAAGGTGTATCTTGTAGGGTTTGTGTTTGTTCTTTTTGAATATTCGAACAACCGACGATTGACTAATATCATTATCCAAAGCCAGTTGGGTGGTTGATGTAATTGGATTATCCATGACATTAAGTATAACATTGAGAGCTCGATCTTCATTTGTGGCTCGCTCATTTTTTACGTCCAGATCTTGGGATATCTCTTAGACACTGTGGATTGTACAACAGGATTTCTCTACGGACGAACGTTATTGGACAAAGGACAAATATCTTATTGTGAACGTTGCCGACCTCCACAACCAACCATCATTAGTATTTCTATTCTTTCAGTTTCACTGACTTTCACCATGTTTACAAATGAAAATTAAACTATTCTTATTAAATTAGCTTGCCCACTTATTGAAAGGTACTTCACAATGACATTATTAACAACTAGCGAAGCAGAGGCCACTATCATTTTTTGTAGAATAATACTCAAATGAATAAAAAGAGTATTAAAAACTGTAGAATCTGTTTTCATTTCACATTTTGCCGTTTTTAGGAAATACTGATTTGACACAGAAATTTTCTTATTCAAGTGTATGAAAGAAATATCAAGTCATTTCAAGACAAAAAAGAGGAATAGAAATCAGCAAAAAAACTGCTTGCTTGCCATTTAAAAATGAAAAATTCCTTACCATGGAAATGCGTTTACATACAAAAACAAGGAGTAGGCTAAGAAATGGAGAATGATTAGTAAAAAAACTTAGAAAATTTGTTATAAAGTTTATATTTACGGAAATACACCGCTCATTACACACTTTTGACTAACCCTGAATATTATGGCATAGGTAGACGTAATTGATAAGAAACTGCATATTTAGAGTGTATTTCAACTGACGTTAAAACCAAATACAATATTGACCAGATTATAAACGAGAATTATGTTTGTATGTATGAGATTAATTTCACACATATCGATCTATTTTCTCTTGCCTTGCAGATAAAGTGATTTTTTTGCCTTACGACTACTGCCGCTAAATTAATTTGAAAAATTAATTGCCATTGCCAATTAGCGAGACGTGGACGCGTTTCGAAAAATCACTTTTTGTCTTGTAATTTATCTAGCACTTTGTGATTTGAACATATCTGTAGAAGAGAAGTGAAATAGAAACTTATAATTTATGTCATTTCATGTTTAAAGAATAATTATTAATATTTATTTTCTGTGATCATAAATATAATATATTTTGACGAGCCCAACATTGGGGTGGTTCTATTGTCACAATTCTACATTATCAGTTGAAAGCTATATTTTACATAGTAATATATAAATTTTCAATTATAGTACAATACGAAAGATATCTTCTGTATTTTGAATAATGGAACATAAAGAGAGGCATTAATCACATGTCAGTACTAAAAATTAATCTCCATCGTTAGTTAACCTAAATCCAAAGTTTTAGTGCGATACGTGTGGTGTTGTAGCTACCACGAACTGTCAAAATTGACAAGTTAGTCGAAATATGGAAATAAACCGTGAAAATTCTTGCGCAATATGTTTTTATAATTTTCGTCAGTCACTCAGAAAAACATCGATGATGTGCGCAAGCTCATTAATTAAGATTGACATGTGACATATAGGGAGATTGAGGCATTATTCGGAATTTCAAAGACTTCAAATCAAACAATTTTGCTTAAAGAGTTGTGTGTAAAAAAATTAATAGCTCTGTTAACTTCTCGTATGAAATTTCGGCCTTTTCCGATAATTTTGCTTCTTTCATTTCCTTCATAACTTTCTTCAGCGGTGTTAAGTAATTCTTGCAAATCCGTTTCTCAATCAGATATTGATCTTGGATGCACCTCGCTATTGTCATTTCTAGCTACATTCTTAACACTGCTATTAGAAAAGGATCCTTCTAAATCAACTCTATTAAATTCAGAAGACAATCCTGTTGACAGTCCTCCAATACTTCTTGCGCCGTTTCTACGGGCATTTGATTCTTCGACAATTTCGAATATTGATCCATTAGACCCTCTGCTTGTGTTGTCATTTTCTGTCAACTAAATACAAATTATTAAAATCGGTCTTAAATTACTCAATCAATATTGCGATGAAATTCATCGTTTTCCACGAAATCGTGTAGATTTAATACATTGTTATGAGTGGTATGTTTCAGTAATATTGGTTTATTGGTAAGTTCGGTGTCTGTTACATCTAATTTGCAACAGCGACCGTTCGCCTCATATACCGGTCGCAAACACCATTTACAATGAATGTGTTTCATGTCATGATTATGAATTGCCCAAAAAGTGGCATCGTAATAATTATTTACTAATTTATTAAATTTATATGTATATACAAAAACTGCAACTTATGGTACCTCGACATTCAATTATACTGCTGATAAAGATAAAATTATTGCAACAAATTTCATAATTATAATGCGTTGATTGATTTGAAATCTTTTCAAAAAGTCAATCTTGGATATTTATCTAAAATTTGACCGTTAAATTTAAAATACGCTGTTAATCAATTTTGTTTTATGTCAGCAAAATTTTCGACATTTAAAAGACAGTTTAATTGATTATCAAGAACACCATCTGGGTCTAAATGAAAAATTTCTGGTTCTATATTATTGATAAAGGAAGTATATACCTGCGGTTCTGTATTTGGTTCGGTGTTTGACTGGTTGTCGACTTGTGAATCAACTAATACACTGACATGATGTTTGCGATAGTATTGCAGCGAACTTATATGTGATCAAAGTATTGAAAATCTTTGCTTTTATATCAGCCACAGCCATAAAAGTTGTTCCTGTTACACTCCTTATTTGTAAAAATTTGAAAACCGAAAGGTTTTCCTCCCTCAACAGCCGCGGCGGCGCAAGGCGAGGGGCAGCGGGCAGGCGGGGCAATCATGAATCATAAATCATGACGCCGTCGATTTGATTCGATTGCCCCCCCCCCCCCCCCCCCGCCTTGCGACGCCACGGCTGCTAGCAATACCTGATCTGTTGGCAGAAGAACAGAAAGCAGTTAGAGTGAATTGGTGTTGAAAAACTTTAGACCGCTTCAACGCAGGAAACTCTCGAAAAGCGTACAACATCGTCAGTGGTGATGAATCTTGGATATAGCCATACGAGCCAGGAAATAAACGCCAGTCGTCTATTTGGGTGTTCTAAGGTGAAGAAAAGCCGACAAAAGGCATCCGTTGTGTCTCCAAAAAGATGGTCGCGACATTTGTCTCGAAAGCAGGTCATGTAGCAACAATTCCTCTACAAAATCAAAGAACTGTTACTGTCGATTAGCACATCCTTGACCTCCAAATAAGGATAATTTTCCTGTAATCTCACGCAGACCTAGGTTAGTCAGTGGAACTGTTTCGGCAAATGTTGTAATAGCTATCTGAAGAGCGTTTCTAGGTAGCCAATTTGTAATTCCAACTGAGGTACCAATTTGGTATAAATTATTTTTTACATCTAATACAATCACCACAATGTTATTTCGATCCGATCCATATCCTTCTTCTCCTACTGTATTCCCACATATTGCATGAACCGGATTTTTACAAATGACACATGAATAGACTCCAATAGATTCCATTCCACAAACAACACAACATGCTCTATTGTCGCTCATAGCTACTTTCTCTTCTGATGCAAGTAATACCATAGATGCTTTAACTGTTGAAGCAGGAGTTGAACTACATTTGTTACTGTTGTCGAGTTATCTTGGTGTCGATAAAGAAATTTATTTAATTTCTGGTAGATCCTCTAAATTTAAAACCTTTTTGGTAAATCAGCTGCCTTTTGATCGTGTGGCAGTGAATTGTTATTGTTGGTTGATTTAACTATTGATAGACCATTTAAAGTTGAAGCCTTCTAATCAATTAATTCAGATGCTGGTAAAAATTGAAGCATCGTTGTTGTTCTCTAAGGAAGCTGCTGGCAAGTCTTCTGGTGTTAATATAATGTAACAAGTTTTTCAAGCAACGAGAGGAGCGGTGATGTAAAGGGGAGTGGTAACAAACAAAACCTGTGCGAGTCCTGACTAGTTTATTACATCTTTTCACTAAAATGGGAATTGATCATCTGCCTTATTGATTTGATCAAATTTCCGTTTTCATCATCTCCCTGCGACATATACACTAATTAAGCATTTATTTTAAGTCAGTGAGGTCAGATATTCAGATATATCAACAAGGACAAATATTGCTTAGTGCAAAATATTTGTTAATGATATTTTACAATTATTAATACTACGTTACTTTAATGTTATAATTTGTTAAGCAATGGTACTTAACCTTTTGCGACCCAATTTTGAATCATAATTCTTATGTCGGATACGAGTGATAAAGTTAATGCTTTTTATAGAAAACAGGAATTATTGAGCAGAAATGCAAAGCAAAAAGACCTAGAAATGTTTGCAAATGTGGATGAAATGTCAAAACTTACAAAGCTGAAAACAACATGTGGATGTTTATTTTTGTAACCATTGAAGACATTTAAACATGCTAGCAAATAATTTTAGAAGTATTTTCTTGCTGACTTCAACTTGATATGATATAAAGTTACGACGGGGTTAAGGACCCATTTCAAAATACTCTAGAGGATCTCTCAACTGCAGAAGACGAACTCTTTATAGACTTCACGGCAAGTGTTGAAATCAAAAAACAATTTAGTAATAAATCATTCTTTGAATTTAAAAACGGGCATTTTGTATACTATTACTATTTTCAATATCCTACCTTTGAGAAACCGGATTTTTGCAGTGGCTGCTTTGAAGACAAAATATAGATCTCAGCTAAATATAGAAAAAGAGGTTAGTGTCAATTTCTAATATCAAACCTTCTTTAAAAAATGTTGCTCTGCAAGACTGGCCCAAGTGAGTCACTAATAATTCTTTAACTTGTTTTTAATTTAATAGTGATGAATTAATTATTAAATACATTATGCAGTACTGATACAATTCTTATAGTAGTGTATTATATCAGTGTAAACGTGTATTTTATTTTTTGTTATGTCAGAATATATTTTATTGCTTTCTTCAGTAAATTAAATAATTTTTTCAATAATATCTTTTCTCATTTTTTCTCGATATACTCGCGCCCCCAATTTAGTTTTTCACGCTCCCCCACATATTGAGAATCGCTGGTGTTAAGGTTTTAAATTAATTTATAAATATAATATCTAGATAATCAAAACACAAAGTTTTATAGAAACACATAGTACTTACATATTTTTTATACTTACATTACACTTATACAAATGAAAAGCATGTCACAGAAACGGACTTCGCTAAGATAAACCTTAAAATCCATTTATAATTTTTATTAGTTTATCTATCTCTTCTTACGCTATCACTATTATTAATACTATCTGCTTTAGTGTTCCCATCTTACATTAAAAATGAACCAATTATTTATAAGAAATAAACAAAAATAAAGATATTTACGTTCACCCAGTAAAACTCAGTTAATTAAAACTCTGTGTTCATTAGTGGATAAAAAAATATCCACAATATTTAGGCGTGAATCTATTATATTATTAAAATAAGATATAAAAGGTAAATGTATAAAATACAAAGTTGAATTTACCAGCTGCACTAAGAAGAAAAGTAGGGCGAACAATCTGTGAGGAATTGAGGTACACAATGTACGCGAATGCAAAGCTTTTAAAGAGGCGAATATTCGGAAAGCCAAGTGCATAACACAAAGGAGTGCATAGCTCCTCTAAAATATTAATTATTCGTGGTTTCGTCCGGAATAAGAAGGCGAACTAAAAAATTCTCTCAATAACTAAAAATAGCGCAGATGTAACTTTTGTCTTCATATATGACTTTACAAAATATTAATGAACTACAGATAACACGGTTCGGTATATAAGAGTGAAAAATTTCAAGAAAAGCACGAATAATTTCCATGAATGTGATGCATAAGGAAGGTATTATTTAAAAGGTTTATAAAGCGTATTGCAGACTTTTAATAAAACGAATGTTAGCACAACGTTATATAATAATAGAAAATCAATACAATATAAACAAGCAAAAAATTAAATATAAGGTGCGTTTCAAAAGTCTGGAACTATTGAAATAAAATTCTAACAAACAGCTTTTGAGAAAAACCCTCGGACAGGTCAACTTTAGTTTTATAAAAACACATCATTTTGTATCAATTAAATTCTTCAATCGCCTTTTGTTTTCGAGTTATGACGTCATCGTCTTTTTTAAAATTGCAATTCAACTATAAAAAAATAAATAAATAAATATATAAAGTTTTTTCATTTTTTTTTTATTTTACTGCAGAAACGGGCAAATTAGCAATCTAATTATCATAAATAAACTAAATGAGATGTTCAAACTGATTCCCATTTACTTCTTGGCAATATCCCAGGCGATATTCGAAATCTTCATTCCGGAGGGTTTCTGGACGAATTGCTCTAATTTCAGTCCAAATTCTGTTCTTTAAATCGTCAACTGTAACTGGCCGATTGAAGTAAACCTTGCTTTTCAGGTAGCCCTACAAACAGAAATCGAGTGGGGTAAGATCTGGGCACCGTGCAGGCCACTCAGTTAGCCCCCTTCTACCAATCCAACGATTGGGAAAAACTTGATTTAAATAATTTCGCATATCTAACGAAAAATATGCAGGCGCCTTGTTGATACCATAAGTTATTATTTGGCAAGTCTGGATCTTCTTCATTGGGATAAAGCATCGCAAGAGCGGGTGTCAGGTCATTCTTCTAAAAATCTAAGTATTTAGCACTCGTTAACGTCCCTTCTATGAAAAATGATCCCAAAATTCGATCTCCAACAATTCCCGCCCAAAACATTAACTTTTTGTGGAAACTGCGTGTGGACCTCTATCATCCAATGAGGATTTTGGGGAGCCCAGTATCGGAAATTTTGCCGATTTAGTGCTCCATTAAGGCAAAACGTGGCTTCGTCCAAAAATAATACTCGACTGACAAATTCGGGATGGGTTGTGCATCGAACCATCATATCCTCGCAGAATTCCATACGGCGATCTGAATCGCCTTCATTAAGTTCATGCACTAAAACTGCCTTGTAGGGATGCCATTTATACTTTTTCAATGTCCTCCACACCGAAGATTTACTGATTTCATAATTTGCAGCCACCTCTTTTGTGGCTTTATGGGGATTTTCTTGCAGGTCCAGTAGAACATCTAACTGAACATCTTCGGAAACTTTTGGTCGACCACATCTAGGGAGATCCCTTACATGCCCGAAATCTTCAAATTTTCTTATACTCTTGGATACGGCTGTTTTTGTAATTGGTTCCAGTTCTGGATACTTATTGTTAAAGAGATCGCAAACTTTATCTTGAGTTTTACATCTGTCCCCATATCCCTTCATCATTATAATTTCTAGTCTTTGCTTTTTACTTAAGTATCGTACCATTTTGGTAATAGATAATGCGTCAAAAGTGACAGTTCGCATAGTAATTAAAAATTCCAAAGCTTACTCAATTTTTTCCTCTCTCAGGATTTAAGGTCCCTTATTACAGAAACTGTGAAGGTCTGGGTCATGCTTGTACATATTTTTGTATTTAGAATCTCAAGCTCTATCCAAATCTATCGAAAAAAATATGGGTTGCAATTTAAAAAAAAAATAATGACGTCATAAATCAAAAACAAAAGACGATCGAAAAATTTAGTTGATACAAAAAGATGTGTTTTTTTAAACCAAAATTGAACTGTCCGAGCTTTTTTCTCAAAAACTGTTTGTTGGAATTTTATTTTAATAGTTCCAGACTTTTGAAACACACTATATATTAATTATTATAATAAAAAAGTTTTGTTTTTGCACTCAAATTGCTAAAATTTCTGAAAGGAAATATTTCCGCTTTGTTCAATAAGTGGTGTGATTTATCATGTTTATTTTCCTCTTATTTCATCTTCGAACAACTCTACTACATTTCCCTGCTTTTATTTCCACGTTATATACTAAACTTTTAATGTACTCCGATGGATGCAAATTCAGAACATACATAAATTAGTTGATCGACTCCGCCAAGAAGTCAGATATTCAGAAATGATTGCGATAGACACTTATCATGCAACTCACATAGTTTGTCTAACATTTATTGGCACACATTCTACAAATTCTACCAAACTATTTCGCAGAAAAGCCAAACAATTTGTGACAGTCGTTTGATCTAGCAATACAAGTTTACCAGTGCTGCAGGTGCATTTTCCGAGTTACAAATTTCACAAGCTGCATTATCGTTGTAATAAATTATCTTGTGTGTCCTTCATTTCAGTGTACACTAACACTAATAAAACATTGACTAATACGCAAACCAACATAAATAAAAAATTATAAAAATAAAGACAGGGTTAATAATTATAATAAATTAATTCATACCACTCAAGCATGTTTAATTAAATATTATACAAAAGTTTTCTATGCATATAATCCAGAAAATACCAGAAATATAGGAATCACTGTAATCCCAAATTGTTAATATACAGGTTGTTATAAAGTAAGGGATATACTTTAACTTATTATAACTTTTTAACAACTTAAGTTAATATCAAAAACTAAACGAAATTTAATTGATTAAATAATGGGATTTTGTATGCCCAAACCCAGTTACCGCAAATGTTCAATATGTCCTCCATTTTGATCTTGTAGAATCAGCAACCGTTCCTCTAAATTGTGCACTGCATTTCTTAACATTTCTGGTTGAATTGCACCAATTTGCTCCGTAATATTGTCTTTTAATTCTTGTAGCGTTGTTGGTCTTCTTCTAAACACTAATTTTTTTAAATGACCCCACAGCCAGTAGTCCGCTGGGTTAAGATCAGGTGATCTTGGTGGCCATGAATTTGCAAAATGTCTGCTTAAAACGCGATCTTGAAAAACGATAGTTAAAAATTCTTTAGCTGGTCGGAAAATGTGCGGAGGTGCTCCATCCTGCAAAAAAATCATGTTTTCAATTCTGTGGTGCTCGTCTTGCAGCTGTGGAATAACATAATCTCTTAACATTTGCAAGTATCGTTCACCGTTAACAGTTACAGATACGGCTTCTCCATTCTGTAGCTCTTCGAAGAAATACGGACCAATGATAAAATCAGCTGTAAAACCGCACCAAACGGTGACTTTCTTGTCATGAAGACCTTCTTGAACAATTACTTGTGGATCTTCTGCAGACCAGATTCTAGAGTTTTGAGTATTGACTCCACCATTCAGAGAAAAATGTGCCTCATCTGTCCATAAAATACGGGATAACCATTCGGGTTCAATTTCCATCTGAGCCAATAATCGCAAAGAAAAATCGTACCTACTAGCCAAATCTGCCTCCTTTAATTCAAGCAGCATTTTGAGTTTATATGGATACATTTTTAGAATTTTGCGTAAAATTTTCCAGACTGTGGTGTACGGCATTTGCAATCACTTGGATATCGCATTTGCACTGCTGATTGCTAGTGGATTACCTCTGGCTATGTCCTGATTTTCGTGAAGAACCTCTGCAACTTGGACATCACTTATGCTTGGTCTTCCTGATCTCGGAAGGTCAATTACCGAACCTGTTCTTTCAAATTTTTGTATCAAATTGCGGTACGCTTTCATACGACAGGGCCCCGCTCTCAAACCCATTCTCGTGCGAAACCTTCGTAATCCAGCTGTGTAATTTCTGCCGCATTCATAATAACACTGAACTAAACCAATTCTTGTTCGTAGGTCCATGCTATTACAGTTTGAGTCGTTAAAACTTTACGTTTACTTGAGTTTTAATTTGAAAATAAACTCCAAATTGAATGATTTACTTTTAACACTAGTGTCAACAACTGTCATGACAACGCTTTTATTTTCCATAGATACAACAAATCCCATTCCTTAGGCAACTAGATTTCGTTTACTTTTTGTTGTTAGCTTGATTTGTTAAAAAGTTATAATAAGTTAAAGTATATCCCTTACTTTATGATAACCCCATATATTAAAATTTATAATACAATACTTATGAAAATACGAAGAAATACTTTAGTCAACAATAATAATGAATGCTTGGAAAAGTCTTCACTAGATAACGAAAACCATGCATATGCAAATACGAGTTAAAAATTCATACATGAATGCATGAAGTGGATACACAATATCCCTTTGGCGGGTTCCTTTTGCATAATAGAGATCGTTATGATTTTCTCATAGACATCGTTGTGTAAAGAGACGATATGCGGAAGTGTTTGAAGCAGAGTGACTATTGCAGCAAGAACGTCGCACACTGATGAAGTCACAGTAGGCTGAAACACGTGTCTGTGCGTTGGTTGCTGTAATGCCGACTCTAGAGCAGATTGTGCATCCATTTTATGCATGCCTATATAAATTTTTAATTCGTATATGTATGCGTCTGAAATAAAAAAAAAATAAATTGTGCTAGCTTATACTGCATTTTAACACCATAAATTACTAATATCTTTATATGCCCGCCAATTATTTTCACTTTTCGCAGTGATGAAGATTTCTCTTCTTATTGTTTTGGTAGTTATTGAGTAGATACCCCTAATTGCAGCTAACACAACCATTTTATTTTTAGAATAGTTATATTCTCCTTCTCCACACAAGATAATCAGAAATATTGCCCTGAAAATAAATAGGCAGTATCAGTATTCTGTTTGCTTACCGTGGCAAAAATATATAGACCTCTATAATTTTGGAATTGAGATCGGTCTTCTTTTTATGTGTAGAAAGCGTAATCGCCTTGCAATCTTCCAATTTTCCGTTTTTGATTTATAATATTTTCAAGTACTTATCAAAGCTGGATATTTCTGATCTGCCATTGTCACTTTGCTAGGTTTAAACCATTGCATAAATGCTTGGTTAACCTATATACGACATAAATGTTCAATATCAACACAATATCAGTAACCGATATAAAACCAATACTTGACCGATATTACCAACAACCTACTAACGATCCAAATATACAAAGACGTGATTTTTCAAATTAATATTTATCGAATCGCTGAGGTAATTGGTATTCATCCAACTTAGCAATGTCGGTTTGACATTCGGCCTCCTATCAGCCATTGAAATGTGCTACTAAGGTTAGTTTTGAGAATTTTAAAGTTCTATTGAGTCACATAAAACTTTAAGAATCTTTCTAATTTCGATAGTTATTATAGTAATATTTAGTAACGTTTATCTCTTAGATTAGCAATAAAGACATAATTTTTATCATTATTAATCATATTTTTTCTTTTTTTTTTGCGCGTCTTATAGTATGTAACTTACAGTTTTGTTTTCTTTGCTTTTCTATTATGAATTTGGAAGTATTCTATTTATTTTACTTTGCAATTTTTATTTATTGCTTGGCTCTTATGATTTTACCGTTATAGTCGTCATCTTTAGCAAGACATGTTTTTAAGTACCTTCTCAAAATTTCATTTTCCCTTGAATTTTTCCTTTAATAATTTTATTCTACACTTGCTAGGAAAAGTAATTATTAAATTGCATTATAAAGCGAATCATTTTTCATACACAATTCTTGAAGGTGATAGAAAATATTAAATAAACATATTTTATGTGATAACTATAAGGGAGTGGTTAGACAATAAACACAAAAAGGAAACATTCAATTATAAAAACGTATTTTCTAGACCTTTTGAACTGTATTACGTAATAAAACTGAAAGAACACATTTTTACAAACACTTTGAATAAATATGAAAATATTTACTTGGCTCAAATTAAAAATTCTGTGAAGTCTTTTTATATTAGAATAAAATAATTTACATTCATCTCTTAGCACGAGACAACTTATGAATTCAAAATTATTTTTCATTTTCTGAAGGTGTTTTATATCGGAATAAATTACATCCATTCGTAGCTTTCATACATAACAATTTAATATTGTTTCAAATTCCGGGAGACCTGCTTTAAATAAATTGTGACATGGTAAATGAAACACCTTAATGATAATTTAATAACCAAATTCTAGGGACAGCACGCAAGTCCTTTGGGCAACATTTACATAATTTACGGAAATTTAATCCTAGCATTTAGACTTCTTTAAAATACGATGCAAGTTTATCTTATCGGGATTAGCTGTATTTTTAGTGAAAAAGTTGTCGTGAGCCTGGTATTAACTCTGAACAATAATTATTAGATAAAGCACAACTCAGAAGTAATAATTTTAAAGTTTCCTCAACTGGCATATAATCACAGCGAAATCTACAATGTATTGCTAGTTTGATATTAATTTTGTATTATTGTGAGCTACTTAATATTCACCCCATATTTCTTGTTAGAGGACACAAGAATGGTAATGTTTTTGTAAATGGAAAGTCTATCGAATATTTACTTTTATCGATCAGTTGTCAAGTTTGAACATCAGAAAGCCGACAAATATTGAAAAGTTTACGAACGAAAAGTGGACTTTTGATTGAAATATGATACGTTTTAGATATGTATTAATGATTTTTCGATCATTACTATTGTGTGGGTCATTTATTTATGTATATCTTCAACGCCGTCGGCACATGAATAAATATCTATTATTTTTCCTTCTATATTATTATAAATTGTCAGTAAAATAGAAATGTATTATCATATAAATATTTATATAATAAGGGCGAGTTTTCTACATTCGTTAGAAACTGTCCGAAATGGGGGGAAAATATTAAATAAAATTCACATAAATATTTATTCCATTTCAGTTAATAATTCTGTTATGAAAAATATTTTCGGGTAAATGGTAGGACATAGTGTTTGGCAACAGCCACTTAGGAGCAATAGGATTTTCAATTGCGTTTGAAAAATATATTATTAAATCGTAAGTCCCAAAACAGACATAATAATAAACATTCACGGATAAATCCGTGTGCGTACTGCTACTAATATGTATAACTTGACTTTGAACCTTTTATTAAAACAAATGTGTCTATGTTTTCTAGAAAACTTGATATGCGTTCTAGTGATCATATTATCTAGTGATGATATTTGTTATATTAGGGAAAAGGTTTTCTATAATAACATTTATTTTTAATAAAATAATAGAAGGTTTGTTCAAGTTTATTATGAATATTAATTATTAATGTTTAACACTTAGATACAAGCTGGATAACATGCTGCCTTTACTTTTAAAATTTATGCTGCAATTTTTTTTTTTGAATGTCAATCAAGTTTACAGCTACATGTCAAATTACGTTTGAGGTTATGTTTAGTATAATTAGTTCGCAATTTTTGCCACCTCTGTAAAATATTTATACAATTTATGTGAGGGACCCCCAAAGCACCTCTAGGGTATTTATGTAAATTTTAGAAATCACTCAAATTTGCAGCTTATAATTGAAAACGAGCCGCAGAAATAAAAAAAAAATATCCAGGAAAGAACTTGCAGTAATAGCTTCAAGATTTCGTGATTTCTCGGAATCTGAGGAAGATTTAGACTGTGGAAATGATTTAGATAAAAACAGCAGTAGCGAAGAGGAGCTAAATTTGCAAAAAAAATATGCCAGAGTCTAAAGAGGACAATGTAGAAATATATTTGAAGTCAGTTGATAAAAATCAGGAAGCTACCGAAGGTAAAGACGAGGACGAAGAAGAAAATGAATATACAGCAAAATTTGGTATGAAGTGGACTAGTAATCCTGGACGGAGCTCTAAGCGTTTTGAGAGAAATATTCTTCCCGGTCTTGCACCTTCGAGTAACACTTGCGATTCTTTCGTGGATATTTTTAGTTTATTTACAAGTACGGTAATCAAAGATATAGTTTATCTTCATAGGAACAAGTAAGCAGAAATATACAGTATTTTGTGGATTGATCAGCATCCAGAATCATAAAGAAAAAGGAACCCGCTGAACGATGTCGAGAACACCAAAACCCAAAATAACAGTCTAATCTTTTTGGTATTCTTATAAAGACGAGTGCTTTGAGGTATAGGAGAGAATCAACAAGAGAAATGTTGACCACTGATCTCACTATACACCACTCTCTTTTTCCTACTGCAGAGTGGCAAAACAGATTTATAGAACTACCTGTTTTCTTGATATTTGCCGATAAATTAACCAAACCTGAAAGAAAGGAAATGGACAAACTATATTTACTGAAACTCGTAGAAGAGCCTTTGAACCATCTGAAAATATAACTGTCAATGAACAGATGGTTGCCTTTCGGGGAAACTACTATTCAGGAGGTACATAACAACAAAATCTGTCAGATATCATCATTAAAATTTGGACGGATGCTGATGTCAGAACGTCTTTCTTTTCTAATTTGCTAATTTACACTGTTAAGCTACCTGATGGTAAAGCTAGGGAACAAACCCAAGAAAATCGTGTAGTAACTGATTTGGTTAAGCCCAGGTATAACTTAGGATTAGATTAGATTCACAACTTTTTTACTTCCGAAGAATGAGTCAACTTTTTACTGACTAGAAACCTTGCATTACTTGGAAAAGCTAAAAGAATGAAAAGAAGACCCCTAATGAACTGAAAGTATGCATCGTTTCAGTGCACTGTTCAAAATATGCATTTAGGTACTAATGACTTATCGATGCTCTCTTGCATACCAAAGAAAGGTAGGATGATTCATTTATCATCTCAACATCATGGTAAAAGAATTTCAGGAGAAGGAAATAAGAAACCTTGACGATATTAGAGTACAATTCCTCAAAGAATGGCAGGGACAATACCGATAAATTGGTGAAAGAATACACATTTGCCAGAAAAGTAACTTTTTATGAAAATTGTAGATAGATGCTCCATTTTGATGATGATTTCAGAGCACTTGTCGTAGGCACTTGTTTCTTTTAGAACTTGTTAACAACTTGGCAAAAAGAAATATGGAGCTTCTTGCTACTGATAATCTTCATAGACATATCAAAACGGGTTTAACTGATCACGGAATTGAATTACTTTCCCCTTTCAAAAGTGAGGCCGTCGGGCCTAGAAAACTTGGTAGATGTTATAAATGTTCTCGAAAAGAGTATATGAAAAGCAATGTCTATTTTTTTGCAAAATTCATAGTAGGAAAAGTAGTAAGGTCCTTTGCTTTGATTATACCGTGAAAGAATAATCAATGTAAACGTATATTTTCGTTATTACTCTTTTTGTTCAGAGTTGTACATAGTTACATTTTCAATTTTTTTATTTATTATTTTTGACATCTTTAACAAAGGTTTAGTTGTTGTTATTCGAAAGTTATTGAATATTTTAAACAGTTTTGCAACACTTCTGGCGTTGAATTTCCAAAAAATGAAACGAGGACCCTAATGACCCCGCTTGAACCCAACCCAACCCAACCCAACCCTGATGACCCCGCTTGGGCCTTTACGATGATTTGCGAGGCTTGGATTTCTAAGGGTAAAATAGTAATTAATTATTCAAATTTAATAGTGTATGAGCCCTATTTCACAATTCACTGTCATTTATATACAGTTCGTGTTATCTTTTAACCTACTAAATGATACTAATATGATAACCACATCTCATTTTAAAACAAATGGTGCTGTATGCTACATCAAATAAAAAATTATAAATGTCAAAGGGGGTCGTGTGATTCCTCATTCGGAAGATCTATTCAATGTTTATTTTTTTTAATTCTCTTCATTTCTTAAAAAACGGCGAAATTCAGGGGTAGGATAATTACATCATTGTTTTCCAATCGGTTATTCTATTGTCAAGAGGTGAAGGATGCTCATTTTGAACATTTAATTTAAAATCACACAGATGTATACAGGAGTATTTGTTTTTTTCAATTTTAGTAGCATTTTTAATCGGTTTGTTAAATAGTTTAATTTAATTGTTCACTTGTTTCACTAAAAACATTATTTCTTCAGTTTCTTCTATACCTTCCAATTCATTCAAAATACCATTCATTCATATAATTATCCTACCCATAAATTCATAAATTTCAACGTTTTTCTTTAACAATGTAGGAAATTTTAATGTTTTTAAATTAATACAGCTTACAGCGCCATCTGTGAAAATTTTAAAATAACACTTGATCATAAAGTTAGTATTTTTATACTGGTTTTGTTTTATTTTTGTTTCAACGTTTTATTCCACTTCGTTTGAAAATTACCGGGGGGAGGGGGAGCGTCAGACACGCACTGTATATAAAAAATTTTAGGTCATAGTTACTTTATTAATATCAACAACAACTGCATGAGTTAATTAATATTGTAATACTGCTGAAAACAAAAGAAGCTCTTACCTACAAAACATAAATATTTTATAGCTTTTTTTTTAATTAACTCGAAAACTCTTTTTGTTGTTATCCCTTTATTGCACTATGGTTCTCAATTATATCTATCAAAATGAAATTTATCTTGCTCAGTACTGTAGGTCATGCATAAAGTACCAAGCTGCAAATTCAAATTATTGTTAAAATTTTAGATAACTACTTACTTCCATTAAAATTGAGACTAAGTCCTTGTTCACAATGGACATAAGACATAATCTGAACGTAACATAAACGTAACGCGTAAAGTTAAACGTATGAGAAATCAATGCACCTATCCACAGTGGCCGTAGTGCTTATGTCAGCTTATGTTATGTTTACGTGTGAACGTAAGAAATACACAAAGTTGAAATAAACTCAACTTTATGTTTTTCTTACGTATAATTTTAGTAAAATAAGCTTTTCGAAGTTTCACAATTTAAACCGATTGGTAACGATATTATGAAAAACGCGGGAAGCTGAATCACATGCTTTCGAATCGTGTCAATTGGAATTGTGACGATTTTGTTCTGATAACGTGAAAAATACAAAGGCTTTATCGATTTTAAATAATATAATTTAATATGTATATGTATCTACTACAAATTACTGTAATAAGTTGTAATTACTCCATATGAGTAAATATTTGTTGGTGCTATTTACATATCGAGTAAAAAAAGTAAATTCAATAAAGGTGATGGAAAAGGGGCAAGTAGATATAGAACTTTTATTTCAGTTGGTGAGAGCTGAAGCGTATTTAAATATCTAACAAGGCACATCAGAGCTACAAAGATGTGATATACCAAGATGTCTGGAAAGGAGTAGCAGAAACACCAGACATCACAAATATTTTAAACATTAGTTATAGCACTGGTTTACAAAGGCCTATTAAATAGTACCAATGAGTGATATACCAAGTGCTTTCCGGCAAGCTGCGGATGGCATTTACTGTGTGATAAAACGACGACACCGAGTTTGCATGAGTTAGTACGAGAAAGCAATATACAAACTATTCTATTGGTCGAGTGTAGTGAGGCTGGACTGACTCGCGTTTAGGGTTGCAGCTGTACATGCGCATTTCATTTCAATGTTGTTAACGGTCGGTGTTTAGTCGACTAGCAAGCACATTTTTAAATCGTGTTTCATCCATCTAATTTAGAACAATTACGCTCCCAAATTATTGAAGTTTCGAATCATGTTACCCCGGAAATGTTAAAAAATGTCCGACGAAATTTTTATAATCAGCTGGGTTACTGCTCTGCTCAAGAGAGAGGCTTATTTGAGCAATTAATAAATAATTAAGTACTTGTAGAAACTAATTTTTCTTTAATAATTTCATTCTTAACTTCCAATTAAATTCATTGTTTCTGCGTTTATAGTTTATTTTACTTAAACATTTTGTTTAGTTTCATACAAATTTATTGTCTTCTTTCAGAATTTTAGTTTGTTTTCTTTTCTATTTTACAATACTATGGAATTATTTGCTTTTTATCTTAATAAGAGTTTTGCTATTGTTAAGTTTTCGTTTTGTATATCAGCTATATTGTTATCTTTGATATTTTAAGAAAAAAAATATTATTTTTAAGTTTTTCGAATTGATGATCATTTCTTTTATTTACTCATACAATTTGGGAAGCTGTGATGATGTCCGTTACTAAAATTGTTTACTGCGATTATTTGATGCTTCAACAAGTTTCTACTTATAAATTATCCAGGTAGTAATTTTTTATTGATTAATATTATTTCCATCTTTTCTAAAGCAGTACAGTAAATGACTTTATTCTTGGTTAAAGAATTTGTTATTAACAGTAACAGTAGCAATTTTCACGGACTAACGCAGTAACGATTTCTGCGGTGTCGACTTTAACGTAGCTCTAATGTTAGTAACAGAGGCTATCCCCTTATTCTCCCACTTATAGTAGACCAGCTTGTCTAGTATATTCATCCGCAGGTAGACCGCGTGCACACTGTATGTGAAAGAGTATGGAACGATTGAAGGAACGCTACACATGAGAAAGCAAGAAGAAATTGTTGATTCCAAAGTGCTGTTTGAAATATGTATGTGATATTGACTGGAATTGTGCTAGGCCGAATACCTCCACATACTACTTGTGAAGCATCTCGAGGCATACAGCAATACAGAACATAACCTACACTAAATATTTTTACTTTAGTACTGAAACCATCTGTCTTTATAAACTTTCCTAAATGTAGCAGTGAACCAAATATTCTTAAAGTGTGATTATAACTTTGAATTAAAGTGCAGTGTCTAATGTATGAATGCAAATAAAAAGCTAATCAGCATATAACATGGAAATCGTTAAGGATTACGATGTTAATAATTTTATTATTTGAGGACATTATAATGTAAAAAAAGAATTAAAAACAAGTTACAAGCCTAAGATAGAGCATTTAATATTTGTATATGTGTGAAAAAAAGTGTATGTACATATAAATAAAACACGATGGTAAAATAAAAAAAAAGGGTTTTATTTCAAATTAAGATACCTGTATTAGTAAAATACAGATACACTGATTCTTAAAGACTTTATAATGTAATTTAAATAGATAAGCTTTTAATTTGTGTGGTTAAATGAAATTTATTTCATATATTTGAGAATACATATTATAAATTAAATAGGTTTTACGGACTTGATTTGCTCTTCTTGTTTTTACCGGCTAAACCCACCAGCGTGTCTCGTTTTCCTCTGACATTTATCTTTGTTTGTTACTTTTCGTTAATAACAATAAGGGTAATATGCAGATTATTATCTATTCTAACAGAAATTTCAATATTGCCAGTCTTTTTAGAAACTACTAACCTTAAAACGTCAAAGTAAATAAACAAAATACTACTATAATAGCGCATGCGCAAATCCTCACGTTTATCTTTCAGTAATTCAATTTTACGCGTTATGTATCTCTTATGTAAATGTGAACAAGGACTAAGGAATTATTACGTACTAATAAAATTTTATTGACGGACTACATTTCTCAAATTTGTTCCTATTTTGTACACTCTGCTAATTATTCAGCAATAAATAAATTTTTATTATTATTTAAAATACAAGCTAGTGCAATTTAACATTAGTCGTTATTTATGTACCATCATCTCTTTAAACGGATTTGTCTTCTCTAAAAATAAACCTTCAATCTGGAAACATCAGAAATTACAGGAAATTATCTTAGCTGAATAAGCAGGATAGTACATTTTATTGTTGTGATGGATAATTCATTTCTCTGCGCAGAAACTCGTAATCCTTTTAGTAACTCTAAGCGCCCCTGGTTAACCGTTTATCCCTGATAATAAATTCATGTTATATTATCTACTTGTGTTCGTATGAAAACAAGAGAATGGTCTCGAACTTCGCGCAGTAATAATTACGGCGAATGATTCAGACATTCTGAACTCCAGAATTTTTACATAACAAGCTACTGCAACAGATGTCATACTTTTAAAATTTTAATTTTTGTACAAAATTCTCACTGGCCGTTCCGCATTTGTAGGTTTAATTTATGCATAGATGTTTACAGTTATCATACTAGCTAATTAACGAATGGCTCTATCGAGTTTCTGTATACGCACGTCCTCAAATATCAAAACCTGTACAAACACGATTATTCGTGTGACAACATCATGTGAGCTATACAGGGGGATTCAACGATAAGACAAAGTAAATTTACTTTTTGATGCGTAACATAATAAAAAAAAATTGCATACTTTGGTTTATAGAGTTTTAATTGCCTTACAATATAAAAATATATACGCTTATACAGCGTGATCCAAAGAGATTTATTTGTTATATTAAGTATCCTATACATAAGTTCAAATTTGGAGTTCGCGTTGACACAGAAATATTTTTATAACGAGATTTTATTCTTTAAAGTTAATAGTTTTCGAGCTATTTATGAGTACATTCAGAAAGTGACATTTACAGTTATCCTTCTAATTGCCTATAATTCAATAGTGCTACGACAGAACACAAAATAATTTAGTATGGCATGCCAAACAGGTGTGCTTAGTGATATTTATATGCACAACTTGTTCTAATATGTACTGGGTGTTCGCGAAGTGGTTGCAAGATAAAGGAATTTTAAACACAAAAGACTTATTTATTACATAATCATATTATATCCTTCGACAGCTACTTCTTTTGTTAAGTATGTTCTATATCTTTTATATATTCAAATTTATTTTAAAATCTTATTCTGACACAGTCCAAATTATACATAGTAGTCATACACAGAAGCCACGATACGTTACTCGGATGTATTATGCTTCTGTCACACAACCTGCAAAGTATTATTATTCACCTCCAAAAGTATTATTATTAGAGTTTTTTTGGTGTGTTTCGTTTTATTTTTATCAGCTTTTGCTTTTTGTTCTTACATTATATTTAGTATGTCTTTATAATAATGAATTTTCCAAAGCTACATTTTATTTACATGGTCTATATCTTGGGTGAAAGGCAGACAAATTGTATGGTCGCTTCATTTATTTACCAAATGTGTTATTCGAATTAGCGTCAGCCACTGAAGAGAACTTTTGAAGAACTTAAATGTGGATTTGATGCTAACGGAGTAGAACAATATATGTTAAAAAGACTGTAATAAATAAACACACTACTATCGATAAAGAAGAGTTTGAGATTCAACTTAGTGTCAATGCAGAAACATCTCAGTCAGCGATAATTGCACCTTAAAGAAGTATAAACTTCATCATATAACATAGAAAATCATCAGAAGACACGACATTTAGAAGTGCCGAATTCGTTTTTGTAAGACAATTACTAGACAACTCAATGGTAATTATAACTTCCTGTCGTCGGTATCTTTTTTCGATGAAGCAACTTTCAAAAGTATGGTTTTGTTAATCGTCATAACATGCACTATTATTTAAGGCTGTGTTCCCAGTTTGAAAGAATCCCGATTTTAAGTGGGCGCGTCCTGTATTTCTCCGATTTTTGTACACCGTCATACGTTTTGGACGATCATTCTAATCGTAACTAGTGTGATAGAGATTTAACCGATAAATTTCGTATGGCGAAACTCCGCTTGCTAGCCGAAACTGTACCATGATTCACTACAAAATTTCTCCAACAATTAGTCTTGCAGTATTTATTTTGTTTTCCAAATCACAGATTTAATTGTGAAAATATTTTTTCGACTCTTTTAAGGACTAAGTTAGAATATATTTTAAATTATGATAGTGTCGTTAATTTGCGGATATTTTGTTAATTACATTTTTTATTTCTTTTTCCTACATATATTTTCGGAAAAAGAACCACGCTATCATATTTCTTTTATTCTTTTAATAATGTAAATAAATAAATAAATAAATATTTTAAAAAATAAGGCCAAGGTTTGAAAAAAAGTAGGCACACCCCATAAAAAAGGCCAAGCCGCATTGGGTGCATTACATGATTAACTAGAAGAGTGGTTCAATGTTTGCTGTGGTATTATTAATAGGAAAATAGTTGGACTCCACCGATTTGAAGAGTATTTAACGGGAGGTATATTTTATCATTCGTGATTGAATAACTCCCGATTCTATTAAAAAAATGATATTCAAACTTAAAATCCAAAGTGGTTTCAGCATGGAGCACCAGCACATTCCCATAGAAATGTCCTTCTATTTTGAAGCGTTGCTTTCTTTGAGAGGTGGATCAGCCGCGGCGGTTTCATAGAATGGCCACCGAAATCATGTGATTTTACTCCATTGGATTTCTTTTTACGGGAATATATTAAAAACAAAGTTTATGAGGAAGAACCAACAATAAGGTAGAATACCAAAAAAAAAGAATTTATTTGCCGAGAAATATCTACCGAAACTCGCGAACGACTCGGACAGCAGCTTTCACAAACAAATCTTCTATTTACGCAAGTGGAAGACTGTGTTTTGAAGATTTAATATAATTTTGTTTCAAAATTCGGACCGGAAGTAACACTTTTACTCTTACCGAACAGCAGGTTTTTTTTGCAATAATCTTGCAAATTATGCATTCTATAAATAGAAATGTTTTAAGAAAGTAAAAGTACTTAGAACAGGATTCTTAATAACATTTTTATATAAAATTTCAAAATTCGGACTTGCTGTAAGGCATTTATTCCAGGTTTAGGGTTTTAAGAAGATAAAAGTAGTTTAAACTTAATTCGAGATCAAAAATTATATTGATAAAGGTTTGCCATGGAATGTTAAACGTCTGTCGTAAGTTATATCATTAAGTGTCATACTGTCAATGATATTAATGACCTGCAGAATAAAAAACCTCCATCACTGCGTCACAATACTAAGGTCATTAGTTGTTAAGATCCAAGCAACAGCCTCTGGAGATAAATTATGTAAATCTGTGTATCCAAATTCAAACTTAGCTAAAGGACATTCTTCAACAATATGTTTAACTGTTTCACTCTCAGCTCGCATTCCACTTGACTAATATACTACTACACCTTCCATGACCCGTCCTAAGACGATTCAACACACAAAATTTTTCTTGGTTGTTATTTCAATCTATAAGGTGGTAAGTTCTGAAGATTTTGAGTAATTAAATATAAATTAGGAAAATTTTGATATTTATCCCAACAACGTTGTAAAGCCAATTTTCTTCTTAACTGATGATGATAAATGTTAGCCAGGACGGGAAATGGAGTAGATTTTACTGTGCCCGTAATAATTCGAAGTGCCCAATTTAACTGAATATCTACCTTACCAACATGTACGCTATTCTTCCAAAGTGCACTACAATATTCAGCAGCTGAATACACCAATACACAAGCGGACGTACGTAAATGCCTGCATGAACTCCCCAATTTGAACCAGCCAACTTCTGTAAGATATTATTTCTTGTTTTAATTTACATACGCAATTTATCAATATGTTGTTTATATGTTAACGATGTACCCAAAGTAACTCCTAGGTATGTTGGATTAAAGTTATGTCATAGAACGGTACCATTAAAAGATACTACAAGTTTTTGATGTTTTTCCTTATTCTTAATATGGCAACAAGAAACTTCTGACTTAGATGGGTTAGGACATAACCTCCATTTTCTAAAATAACCACCCAAAATCAATACATCTTCGTCTAAATTAACTTCAAATTGATTGAAATTATTGTGTTGATAAGCAATTGCCTTGTCATCAGCGTAGATGAATTTTCTAGATGTTGTATCTGGTAAATCACTGGTATATACATTAAAGAGAAGAGGAAATAATACCAATCCTTGAGGTATACCATTATATAATATTTTAAATTTAGTACTTTCTCCATCGATAAAAACTCTAAATTTACGATTTGTGAACATATTTTCCATAAGTTTAATTGAATTACCATTAGGCAACAGATTATATATATTTAAAAATAATCCATTTAACCAAATTGTATCATAACCCGATGTTAAATCAAAAAAACAAGTTCCTGTTTTAAAATTCTTTTGAAAACCATTCTCTATATAATTTGTTAAAGCTAATACTTGATCACAGCAATTACGATTTGGTCTAAAACCAGCTTACACCATGAGAAAGATATTTTCCATAATTGGAGAAATTCTGTGATATAATAGATTTTCTAACATCTTATAACATACTGATAATAATGAAATTGGTCCATAATTAGAAGCAACATCTGCTGGCTTTCTCGGCTTCAAAACAGCTAAAACATTTGCTTTTTTAAATTCAGTAGGAACAATACCATTATTAAAAATATTATTATACAAACATAAAAGCTAATTACGTCCTAACGGACCTAGATGCTTAATAAATTCAGGAAAAATTCCATCAAAACCAGCAGCCTTACGAATCTTTAATAATTTTATCACTAAATCCAATTCCTTCATAGAAAAGGGTTTTGTAAGATCATCATTTTTTGTATTAATAGATTTTCTTTTCTTGCCCAATAATTTCTTCATATATTTGATTTCTACTTTACTTTACTTTCTCATATTTGAGACGTCCACTAATCTTGAAGCTATGGTATTGGCGCTGATTTTTGATTCTACAATACCAGTTTGTGTTGTCGCTCCTAGTTTTCTTAATAGATTCCAACTGGTACGACTAGAATGTGTGAAATTCATGTCTTCCATGCGATGCGACAATTTGTTCTTTCTTTCTTGATTTAATAAAGTTAATATTTCATCAGTAATTTCTGGACTAGGATTTTCATTGAAATTTCTATATAATTCGTTTGTCCTTTCAATAATTAATGCTGACAATAATTAATGATAACTGATTGGAATATTTTTTGGTACAGAGACGTACATCAAAATATTACAATTACTAGTTTAAATTTAACTAACACTTAACTTCACCAGAGTCACGTTATCATGAAATAATGAAGCGTGTTATTCTTAATTATCGAATAAAAGTGTATATACGACCTATCGTGTGGAACGAAATTTGTAATATTTAATGTGAAAAAATGCTTGTATTTCCTCTGCCGATTTATTCACAATCTCCCTCCATTACTGTAATTCTCACATAATATAACGCCTCATGGAAATTCAAGTCCGCTAATGCAGCAAAAAATCCTTCACTGATTAATGAGGCGTCGTTAAATTAAACTAATTTCAGGCCGACGTTGATCCATGGCTAACTTCGTCGACACTTTATTTACATCTATTGTAAATAAATAGTCGTTGAGAGTTGCGAGAGGGTGAGCTTTTAAGGGCAGTTTTCAATGCAGATACTCCACCCTAGCTTTTATATCGCATTTATTACAATCTTTCATTTCTATGTCGCTCGTCTTCAGATTTGCTTTTAAAATTCCCTCGTCAAGTACAAAGATTATCATTCAAAGATAATGTTTGCCCTATTCAAGTTAGCAAGTGAACATTTTATGTGATGAATAATAAGCTCTCAATTGCAAATCTTTTGTATTATTCGTTTCCTAGGTGGAGGAAGTTACAAAGAAAAAGAAAAAAACTGCGGTGTCGAATATTTATCGATAAACAATGTGAGGCAAACAGAATACTCTCAAAATTTGTTGTAGCACTTGTAATGCCTAAAATAAAAAGCATTGCAAATTTGCCCTTTTTCATACCTTCTTGTTTCCTGGGTTGAAACCACTTCGTCGTCTCTGCTTCTACTGCTGACGTACCTTCCACTATCTTAAGGGACATCTTCAGGGCTTCTACTACTGCAATTAGCTGAAACAGACTGGCCTTTGTTGGTAGAGGGATGGTTTATATTGTGTTAGGTGTTGCGGTTCAGTGGAGGATGTGTGTTATGGTTGAGATGAGTTTGTCTGATGTTTTTCCAAGTGTGATGGGGATAGTAACCTACGTATCAGTTTAAGTTGTTTCTGGATTTCGATGAATTCACAAATTTTTGCGGCTGTAATAACGAGAGTCTTTAAAAAGGATTTCAGTGGAAATGAAATGGATTTGGTGCCCGGTTTCCAATTTGCTAAGCCAGTGCAGACCCGGCCGCGCGCAGCAATTGGGTGTAGCGCTCATGCTTGGAGACACAAACATGGAACCCAGTACATACAGGAGGATTCAAGAGGATCATTGTCTTTAACAGACGAAAGGAAATCAGATAGTTTCGAATGGAGTTTGAAAAGATTTTTGATCTTGTGTAAGGTTGTCAGTGCTCGTTGGTGTGGTTATAGCGATGGGATTTACGTGTCTATAAATGGTTTTATCTGTGTCTTTTTTGGAGTAGTTGCTGTCGAGTTAGGTTTTTGTTATATGTGAATGTTTCTGAGGCAGTGTGCCAGGTTTGCACACGGTAAAAGCTTTGTTTTCTAAGGAGTCGATGACGGGTTGTTTTTGAGAAGGGTGAAGATGAGACTATCCATTGAGGTATTTGTCAGTGTGTGTGTGTGTAAGGTATACGGAATCTTCTAGTTTGCGTCTGACCAACGACGTACTAGTACATCAAGGAAAGAAAAGGAATCGTTAGTCTCGATTGCCATGGCGAAACGGATTTTGGTGTGTTGGGAATTGAGAGGAAGTTATTAAAAGAATATCTTGTTTGGTTTCAACCTAGAAAACAAGATGGTATCAAGGACAACCGTAGAAGCCTACGATTTAGATTTCCTCTTCAATACATTTTAAGTATTAAAGTAATTTTAAGTCTATGCGCATCGTTTAGATATATTCCTTCTTATCCATGTAACAGGTTAAACAGCTTAGCTGACTTGTACTTGGATAAACGGTATAATCATTATCCGGATTTAATTGCTTTTCTTTTCTCGGTCAACCTTCATAATTCAAAGCGTTCAAATACAGTTTTCATTATTTGCATAATTTTATTTTGATCCTTTCGCTCTTCACTGGATTAATCGGATGCTTAAAGTTAATTATCGTTTGCAGTTGTGTTCAATTCCTTTGACATACTTAGACTTTTGCATTAATCATTTTTGACTTCCTCATAAAGTCTAGACATTCTGGGAATTGGGTGTGCAACAAAAGCATTTTCAGGTTTGAAAATGAATGTTGAACACTAATAAAAAGGAGGGAGAAGCTAAACTTAATTGGATAAAATCGGACGAAGAAGAAGGCCTACGGAGATACAAGGAAATACGAGAAGAAAATAACAAAGTATTCAGTACAAAACATGAAAGATGCTACGACGAAGTAATTGAGTAAATGTAGAAAAAACGTGATGTAGAAGCAAACAAAGAAAAATCAAACTACAGCCAACACTGAGAGAGAAATGGGAAAAACATATGAAAGAGTTTTTGACCTAGAATAAAAGTTAGGACAAAGAATATGTGCCTAAATTTAACGACGTGAACAAACAACTAAACCAAATAGAAATGAAATCAAAATTTAAGAAGGAACAACAGACTGCATTGAACTAAACAAAAGAGTTTAACAGGGGATGCACTTTCAACAATCCTATTCAACATAGTCCTAGAAGGAATAGCCAAAGGAGAGGAGAATATTAGGCAATAATAGAAATAAATGCGTGGAGACTATACCATATGCGGACGATTAAGTCATAATAGCTAGATAAGAAGGACCATCAAAAGAGACGTTCAGAAAAATCGTTGAAGTACATGGAGGGCATTAGAACAATTTTCCCCAGAACGAAGAGCAAATGAATGGGAATCTATGGAATTCGAGATATTAGGCATCTTCAAATATCTAGGAATAATAATTGCCATGACCAATAATAGATCTCCCAAAACAACACGCCGAATATAGCGGGGAAAAGGGCATAATATAGGTTCAGGGAGCTAGTGAAGAACAGAAGCATCAGATTCGATTCAAAAATGAAAATCAACAGAGCAACTATAAGACAATTAGTAACGTAAGCTGCAGAGATGGTAGTACTCACAAAAAGAAACGATAAAAAGCTAAGAATATTTGAAAGGAAAGCACAATGTGTCGTCAAAAACGAAATGGAGAAGAACTGCGACCAATGGAATACGATATCAACCATCTAGTGAAATAGTTACAGTAAGACATATAAAAGCCCAGAGTATAAGATTTTATGGACACATGGACAGAGCAGACCCAACACCAACAATACACAACGTTTTCCAGTGGACACGAATGGGTAAGATAACAAGAGGAAGATCGATAGTTACATAGCAGCAAGAAGTGAGAGAGGAACTGAACCAAAAGGGAAAGACAAACTGAAGAATGAAAACAAAGAATAGAAAATAATGGAGACAAATAGGAGAAAAGGCAGCATCACACAAAAACCTATAGTTTATATTTTTGAAATGTGGAGTGATCTTCCACAAAGCGAGGATTAGAGAGTACAGAAGGACAGCTTCTACTCAGAAAAAGTGTACAGCCTGTATATATTAGGTATATAATAAGTGCTTTTGTTTTCTAAGATTCTATCTATCACTAGATAATAGTTAAATAAATTATAGAGTCGAAGTTGCTTATAATGAGATTCAGTGTAAATCACAATTACATATGTAGGTCATACCAAGCGAATGTATTAATAACTGACAACCAGTTACATATACATATATAGATGTTTCGTTTATTACGAATAATAACTAAATATTGTAATGTACAGACATCGTATCTTTAATTTGCTCATTGTCGCTGTTTCTATGAACAAATCGTAACAGCAAGCGTGGTGTTTCTTTTTTTTCGGCCTGCTCATCTTTATCTTTATTTTCAAATTTTTTATTTACGATATTCGCTGCGATGTTGTCCTCTGCGGATTCTTCGGATGTAACGATATCGCCATCAACATCAATGCAATTTTATCACATTTCAATTCATAAATTCAATTGTTTTTCCAACAAAGGTGGTGGCATATCGTCTTTGTTATTAATTTCGTTTTCTGTGACATCGTTAAAATATGAAGCATCACTGTTTCCAATAAATTCCGCATGTCTGAATCTATTGTAAATCCTGCTTTGCGAAATGTTGTTGCAACGTAGGCAGATAGATGGATAGATAAATAGATATATAATTTATACATTATCAATTAATTATGAGCAAAATATAAAACATAATAATACATAATAAACAATATGGTCTATAAGAAAAAACCATAAAATATTTGCCTAAATATATATTACAATATATATCAAAATCATTTTCTAAAAATTCCTCTATACTATACAAGCGTTAATCCAATAGCACACGTTTGGCTCGTCTTAATAATAATGATTGTAACTCTCTATTTATTTGAATGAATAACAAGCATTTTCGTTAAATCACATAATAATACAACAAATTAAAACTAGGCAGTTCAAAATTTTTAGACTAAAAATTCTGGGATAAAATAAAAAAAAATTTACTAACATATATTTGACAAATACGTTTTTGACAATTATGTATTATGCATTTGCCGCTAATCAACGATAAAACTGACAATAGGAAAGCAAGTTGTCATCCAAAGAGTTTCATTACAGTAAAAATTAATTAAAACAACAACAAAAAATCATTACCAGGAAAGCAAATCAATTAAATAGAATCATTGGTAAATCTTTGATTTATCAAGAACGACATCCAATAGCATTACAAGGCAACAATGCCGATCTATGTGTTTAATGATTAACTAGAAAGATACAAACGCGAAATGTGTAATTAAAAGCGGAATTGTAAACAATTAAGCATAGAACTATATATTGAGTAGCGGCTGTCCTAATTGTATAATTAGAAGATTAATGTGAAAATTAGAAGTAGCTGTCGTATACCATTCATGTGGGTTAATCAGAAGGTCTAGGTTTACCTTAGACAAACGTCTAATATCATCACACAAATAATACTGACTATGTGTCAAATATATATAATATGGAATTGTGTAAACTAAACATGAAAGTGTTAAACATGTGTTAGTAACCACATACATTAATCTTCTACCTTAGTTGTGACACACTGAAGAAACCTAATAAGATAGAAACATATTTATGTGCAGCTGCTAACACATATTTAACACATGTTTGATTTACACAATTCTATATTATATATCTTTGACATATAGTCAGTATTATTGTGTGATAACATTAGATGTTTGTTTTTGGTAAACTTAGATCTTCTGAATAACCAACATCAATGTTATACGACAGCTTAACCCCTAATTTTTGCACCACTCTTTTAATTATGCAATTCGCATAGATATTATGTGTGCGGTGGAATTAATTTATATGTCTATGATCAATCAAGACCTTTTAATAAAACTGCATAGATGTAGCGACTGCTTGGTGAATTTTGTCACGTTTTCACTTTTTGCATATTTCTCATTTGCATTACACCTTGTTAATCAATGAAACTTTTTAGATGACAGCTTGCTGTCCAATTGTCATTTTGTTATTAATTGCTATTGACTTACGTTACCGCTAGGCCAAGCTAACTGATTAATTTTAATAACATTCATGTTGTGATTCAATATATATATATTGTATGTCGATATGAATCTATACTGTAAATAAATGTAAGACAATAAATTTTTGAAAATTCGAAATTACGTGCCAGAAGAAGCTACTACATATTATACAGAGAATAAAATTTAATTAATCAGTATATACAATAAGTAATTCAGAAGCAATTTTAAAAAATACATACAGTTTTCCAGACTAAGTGACCTTACAAATATGCACCTGTAGAATGTCGACATACAAATTATTTATTTTTTGCATTCACTACTAGCTATCTGCAGTATTTCCATATTCAATAGCCTGTAATAGATAATAAATTAATTGTCTAAGTTGGAATGTTGTTTTAAAGCGAGTTTTACAGATAAGAATAGGTATCAAGTCATTTTAAGAAGGAATGAAAAAATCTGTTATTCGCAGAATATGAAGATAGAGACAATGCAAGACGATATAAAAACAAAATTATTAGTAATAGTTATTGGATGTGTTATTTCTTTCATTCTGGTCTCAAAATAAACAGAAGCTACATCTGTCAAACATATTCTATTGAGGACAATCGACATAATAAGTGTCTCTCTATCATCGTTGCTATTTAATGTAGGAAATTGTATACTTACAAAAGTTTCAGAAGAAGATATGTGCGGAATCACAAGTACGTATAAATGAACTTACAATTTTTACTTTATTTCCATAGATATACAGCATTTGTAACAGTTGAGCAGTCCAACAACGAGAATGTGGTCGAGAGTCAGTGCAATACATTCAGCTCATTACATCTGCAAATAAATGTTTAATTCACTACATGTATATAGAAAAAGTGTGGTGGTAGAAAATAATTTATTTTGCTTTTTACGAGGAAAAAGTAATTAATTTTGTATTCTCGAAAACAACATTTACTTTTCTGTGACGAACAACTGTTTAAATATAAATGCTAATCCATAATTGTACTACTCGATCAATAAATTTCACATAATTATTATACCTAAAGGTGATGTTATTTACATACATAACCCTCAATATTGCATAAGCTCTGATGGCTTCTTGTAAAAATTTGGTGAAGTCCAGAACTAGAAGAGCTAGAGTGACATCTTTGAATGGAAAGGCGAAGCTAAATCTATAGTAATATTGGCAATTCAGAAAAATCTGGAATCAAATACTTTATAGTTCAGAATTAATGTTAAATTTGATTCGACATGCGAAGCTTAAAACAAAGAATAATTTCGAAAATATGTTTGTACTAATACATTGCTAGTTCCGGAATATAATTTATAATTTATAAAACTCTTTAGGTATAAATATTTAACATAATGTCCTACAGTAGATACATATCAAAAATGTACATTGAAACGTTGTACGCAAATAGTTAAAAAATGTATTGTTTTACCGAATCTGAATCACAAACGAAAAAATTCATTGATTTTCTACAAACACGTGTGTGTGCATGATTGTAATTTAATACTAAAACATGGGCACGATGCGTAGAATCAAATTCAGGTACATCTAGTCGCCACTGTGAAACAACATCTGTTAATAATATATTAAAATGTCCATGTAATTGTAATTAAATACTTTATTTCCGTGCAACTGAAAACTGTTCAATCTACTTACATTAAACTAAATACAGAAATACAGATAATATAATTTAAATACAAATTATCTTAGGCAATACATTATCGATTAATAAATATGAAAGAGTACTACTGCCGATTATATGAAGCTATTCTTTCTTCAATTTCTTCTATACCATATATTTTTTAATTCTCTCTTTAATCAATATCGGTAATACAAGTGCAAATGAAATGCATTTTGTAGAATTGCAAAGCGACTGAATAAACCAGAATATTGGCATATCAAATATACAGGTTGACAATTTTTTTTCTGTTGCAATACCAGTTAATGGAACCTTGACGGCTGCTTTTATGAATGTATTGATGTGCAGAATATTTGTCGAAAAACTTCATACATATTTTCATTCTCCTTACATTAGAAAGCGAAATGTATAAACTGTTATACCCTGTCTCAGAATAAGAAGGAGTGATTCAAACACCGCGCCAAAATCCGGAACACATAGCTTAAAAATTTAGTAAAATTTGATATGACATGTTAGACATGTTATATGAGATTGTGGTTAGAAATAGTGCATTAGATAAGAATTGTAGAACCATATTATTTTTAACTAAAGATTTAGCTCTTTGGGATTCATTTTCTATTATGGATTGAAATGGCTAGATGTGCCACTTTACATTGTACCAATCAAAGCAGCAATAACAGTGTAAGGCACTAGGATACAGATAAAAGTTATAACCACAAGGAGGTACATATATCTATAATTTGATTAATTTTAATCTTAACATTCAAATTTGTTGATTCTAGATTTTCAAAAACAGGCTATTAGAAGGTATCTATGGATAAAGACAATACATAAGCCAAATGAAAATAG
The DNA here is from genome assembly GCA_963170755.1 of Amphimallon solstitiale. Classification (NCBI taxonomy): domain Eukaryota; kingdom Metazoa; phylum Arthropoda; class Insecta; order Coleoptera; family Scarabaeidae; genus Amphimallon; species Amphimallon solstitiale. The sequence continues at coordinate 48,694,946 of OY720676.1, read as the reverse complement.
TAGACTTTCTTCTGAGCGTTTTATGGATTACTATTATAAATATAAAAGTCTTATACTAGTTAGAGAATATGCTATAGAAATACGAAAATTGTGAATTAAGTCTGTTATCAAATATTTGTACGAGAGAGGGAGAGTGGGAGCTGTTCATTAGGAGCACATTTTAAAAATATTTGGTATTATACAGAGTGTTCCATAACTTAGTGGCTGACCATAGTTATAGTTTTTTAAATGGAACAGTCTATATATTATTACATTTTTGTATTCCCCGGATAATTTTTAGGCAAAAAGTTATAAGATAGTATAGGCCTAAAATCTAAGGTTTTTGACTTATTACCATTTTTCTGAAAAATTTAATGTTTTCATAAAATTATATTTCTCGAAAACGACATATTTGATGAAAACAATTTTTGGTAGAGTTGCTTATAATAAAAGGGCCTAATACAAGCGTATTTTATTTTTTTGCAAGTACTAACTGAATTTTTAGAAAACTGGATTAAAATTACATGACACGTTTTTGTATAAAAGACTTTTTTTTAATGGAACAGCCTATATATCAGTTCATTCTTGAATTGTTTATTAAATTTCATGTCAGAAAGATGTAAGACGTTAACACTTTAAATGTGACTATTATTGAGCTATTGTCGCTTTTTGATATAATTTTGTGGTTTTGATTAATATAGTACAGTAGTGACTATATTAGTCTATAACTATATTAAGCAGTTAGTGAAATTATATCAAAAAGCGACAATAGCTCAGTAATAGTCACTTTTAAAGTATTAACGTCTTACATGTTTCTGACATGAAATTTCATAAACAATTCAAAAATGAACTGATATATAGGCTGTTCCATTAAAAAGAAATTACTTTTATACAAAAACGTGTCATGTAATTTTAATCCAGTTTTCTGAAAATTCACTTTGTAATTGCAAAAAAATAAAATAAGCTTGTATTAGGCCCTTTTATTATAAACAACTCTACCATAAATTGTATTCATCTAATACGTGTTTTCGAGAAATATAATTTTATAAAAACATTGAATTTTTCAGAAAAATGGTAATAAGTCAAAAGCCTTAGATTTTAGGCCTATACTATCTTATAACTTTTTGCCTAAAAATTATGCGGGGAATGCAAAAATTTAATAATATATAGGGTGTTCCATTTACAAAACTATAACTATGGTCAGCCACCAAGTTATGGAACTCTCTGTATAATACAAAATTTTTTTAAAATGTGCTCCTAATGAACAGCTATCACAAGAAAAATCCGCTTCGAAAAATCTTTACTCATAAAGGCATAATCGGCCTCACCCGCTTATATGACTCACCCTGTATATCTACATACAACAGTAATAAATATAATAATACACATCGGCTGAAGATGCTTACACTATCTACAAAAATAGTTACATATACACATTACTAATTATTATATTTACTATTTATGTATCCTGTTAATATTGATCAAATGTTTTCGTTGAATAATTTATACTATCTTTGAAAATATGACTAATTTTTGTTTCAATTATGTATTGGAACGCATTTCTTTTATAAAGAAATCAAAATTCGTTTTTCTAAAGCATAGTTAATGAAATGGTAAGTTTAATTAAAAAAAAAAGAATTATATAGTTTAATAAATTTTATTTACTTATGTATACAATAACCCATCAAGTGTGCAATAATTTATCACTTCATCACCCCACCAGGCTTCAATTTATTTGTCTTCAAACTATCGCTATGCTCTCTAAATATCTTACTGACTCTAAGGTAAAATTAAATTTCTTTAAAATATAATATGTAATAAAAGATATTTATTCATTTGACAGTGGTATGAAATATACATATAAATAGTAGATATAATAGTAATAAATTACAATAAGCCATGACTGAATATTCCCATGAATTACCCGGATTACCATAAGCAATGAATTGTTATTATTATATATCTGAAGTTCAACTTTAGTGGTAATCTTTCAACATTCACTACAGAATTAGGAGAAGCTATAACAAAACCAGCAATTTTGCGGTAGGAAAGAGTATATTAAGCAAAATTTTATAATAATAATAATTAGTGTAGTGTGATATGCTTATGACACTGCACTTTATATACTATAATGTTCAAGAGTTCATTTTAAAGAGAGAACTATTGTTTGAATTGAATCCATTATTGATACATATACACACAAATATACATATATTAAAATCTATTTTGAATTTTGACATTCAAAGTAAAGTGTTTCTAAAGACGAAGAACAATTTATAAACGTATTAAAATAAAACAATAGTCATTATAAATATTATATACCAAATGGCCACATAAACTAGTTTGAATCACTTGTGTTAGACAAGTCAGAGCCACTTTCGCTATCATGGTTTCCAACTCAAATAATAAATGGTTCTACAATATCATCCACTAATCCATCTAATTTCCACATTCTCTGTTCTACTTTAATTATATGGTCGATGCGATTGCTCCAATTATTTATTGTAACATTTCTAATTGCTTCTGTTAAAAGTTATCGCACATGTGACATTTTGAAAGTTGTATTTTTTGCAGCAACTTCAACTTTTATTTGGGCACAAATCATCTCAATCGGATTGAGCTCACAATGATATGGTGGTAAACGCAATACAGTTCTATGTGCAGCAGCTGCCATGTCATCAATTATATAAGTATTATATTGATCTTTATGAAGGCGAACTACATGCAATAATTCAGCACGTATCATTTCTGCATTAAACGGAATATTTTTGGAATGTAACCAGTCTTGGATTGCAACTTTTCTCCATGATGAAGTAGGCAGCCTTTCCACTCTGCGTGAATGATAAGATGCATTATCCATCACTATTACAGCATTGTCTGGCAACTTCGGCAATATTTGTTGGAACCATGTTGCCGTTCATTTCATCATGGTAATCAGCAGTTTTTCTTCCTTCAAAAAGCAATAGTCCATTCTCCACAAATCCCAATACAGATCATATATGTAGTATTATTAATCGGCTGCCTTTACCAGTAGGGTTTCTTAATATATTGTTGTTGAAGTAATATTTTTATATTACTTAGTATTCTGGAGATGTTTATTAGCATTTCTGTTGTTCCCATTCTGGTAATTTGTAACGTTAATATTTTATACATATTTAAAACTCTTTGTTTTTCGTTATGTTCTAGATGTCCTAATCGATCACGCCGTTTAGGCTGCGAGACATTCGCTTTGCTGGGACCTGGCAGACCACTCATGTTCATGTTTTACTTAAAAGTACAGACTTTATTTAATAACAGTTAAATATGATATATCAAAGCAAAATTGTAAGAAAGCAAAATCGCAGGTTATAAACATAAAATGGCGGAATGGGCGTACTTATTTTTGCATATTAAACTTGCCTGCCCAAGGACTAATGAAATCTCAGAAAAAAATTACGATTTTGGCGCGATATTTGAGTCACTCCTTCTTATTTTGAGACAGGGTATAGTAAATAGAAAAGTAAAGGTTGAAAAACTGCACATGCAGTGTGGAAATAAAGTAACGGATAAAGACATTAACTTCGTTAATATTCATTCAAAAGATATGGTGATTTTAACTAAGGAAAATATTTTCATCGCATTTTCAGTGTCTTATGTCATTTGTTTTTCATGTTATGTCGTAAGCGATTTTTTTTTTAATGATAACCTATAATTTTTTTAATTGGTTTCCATAGTAGTTTCAACTCCTCCTTATCCAACGGTATAAAATTTTTAATATTCAAATATTAAAAATCATTATATTGCCAAAATGAAATTTGTTACCAGTGCAATAAACAAAAAAATTAGGTATGGCCACCACACGACTTTCTTATACGTATGAGCGTTTCAAATTATAGAATTTTAAGAATTTTTGTATACAAAAATTAATCAAAATCCTGTTCTAAGTACTTCTATTCTCTTAATAAATCTCCATAGAATGCATACTTTGCAAGATATTATCAAAAAGGTGCTAGTCGCTAAGAGTAAAAGTGCTACTTCTGGTCCGAATTTTGAAATTTCATATATACAAAAAATATTGAAAATCCAGTTCTAAGTACTTTTGTACTCTTGATAAATATATATAGAATGCATAACTTACGACATATTTGCAAAAAATCGCTATTTGATCAGAGTAAAAGTGGTATACTTTCGGTCTAAATTTTGAAATTTTTGTTATACAAAAGATATTGAAAATTATGTTCTAAATACTTTTATACCAGTAACGTACTTGTCTAAAAAGCATGACTCGTGAAATATTCGCAAAAAGCTGATTTCCGATAAGAGTAAAAGACCTACTTCCGGTAGGAATTTCGAAAAACTTTTTAAATAAAATTATTCTCAATTTTAATCATAAGTATATATGAATTCTTTATAAATTTGTTTAAACTTAGTAGTTGACGAAATATTGGCAAAATTCGATTTTTTCGCTGAAGTAAACTGCTACTTCCGGTCTACCGATTTTACTGAAAACTAATCAGATATCAAGAAGGAGATTATATACGTAAATACAAAATTTGGAGTTGAGATCTATAGCGGTTTGACCGCTATCGTGGTCACACACACACACACACAAACACACAGAGACACAGACATTTTTAAAAACCACTTTTTCGGTATCAGGGGATTTCAAAACGTGGACATCTGCAAAAATCTCGAGGTCGAAAATTTCATCATCACAATACTTCCTTATACTTCGTATAAGAAAGTAAAAATGATACTACTATTGAGCGAGAGACAGAGAATTGAAGTGTTAGTAATGATAGGATTTGGTGACAGAGCTAGAACACATCAAGAAATGTGTAAATTTTTAGAGAAAAGTACTCGGATCAGTCCATATGTCAATCAGAAATTAGTTGGATTAATAAGAAATTTCAGGAACATGGAACAAATTTTCAAAAAACTGGACGTCCAGTGACAGTAAATGAAGATGCACAATTTAATATGCTACTAGAAATTGAAAAGAATCCAAATTCACTCAGTAGAGGCATAGCTTTGAACCACAATGTAGGCCATACTTCAGTTCTGAAACTTTTGAAAGTTTAAGAATTTCAACCTTGTAACCTGTAATTGGTTCATGAGTTGGTAGAAAGTGACTATGATAATAGACAAGATTTCTGCGAACAAATAATGGACATTTGTCTTCGTAATCCATTGTTTTGCCAGCGTATTTTATGTTCAGATGAGACAGATGAGGATTTAGCCCTTCGAAAGCTTTTGGTCTCCTGTACAATATGCGAAATATTTGGAAGAAAAATGCGTTTTGATGAGTGCAAGTGTTACTTCCGGTTCGAAAAACAAAATTTTGTTTATATAAAAATTGTTCCAAGTGAACCCCTAAATACTCTTAAAAAATGCCCCTTTGCGAGACATTTGCAAAAAAACCGCTTTTCGATTAAAGTAAAAAAAAAATATTGCAGACATTTTTTTTCTGAAGTTGTAAAAATATTCATATTTTATAGTCTTATATAAAAGTATTTAGATTTCAATTTACAATAAGTTTTGAATACCAATATTTTCAAAATTCGGACAAGGAGTAGGTGACATTTTCACTCTTATCAAAATGTAGTTATTTTCAGATATACAGGCTGCGCCACTTGAAACTCTCAGGTCAAATATCTCGAATCCGGATAAAGATATTTAAATTTTGTAAAAAGTAGTTGCTAAAGAATGTGGTCGATCTTAGTTCGCTCTCAAAATTGTGTTTTATTATGTGAAAATGGCGCTGCGATGAAAAGGATTTTTTGGATCGCCACGATCTTCATTTGTTTTTTATAATTTAAATTTTCTGTTTGTGTTAGTTTCCAAAATTTAACGGTTTCATAGATATTCGTGTTTGATGAAAGTAATAGTAATTTTAAAGTTTTGTCTTTATTTTGTTTAAATATTTAATTTGTAGGGAAAAATAGCAGTAAACATATTCACAATTCCTGCTATTACAGTTACTTCACAATTTAAATTTTATAGTTACTTCCTTTTTATAAATTCCACTTCATAGGCACTCATAGGTACGTAGGCAGAAAAGCATTCATGTTTTTTGTTATATGTATGTATGCTTGCTTTGATTATTTAGGAAATATTTTGACATTAGCACACATTAGTGACATTTGCTTGATTGCTCACTTTGCGTTGAGATTGTATTAAAAATATGGTGTTACACACAAATGAAGACAAACTAAATATGGTTTTAATTTATGGAGAATCCAGTAGAAATGCATCGGAAGCAATGCGATTATATGGTCTACGCTTTCCAAACAGGCCTTCACCAGATCACAAAACATTTACAAGTCTGTGTGCAAATCTCAGAAATTACGGTAGCTTCAAAAAACAAAAGCAATTAAAGCAGAAAAGAGTAAGAGATGATGAAATTACAGCAGCGGTACTACAAACAGTTAATAATAGTCCACATACATCATTACGGCAATTAAAAGAACAGCATGATCTGTCTGTAACCTCTTGCCGTAGGATTCTACAAAAAGATAAATACTTTCCGTATAAAGTTCATATAGTGCACCATTTAAGAATAGGAGATAACCAACACAGACTCGATTTTCTGGCAGAATTTTCTGTAATGTTAGCGGAAAACAACAACTCTATGAATCAGATCATGTGGAGTGACGAATGTCGTTTTCACAACAATGGTACTTTAATTAAGCATAATGCTCGATATTGGTCTGAAGATAATCCTAGGTGGATAAGGCAAACAAGTAATCAAACAGTTTTTGGTGTTAATGTTTGTTGTGGAATTTTAAACGGATATATCTTACGCCCACTTTTATCATGAAACATTAACTGGTGTGCACCACTTACATTTTCTGCAAAATGAGTTACCACTACCTTTGGAAGATGTACCTATAGAGCTGCGAAATAATATGTGGTTACATCAAGACGGGGCACCTGCTCATAATACCAACATAGTTACTGACTATTTTAATCAAACGTTCCCACGTCGTTGGATTGGTACTAGTGGCGTCCTTAGGTGGCCGGCTTGTTCGCCGGATCTAACCCTGTTAGATTTTTTCTTGTGGGGTTATTTGAAAGCTGAAGTTTACAAGGAACTCATAACAGATATGGGCGACCTTTATAATAAAATTTATGCAAGTGTTCAAAAAATTAGTAGAAATACATTGTTAAATGTTTGCGGAAGAGAACCAATAAGGCAATATACGTTATGTAGAAATCAAGAAGGCAACAATTTTGGACATCCTTGTTAGATATATTTGATCTTTTTAAGTATTTAAACAAAATAAAGACATAACTTTAAAATTACTCTTACTTTCTCTAAACACGAATATCTATGAAACCGTTAAATTTTGGAAACTAACGAAAATAATAAAATTTACATTAATTTTAATATTCTTTCAAATAAAAAACAAATGAAGATTGTGGGGATCAAAAAAATTCTTTTCATCGCAGCGCCATCTAGATCTTAACATAATAAAGCAGAATTATGAGAGCAAACTAGAGTTGATCAGGTTCTTTAGTAACTACTTTTTACAAAATTCAAATATCTTTATCCGTTTCCGAGATATTTGACCTGGGAGTTCTTAGTTATATACCCTGTATATCAAATTATGCATTTCGCACAGATTTATAATATGGACAAAATTATTTAAAACTTCATTTAGAAGAACTTTGTACATACAAAATTTAGATCGTAAGTAGTTAAAAGAAAGTCCTATGGTGTCTACACCCCATTTTTTCAAGATATATTCTATCCGCACGCTACTATTCATCACTTCATTATCATAGGCATTCGTTTTTGTGAAAGAAAGGCAAAGTTGGTCGGTAAACCTAACATTATTGCACATATCATTTTAGCGTGAGCATTAAAGTTTTTGTATTTATGCAGAAGTTAAATCGCATGTTCATGTTTACGCGCCTTATATAGGCACGAGTGCCTTGACAAGTAATCGAGTTCGAATGAAACATATGAGGGTATAATCATTGTAGAGATAAGTAAGTTGTTCTGCCGTTTTATAATGCAAAACCTCACGCCATAAGGTAATTTAATGTGTATTGCCCTATTTCCATGCATGCAAAATTTATAATACAGTAATTTATACATTTTATATATGCCTATAATATACATAAGCATATAAATATTTTATTTATGGTAGATATGTGTAACACACATGAATTTTCATATATATTTGTTTATTCAACTATGGTGCACCTGGAATATACGAGGGCGGGTCAGTATGTCCGTGACTTTTTGAATGAAATACAGGTTTTTGGATAAAAAATTATTTTATTTTTCTACATAGTCTCCTTTGAGCTATATACACTTTGTCCAACGTTTCTCCATTTTTTTTATTCCTTCCAAAAAATAAGATTTGTCCAGATCATTAAAATAGATATTTGTTTGTGAGATGATTTCATCGTTGGAGTCAAATCTCTTTCCGCCGAGCCATTTCTTCAGGTTTGGAAACAAGAAATAGTCACTTGGGGCTAAATCCGGAGAATAGGGCGGATGAGGGAGCAATTCGTAGCCTAATTCATGGATTTTTGCCATGGAAACTGCACATGTGTACACCCTTGCATTGTCCTGGTGGAAAAGAAATTTGTCTCGGCCAAATGCGGTCGTTTTTCTTCAAATCCTTATTAAATCGACTCAATAAGTTTTCATAATATTCGCCATTGATTGTTTTACCCTTTTGAAGGTTGTCAATGTGGATTATGCCGCGTGCATCCCAAAAAACGGTCGCCATGACGTTATTGGTTGACAAACCCACCTTGGCCTTCTTTGGCGCCGATTCACCCCGAGAAACCCACTGTTTTGATTATTGTTTTGTCTCTGATGTGTTGTGGTGGATCCACGTTTCGTCCACGGTTACGAAACGGCGCAAAAACTCGTCCATATTGCGGTTAAACAACGCCAAACACTCCTGCGAAGTTGTCACACAATTGCGTTTGTGGTCAATTGTGAGCAAACATGGCACCCATTTTGCAGAAAGCTTTCTCATACTCAAGTGATCATTCAAAATTGAAACCACACACAAAGTGGAATAAGATAGCTTTCAGACAAATTTTTCATTCAGCGACCTACCGAAAGGGATAAGGTTACTACCACATGTGGAAAAGTAATAAAATGAATCAAGATTTATTTCTATTGTGCATTAATGACAGGAAGTTTGAGTGAACATTTTCATGTCGATATTAAATAAATCACTACTAAATTCACCCGCAAACCGCTACACATCACGCGTGAGAGAGCTAGAATTTTTGCCAAGATTGTTGCTGGCCATTCTCCAAATACCTCTGCATTTATTGTCATTTCAAGGCTCTAATTTCATTTTCATATAACCTTTTCTAGTATAATTAAGTCTCAAGATAATCATTTCCTTGGTTCTTTTTTTTTAAATTACTTATTGAAAAGTGAGAGCAAATATTTCTCAAAGTATTTGTCGTAAGCTATGGTGATATAAGGAACATTGTGTCACTATCTAAGTAATATACAGGGTGAGTCATTAGTAGCCGCTTCTTCGATTGCTCTTTTGTGTTTTAAACAAAAGAATAAACAATTAGTGGAAGATCCATGGTTGCTTGTGGCGCATATTGTAAAATTACTTTAAGCTCTGACGCACTTCCGGTTTCACCGGAAATGCACGGAACTTATTTTTTTTAAATGACTCGCACTATATATTTTTGGATTTTCTTGTACTGCTTTAAATTGTCTGTTCAGGTGTTTTTCCTTTTTCAAAATTGAGCCAATAGTTTTTGAGTTATTAATTTTTTTTGAAAATATTTGACCAACACACGTGTTCAGAAAAAAATCATTTTTACATTGTTTTTAAACGTAAAAACATTAACTTTGGTGGTGCTTGTAGCCAAGAAAATTCTGCATCATTTGGTAAAGTTGCACTCGACAATATCTCAAAAAACTTTTGTTTTTTCAAAGCCTACTTCCTGAAATTTTCACATACCTACCAAAAACTTATTTTTTTTAAATGGAACTCCCAGTATTTTATTGAGGCATTTTGTTCCTTTTTTTATTCTCTTTCATTTTTGTTAACAATGTCCTATACCTATCTTTTGTAATTTTTGAGATAATCACTATAGGAGCAATTAGCCGTCAATTAAAGAACTACGGGCGCTGTTCTATGCACCCAAATATTCGTCCAATAAAGGCTGACTGCCTGGGTCAACTGTTAAAGAAAGTCGGTATACATTTATGTCAAACTTATAAAAGCATCGCTATTAGTTATCATCCAAATGAATTATTCTTATGAAGAGTTAATAGATATGACTGACGTTTTAGGTGAATCTGAAAGAAACTCTTTACTAGCATCCAGACTTTATGCATAGCGATCCCTGATAGCAGTCAACCGAAGCCAGAAACCTTGGAAAGTATAAATGGACGGTTTGAGTGAACAGAAAGTATTGAATATTAAAGAAAGAGCGGAAAAGGCAATAACTGGTGAGGATGAGACGTTTATAGTACTTGCGAGTTTAGTCGAACACCCCCATGCTAGTACTACCAAAATATGTAAGTCGTGAGTTAGATGTACGTCAAATTTGAGAATTCAGAATAATTAGGAAATATGAAAATCACCAGTAGCATATTCATACACAGGGTCAGATGAAAGAAATTTTCAGAATCTCCTACATTTTTGTCAATTGGCAGTAGATAAATCATCCTGGTTTTCTCAATTTTTTGTTGTTTACCAACGAAGCCACCTTCTATTAAAGTGGATACGTTCATCGTCACAATTTCCGTTATTATAACACATAAAACCCCCCACTTAATCACACCTGTAAACTTTCAAAATCGTTGTTCATTAAAACTGTGGGGAGGTAGTTACATAATTGGACCAATTGGACCTTATTTCATTGATGAAAATGTTAATGGAAGATAGTATCTTCGCTATCTACGGACGAATTTTCAAAACTTTTTGGAGACATTTTCAAATATGTCAGCAAACATAACCTTTATTTTATTTCGATGTTAACCAACAGTGTCAAAAATTAAATACTGCAACTGGACATTGCCGGAATTAAATAATTTTAATCGATGCTCTTCATTCTGTAAAATTTTTACTTTTGTGATAGTTGGATTTAACATTTACTTTGTTTGACAGTTGACTAAGGAAGTCGGGTGCCATTCCTGCCTTCCATTGGTTGAAAGAATATTTTGGTGCATAGAACAACAGCGCTCGTAGTTCTTTAATTGCCCGCTAATTGCTCCTATAGTGATTACCTCAGAAATTACAAAAGATATGTATAGGACATTGTTAACAAAAATGAAAGAGAATAAGAAAGGGAACAAAATGCCTCAATAAAATACTGGGTGTACTGTAAGTTTTTGGTATGTGAGCATTTCAGGAAGTAGGCTTTGAAAAAACAAAGTTTTTTGAGGTATTGTCGAGTGCAACTCTACCAAATGATGCAGAATTTTCTAGGCTACAAGCACCACCAAAGTTAATGTTTTTACTTTTAAAAACAATGTGAAAGTGATTTTTTTCTGAACACGTGTTTTGGTCAAATATTTTCAAAAAAAATTAATAACTCAAAAACTATTGGCTCAATTTTGAAAAATAAAAAACTGTTAAACAGGCAACTTAAGGCAGTACAAGAAAATCCCATAATATATAGAGCGAGTCATTTAAAAAAATTAAGTTCTGAGCATTTCCGGTGAAACCGGAAGTGCGTCAGAGCTTAAAGTATTTTTACAATATGCGCCACAAGCAACCATGGATCTTCCACTAATTGTTTTTTCTTTTATTTAGAACACAAAGAAGCAATCGTAGAAGCAGCTGCTAATGACTCACCCTGTATATGAACATAACTCAATAAGTTCGTTGGATGACATATAAATGGCGTCACTATTTACAAATCCACATGACTTTTATAAAATACCAACCTGCAAACTATACCTGTCGAAATTTCATGACAATCTGACTTTTAGTTCAAAAGTTTCACTGGTTTCAGTGACGCTACTTTTGTGTTTTACAAAACAATGAAAAAATCCGAATTCCGTGTGTTGATTAAGTATTTGTTTTGTTGGGAAAAAATACCGTTCAAGCAAAGCGATGGCTTGACAAGTGTTATCCTAACTCTGCTCCATCGATAGAATGGATAGATAGATGGTGTGAAGTGGTTTGCTGATTTTAAACGTGACCCTACAAACACCGACGTTGCTGAAAGCTCTGGTCACCCAAATTCAGAAGTTGTTCCAGAAAACATAAGAAGATGTCGACCAAATTGTGTTGGTCTATTGTAAATTGGAGTTGTTTGCGTTCACCTTATTTTTGCATGCAAAGCGCTATTTGAATCTGTTTCAGGGCAATTTTCTTTTCATACGGTATCTCACAATGGATAAAACATGAATCCATCACTACACTGCAGAGTCAAAACAGCAGTCAGCTGAGTGGCCAGCAAAGGGTGCAAACCGTCCAAAGCGACCTAAAACGCCAATTTCAGTTGGTAAGGTTTCGGCTGGTATTTTATACATCGATTACCTTGAGAAAGAAAAAACCGTCAATAGCGAATATTCTATTGCGTTATTGGTGGCTTCAAGAAAGAAATCACTCGAAACTACCCCAAATAAAGAACTAAAAATTGCTCTTTCCCCAAGACCGTGTCACCAGATTATCGAAACAATGGCAAAATTGTAGGAATTGCACTTTGAATTGCTCCAGCATCTACTTTATCCTCCAGATCTGGCTCCCAGCCACTATTACCTGTTTGCAGACTTAAAAAGAATGCTCCAGGAAAAAAGATTTGGCTCTATTAAAGAGGTAATTGCCGAAACTCAAGTGTATTTTGAGAACAAAAGTCATTTGTTTTTCAAAAAAGGCATTGAAATGTTAGAGAAACGTTGGAATGGATTATCACTCTTGAAGGAGACTATGCTGATGAACGGTCAAATTTCACATAAAAAATATTTTTGAATTAGTTATCCTACGAACTTGTACTCTATAATCATGTGTTAATATTGCGATTAATGTTATATATGCAAAACACGCACTATAAATATATGGCGAAAATATAATGTAAATATCAAATTGAATTTTAAGTAGGTTGTACATTAAAGTTATTCATCTGCTATTCCAGGCTACAATACGCGATCAAACAATTTTAAATAGTAGTTGATTTTAATACAAATTAAACTCTCTAGAGGCTTGTTGGCACTTTAGTAGTGAGATACTCTATCCATACTGATTAACCTTATATGCAACTAGAGTCTCCGAAGCATTACATTACCACATTATCAAGCTGCCATTGCACTGTTTATCTTATTGATAAGCTTAATGCACGTTCACTAGGTTAACTATCACGAGCAAATTGTATTTCGTAACAACATTAGGTATAATTTACTATCATTGAAAGGCACGTACACGACAATTTACTAACGCCAATGTTCAGACGATCGTAGTAGATAATGCGAAGTATTATGTCTATTATGTACTATACTCAGATATTAGGGATGATACGACTCACAGTTAATCAATTAAGTAAAGTATGTGTTTCATTAGGTCGCCGTATTTGATATGATAAGAATTAGAAGTGTAATTTCTTTAAGAGTTATTATATTATTTTCTTCTATTGACCTGTAGGCTTGGATGTGGGTATATTCTGAAATATTGGATTTTGTAGAAGTCTACGTATTAAACAGGTTTTGAAAGAAATATCTTTTGAAAATTGTTTTATTTTATTATTATCGACTCTTCAACCTTGGGGCGGGGGGGGGGGGGGCATTCACCTCCCCGGGGCTGAGTGCCAACGGAATAAGCTCGAGGTGTTTTATTAATTAAATGAGCGATTACAGTTTCGCTATAAGAGGATCAATTCGGGTGTTAGTTTAGAGGTTGCTTGTCGCATTCCTTACTATTGCACATGTTTGAAGTACCACGGCCATGTGCATTAATTTATGAATGCCGTCCTTGGTGCGTAGTTCCTTTAGAGATTGGTGTAAGGTATTGGTACTGCTCCTGGTGCTCCAATTATGACGAGGATAATTGTGATATCATGCTTCCACATGGTCTTTAGTTCTATGGTTAGTGGTAAGTATTTACTGACTTTTTATTGATGTTTTTTTGTTAGATTTTCAGCATCAGGAACAGCCACGTCTATTATATATGTTGTCTTAGACGTTTTATCGACGAAGACAATATCCGGGATGTTCTTTGATAGAGTTTTGTCGGTAGTGATGGGTCTCGCCCAATGCAGTTTAAATTCTTCGTTTTTCACAATACTCTCTGGGTCGTACTTATAGTATGGTGTTGTGTTATCCATAAGGACTCGCTGTTGCAATAGTTGCTGGTTCAGAATTTTTTCTACCATATTATACCTTGTATAGTCCGTTGACGCTAGTATATGGCATACACTAACAAGGTGGTCTATGGTTTCGCGTTTTTGCCTGCAGAGTCTGAATTTATCATCTATGCCTTCTTTGAGGATGTGTTTGCGGTAGTATTTGGTGGCGACAACCTGATCTTGGATAGCGAACATTAATCCTTCCGTTTCAGCGTATATTGTGCCGTCTTAATCCACTCCACAGAAGCGGCCGCATCTATCAATTTTGTTTCCCAGTTTTCTACTTTGAGCGGTGTCCCTTTATAGTTGTTCTGTACGGTGTAGTGGTGTAAAATACTGCCCAGTGGAGATTGTGGATGTTCTAAATCCCCCCCCCCCCATGCTTCCTTGCCAGATGGTATATTTCAATGGCACTCTTTGGATGGTGTATTCGATACTTCGTGGCCATTGTTCGGGTTGTTCTGTCTAAAGCCGAAAGTCAGTTTCTGTCCATTTAAGTATGCCGAAGCTGTATGTCAATAATGAGATTGCATTATTATTATTATATTTCTGTTAGTTCTGATTCTAAAAATGATATCGAATTTTTTAGATACCGTAAGGTTTTTTTTTTTTTCATAAAACTGTTGCAAATTATGAATGAAATAAATCAATTCATAACACTTTAATTTTAAATTTATCACTTCAGAAATACATCTTATACCTCATTCAGTCTATGAATGGAGTAGATGGTGCTACATGCGGAGATACTGTCAATTAATGAAATTAAGTTTTAAAAATTTTGCCGTTTGTAGGATTCAAAATTACGCCTCAACAATTTTCCGAACCTGCGTACTACCAACTGCACCAAGACTGGACGTTAGATCGATTCATCGTTAACGTCTTACAGGCGGAGAATCTACAAATTTACCTGCTTGCAAGACTGTGGAGATGAAAAGATCTCAAATGTCATCGTGGTGCAGTTGGTAGCCGCAGGTCCGGCTTATCATCTTTGAGACGTAAGTTCGAATCCTACAAACGGTTAATTTTTTTAAATTTAATTTTGCTAATTAACAGTACCTGAGCTTGTAGAAGAGTTCCAGTGTTACACCTTTAACTGTATAAACTTCTGCCTTCTTTAATAAAAGACCGTGATCCAACAAGTCAAAAGCTTTAGCCATGTCAAAGAAAACACCCGTCGTGCAACGACCTACAACCATATTTTTATGTAGATTTACCTGATACGAAAGAAAAATGCGCACAATTCATAATACTATATTTAATCACAAAATCAGTTAAAATTCACATACCCGGGGTCAATCTCTATTAAGCTTTAAACTAAATAATTATAGAAGTATACAATTATTCCTATAGGTACAAAAAAAAAAAACTTAAAAGAAGAGCTAATTGTAGGTTGTTCCTATAACAACAAATAACATACATAAGTTGATTCTCGAAAGTGGCAGAAAAGTACGCATGTTTCTAAAGGTAAGCTATGGCATATTAGAATCCAACTAACTAGATTCGCACAATCAGTTTTATTATAGAGGAGATTATGAAGAAATTTTATACTAGTATTCTTCTAAATGTCCCTATTGAGATAAAAAAAACTTAATAGAGCTAATTGCAAGTTAATAAGATTACTACAAACAATGTATACGTTATTATGTGAGAACTAAGGATTATAAGCAAATTATGGAAAAAAATACATCGCTGTTAATTTCAAAGAAATTAATATTCAAAGTTAACATCTTAGATAGCGTTTGTCTAAATTACTGTAAAATATATTAAAGATTGTTTTTAATATGGGCAGTGGGACAACAATTTTGAAAAACTATAACCAGGCTTGTGATTAATTACTCTTCTAATTATACAATTTCCAGAAAATTATTTTACGCTAATTTTATCTGAAAAAAACATATGACACCGTTGTCGTTTACACTCAAACCACTTTAACATAAAAAAATATCGAAATCAAAACTGCTTATTTATCGTATTTATCATTGACATTAAAATTTTCAGTTTATTATTCTCTCTTATTCCCATGGATACGGGCAACTCTAGTACCTTATCCATTATTAGAATAAATCAAATGTGTTACCAAATTTACTTTTACAAAAAAGCCAATATCTTCTAAAATGAACAATGTGGAATTTCCTAAATATTTTTTCCGTACTCCTTTATCGCTACTTCAAACCCTAGTGTGGAGCTGTTCGGCGAATTTTGGGACACGTTGTATAGGTAATTTTTTATATTATAAGTTGGTTTCGCGGAAGTAGCAGAAAAGTATGCAAGATTGTAAAGGGAAACTGTGGCACATTAGAATCCAAATAAGTAAGTAGATTTGCAAAGTCAATCTTATTATAGAGGATATTAGAAAATTTTTTATACTACTATCCTTCTAAAACCTAAACACTTACAATTTCTAACAATTTAGTCCAACATAGATTGTACTAAACCGCCAACAGAATATAGATGATTAGAAAAGATTAGTACCTATATCAAAGCAAATATAAAGGTTTTTGATATTGTAACGAAATATGAAGAGGCAGACCGGGCGACACTAAAAAAAACCAGGATCGTAAATCACACACATCATCTCGGCGCGACGTATAAAAGCAGCCATGAATCATCTCCACGCCGTACGGCGTGCATAGCGAAAGGGACTAGAACGTTTCTCGTACATGTCGAGAAAAAGCGGGACTGTGCTCGTATGTTCTAGTAATCTTCGCATGTGTACATAAGGCGACTGGCTCACCGATGGAGGGATTCATTGCGGGATGAGTAATTGCGGAATAGTTTCGGGAAAGGAAGTCCTTAAGTAGTCTCGAGTGCGAAGAAATAAATAGTGGTAGCCAAAGGAATAAATAAGTAGTGGCGTGTTATATAAATAGAAGTGTTACATAAATACGGGCGGAGATATTAGTAATAGAAATAAATAAATACAAATGTTAATTTTAATTTATTAATAGTAGTTTGAGTGTGATACTTTAGTTGTATATTTTATATTGTAAATAATTTTAAGTTATATAAATATACAGACTGTTTTAAATAAATAATTGCACGAGTTGTTTATTGGAACCCGAAAACGTTACAATATGTTTACTAAAATCAATATTAACAGAACCAATAACATACTGGAAAACACTAGATTTACTTCTGCCCGTCTAATAACTCAATATTTAGGAATGTTTAAAATTATTTAGTGCACACCATTCCAAAACATTATCCAAGTCTTATTGTCAAACGACACAGCCATTAATAGTGGAAATCTGAGGGAAGATCTTAAGATTATCAGCAAAGAAAAATTTATCTGAAATATGAACAATTGGTAAATTATTAATAAAAATATTGAATAATAGGGGTCCTATGTTTGATAGCTATGGCATACCTAAGGACGCAATCAACTCAGCAATACATAATAATATCTATTAGACATATTGCCGTGATATTTATATTTCAAGAATTATAACATTTATTAAATAGCTAAGTTATAGAATAAGAACATTAATATTTCGTTTAAAACGAAAATACTAATATAATAAGCATAGGTAGAAGTATTACAACAAGTAAAAATGGGTTGCCTAACCTTTAAGGGGCAATATCATTAAGAAAATAAATATATATAAATTAAGTTTAAATATTAAGAATTTAGGAATAAAAAAACAAACAAAAAAATAAATATAAGTATTCTATATTTTTATAGAAAAGACAAGCACAAGGTATGGTTTGAATATAGAAAAACAGAGCAACTGTTCAAAAATAAGAATGTACTAAAAGTAAATAATAGAGAGAGAGTTATGTTAAAATCCAGAACAATAAAAAGAGTGAATCATTTAAATGCCATTAAATTGTATGAGCAAGGCCACATTCGGCATGCCCGAGACGAAAATGCAAATTCAAATGTATAAAATGTAATCTCAGACATGTACAATAATCTCAATTCATGAGAGAGTTTTATGATCATATTTAAATGTGTAGCAAATACCTGATTCGTATATCTAAAAACATTAAAAGGATATATACGGAAAAGTACTCTTTATTCGAGACGACACATTGATAAGTTTTATGTGTTAATGATTTTGTTTTATGATCATATTTAAATGTGTAGTAAATACCTGATTCTTATATCTAAAAACATTAAAAAGATATATACGGAAAAGTACTCTTTATTCGAGACGACACATTGATAAGTTTTATGTGTTAATGAATGCAGAAATCAAAATACATTTAAGAAGTTTTGTGTGCATAAACACAAGGGCTTCAAAGATAGCAGATCATGTGTAGTTTTAAAAAACCTGCAAAGAAGAAATAACATTAATATTGTTTGTAGTTGTCTGCAAATCGACATACTAGAAGCAGAGAGGCATTGGATGGAGCTTAAAAATAGCGAGGTTGATGCGAGTACTCTTTGTAATACAGTTTTCAAGAAGAAAATTCCAGTTGTACATAACATTATGTTCGCGATTGTATCCAACAAAGGTATCTACAAAAAGAAGATAAGAATAACTTTAATCAATGGGAAAAGGAAATATATATATAACAATGAGAGAGGCAATACATTTGTATAGAAGTATAATGAAGGATGGTATTAAGAAAAAAGAAGAACATACCCACAGAAGGCGAAGAATAGCAAGTGTGTGTGAATTTTCAATAGACAATTTTAAGTAACGACATTTGTAGATATATTAACTGTCAAATGTGGAATATGTGTTTATGTGATTGAGAAAAACTTAAGGGAAGCAGAAATGAACCAGACGATGCCAACATAAATGTTATTTGAAGAGACGTGGCGCTGTGAATAAGTAGCTATCTTTTGTTTTAAATTATATAAAGCCGCGAAAATGAATGGAGAGGGAGATGAATCCTGTCTTTTGAACTTGTTAGACGTACAAATTTTTTAGATCTTTTGCAATAGTAAAAAGAATAAGAGTAGAGGTTTTATACACTACTATAAATTCATTATTAGTTTTCAATGTATTATGTTTTTGTTTTTGAATTCAAGTTAAATTTTAGTTTTATTATTGTTACTTAATTTTTTGCATTTAATAATTTCATTTTTATATTCTATAACAAGATTTTTCAATATGGGGTACATGAATAAAATGGAATTTGACAAATTGTATGATGAACTTAAGTAATTTTTTGAAATGAATATTCAATTTTAAATAATTGATGGTGTAAGACGTACTCTAAAAGTACTGTGTGAGAATATTTGCTTTTTGGAAGGCATTGACCATCATTAATTTAAATAAGTATTGTCTTATTAAATTGGATTATTTTTTTTTGTAATTGTGGGAAGATGGTTAATGGTGTTGGGGGCACCGGAAGTACTATGTGCGAATATTTGCATTTAGCGATTCAAGACATTCTCGTTGCGAAGTTTTCGATCATCAAAGGCACTATGTGCGAATGTATGTATTTGTTGAAATGAAAATTAGCTTTGTATGGGAAAGATTTTTTTTTGAACCAGTAAATATTATTATATTAAAGAAATAAAATAGATAATAATAATATTTTTCTCGTATCAGTATAAAAAGTATGTTTTTTATGTTCTTTTACTGTGAAAGAAAAATACTTGAGATAGCCACATGATAACAGTTTTTTTTTGTGTTACTGTTTTTCTAAAAGAGAATTATAAATATTTTTATGAAATTTAAACTTTATTTTTTATTATTGACCTTATCCGAATATAAACTAAATAAGAGACACACCAGAGTAAAAGAAGAAAGATCACTGCGAGAACTCACAGGAATAAATGAAATGCTGTTAGGAAATAGACTTATAGGTAAAGATATAATAATTTTTAATGCATTCTCAGCATTTATTAAAAATATTTATGCAATTCTGGTAACGTAAAGGTTACAGCAATATGTAATTTGACAAAACTTATCAAGATCTAATGGAATCCAAAAACTGTTTTCGTACGATAATAGAATGCCTTCTAAATGTTATAAAACACATCCACCTATCCCCTAGATTCTAATGCAATTGTGACAGACTGAAGCAGTCTAGGTACGAAACTGTTGATTGGTTCTCTAAGAAACCATGGTGATATACAGAAAACTGTGTTTGTATTAGAGTATATATGTTTCTAAATAAGGAAGACACAAAGATTTTAGAAAAAATCAATAGCAGAACTACCGGTTTATAAATTAGCATTAATATTTGCACGATTGCTGCTCCTTAATATTGAAGTGACCCTGGATATGAAGCAGTCGATAATGCTAATTTAAATATTCTGGATAAAGGAGCGCCAATGTATGCCCAAAATCCCTAAACAGACAGATTGGTGTCTGGTCGTGGTTTGCCATCATATTATCATTTAGCTTATATATACAGTCGTGTCTAGAGATCAACAAGCTCGGCCGGAAAACCCTGAGATAGTATTTGAGTAATCAGTATACAAAACAGTAGCAAAAATTGTTAGCAATAGATGGAGGTACCTTCCATTTAGTATCTCTGAAGAACATAGAACCTAAAATTCTACCATGCCGACGTTTGTACTGAATGTATAACCAAAAGGAATTTGCATTGAATGTGATAGAGTCTTGAATAACATACAAATAGGCTGCATATGCATCAGGAGATTGCTTCTAATCAATTTTCATAAGCGTTAGGGAAGATGTACTCATATATATTATCCACGCAAAATTTCTTTAGTAGGTTTGGGAAACTATAAGAAGGATAATTGTTGTTTTTCTGTGTTTTAAAGTAGTTTACTAACTTCATTCACTAGACTCACCGTTATTCTGAGTTATAATATAAATTCTATTTAATTAGTTTATTTATTTATTAACCTGTGTAAAATGGATTGGTAAAAGGCTAATTTGTGACTATCAAGGTACAAAAAATTTGCGTATATTATATCATGTTTGTTGATGTTACGGAATGTTTGAAGATCATCATTTACATCTATTTCTATGTTCAATGTAACATTATGGTATGCTAACTTAACATAGTTGTGAAGTCAATTTAAATGTCTATTCGTAATTTTGAAACATGCCAAACGTCATCTATGTATCTATTCAAAATAGGTGTAATTAATTAAAGTCTTACTTCCCTTTTGTATTTGTTTATTTAATAAGAGTTTTATATGGACTAACTGACTTTATTGTATGCAAAGAATCATTTATTTTTAATTTAGCCAAGTGTTTATGAAAGATCACTTCGAAATAAAAGTCTAAACATAAATAATATTCATGCAGGTCCGGCTTTTAATAATAAAATAGTGTTTTTGCAAAAATCTTAAATTTGAATCCTCTAATTTGCTTGCGGCTTCAAATATTTCTGAATATTCCGTGTTCTAGTCATCGAGGCGTGGCGCAGCACTCAACCGAAAAGAAATTTCGCAGTAGGCCATAACGTGACGTGAAAGTTTGCACTGTCGGATTAGCTTGTTCGATTCGTAGACCACCGTGGTCTGTGTGCGGTTATAGCGTCAGCGGTCGAGGCTTCTGCAGCCACGGCGACGCCCGCTGGACAAATCATTTCGAGCTGACAAATACATTTGCAAAGTGAGAACGGCTGATGACAATATAACACGGCAATTGTCCAATTGTTTCCGGACTTTGCATCGTATGCAATGTATGTCTGCCGGATAATGCACATTGCCGCATCACAACATAGGACCAACACTAGTACTACCACCAACCCTCACATATAACCGACACAAACATCAATAATTTAAGTGAGATGAATTCTCTCTTGTAATCTTGCCAGTCCTTATAAAATGAGCATTGTGTCAATTACAACCTCCTTATTTATATTAACTAAAGCAAATCTTTTTAAACTATCTGTTTTATACGTCGGTATTTCTTGTTTAACAAATGTTGTGCCCACTGCAATAGGTGCCATATAATTCAACTCAGATATTTTAATGTAGAAGGTAGATGGATTTACATACGACTCTAAATGCTAATTGACTTTGAGGTAGCATCACCAATGCCACCGCAGTAGTAAGTTTGGATTACCAGTAATAACTGTTACAATAAAATTTCTATGTTTAATAAAATTTATTGGAGAAATTTGGCAATTATCTATTTTAATTTTCTATTATTATAAATGGATTGTTATGATTAAATTTATTATATTTCCTTGACGATTTTACGCCTATTGGTTCTTTTCGTTCTATTGTCTTGCATACCTAATGTCGCTATTAGTCTAGGTAATTGTATATTAATTTTCGTAAAGTTCACACTTGTTAACGCCTGTGGTCGCCGTTTAAATGTTCTTTTAAGTTTTAGCGATTTATTTCGTTTAAATTTTGATTATTAGATACAGCTGTATTTCTTCTGAAATACTTTTTCATTTAGAAGTAGTTGCAGGGAGCAGGTATGACTTCCGCCTATTAGAAATGGTGAATGCCCGTGTGTCACGGCAGTTGTTGGTTTTGATAGAATCGATCTGCTATGGACTTAATTGATTTGGCATATTGTATTTCGGTTATTGTTTGGGGAATCAAACGCCCTGCAATATTGATAATATAATTGATTGGTTGAGTTTGTTTAATCCATTTTCGTACATATCCATGTGATTACTGGACGGCATTCTTAACTGACTTTGAGATCTAAGGAATATTTTTTTGTTTTGTAACTTTCAATGAATAAAGTAATCTTAATACGTAATATGTGATGAGGATTTGTTGTAATAAGTGGATGTTTTAGATTTTTCTGAAAATATGCAAAATTGAGACCCTGATATTCCTATAAGAATGCCGTTCTGAAATTTTAAAGTTATTTTTCATCGCTGGCTTTGAATAAGAAAATTAAAATAAGAGAGAATAAAGTAAAATAGTAACAAATAGATGAGTCGTTTAAAAGCGACGATTCAATGCTATTACAAATTCCCATCGACCGATACAACTTCAAATCAATAAAATTAAACTAATTAACTAATAATTCTCTATATATAGCTTCTGCTGGTGAAGTTCTGTTAGTTGCAAACCAGTTACAAATTGAATATTATAAATGAAGTTATTAAATCTTAAAACCTATGTTTTATTCAAAACTTGGCCATTCTCATAGTACTCATACATTGTTGACAAACTTATATTGCTTGGATGACTTATCCAAAACATGATATATAAAAATTGAATGAAGCTTTTATTATTAATATTATTATTGCAATTATATCAAATATTAAAAAGTAATTATGACAAATTTCAAAATATGTATGAATATTATTATTTGTGATATTCCTGAAATGGATTTTGTAGGTTATGTTACTTGACAGATCCAATTTTGTAACATCTCAAATTTGATGGCATTTTAAATTATTGGCGCATGTCGGTTCCTAAAGTCACTCAACCATACATATGAATATTGGACGAAATTCAATGTATTTATGTATGAAATAAAATAATTTACTCAGGGTTTATAAAAATTTCGTATTTTGAGCTAGTGGCGTTTCGGTCTTGAAGAAGATCTTCATTAGATCTGAACTTAATTAAGAAATACATTATAATATATACATTCTTGACGACGTTTCGGCAAAATCACACTTGCCATCTTCAGGTCTGCAATAACTGTCTGCTTCTGCTTCTTGTTATTCGTATGTGTTTACGAATAACAACAACCAGAAGCAGGGAGTTATTTTACTTACTAAAGTTTTTGGATAGTTGTTGTATAACAGACATTGTTTTTACTTATGCAGGTCTTGTTTGAGGTAATATAGGTATGTCATTTTAATTATTCTGTTTTTAAGTACTTTTATCAAGTTTACCTTGTATTTTTTGGGCAGTTCGAGTGAAAATTCAACAACCTGATTGAGTTTGCGGGTTTTCTGTGCTTTTCAATTGTACAGTGTTATTTCCACTTAAAATGAACATGTCAATGAATGAGATGGTTTTACTCTGTTTAATCTCTACTATAAATATTAAACACTTTTAATGTGAGTCAATTTTATTGTTTGGAACATAACAAACAAAATCATCTACGTATTGCCAAATGAAATAGAATAGACTTCATTATTACGTCTGCTATTGTGTAAAAAATAGATAGTCCCGTTGGTGTACAATGAATTTGTGTATAATTTGTCATTTATATTTCTATAAATTCCTTTGCTTCATATTAGTATTATTCCAAATCAGTGTCACTTGATCTTCTTTAATGTTGATGGTTATATGTAGACGGGTTTGTGAAAAAAATCATTATATAAAATGAGACTATAATATGATCTTCTGGTATTATGAGATTACTGGCTGCTTTTACAAACTCAAAGGTATCGTAATCTTGTGGTTATAACTTGTCAAAATAATACGTGTCAAAAAATATTTGCCCAAAAAACGAAAACAAATGAAACTAACTTAATAACAAGCGTATTGTATTTTAATAAAATCAAACAGCTAAGGAAAGAACATATTTTAAATATATACAAAGAAACTTGTAAAATTAATTTAAAATAACATCTTGACGTAGTAGCTTATTGACAAAGCTGGTAAACTACCACGAAAAAAATACATACAGCCAGCCAGCCTGACAAATTGTAGCTTCTGTCAGAAGATCCTCAACTTACTGGGGACAACCTCAACTGCAAACACATGTTTTATTTCATATGATGAAATGACTGGATGTCCGAAAAGTCCATGATTAGGTTTATTTCGTTTTCAAAAATTGAACAACTCAATTTTGTTTTCTAACTCAAATATCAGAAATATATATTGAAACCCGCGTTGGTAGTCTCTGATGGATGCTTTTCATCTCCAAGGTTATCCCATCTCATTCCTTGACTACATTGCACTGACGAGAACCTATAAGTTCGGAACAGGTGTCATCAGTTGCATTTTCAGAGGACCTACGGCATGAAATTTTTCACTTGTATTATTCTAAGATCCGCATTAAGGTTTTTCTTATTTTATATTCTATGGGTTCAGATGGCTCACAAGTGTCTACCTCGCGGCGACGTTTATGTGTATCTTCAATGTCGGGAGCATTCTGACTAAAACCTCAATTGGTAGTCTTCCTACTGCATTATCTCTGATTGATATTTTTTATCTTCAAGATTATCTCGTTTTAGTCCTAGGCTACACTGCACTAATGACAAACAATGAGTTCGAAACACGTGTCTGCTGTTGCATTTTCAGCGGAGTTAACCCATGAAATTCTTTACTTGTATTATTTTAAAATCCGCATTTACTTTTCCTTATTTTACATATACGTTTATATATATATACATACAATAAAACAAGATAACATTGGGTAAATTCCGCTGTAGTGCAACAGTAGACACGTGTTTCTGACTAATTGGTCGTCATCAGTACGGTGTAGCCAAGGAATAAGGTGGGATATCCTTGGAGTTAGAAGCAACACGGAAGACCATCAGGCGACAGACCACCATTTTCAGCTTCAATTAGTAGATCTTCGGTTTTGAAGACAACAACTAACCTCGCCACGAGGAAGACATTGTCAACCTGCGTGCCATCCGAAACCCAGGTGGTCTGTCGCCTGATGGTCTTCCGTGTTGCTTCTAACTCCAAGGATATCCCACCTTATTCCTTGGCTACACCGTACTGATGACGACCAATTAGTCAGAAACACGTGTCTACGGTTGCACTACAGCGGAATTTACCCAATATTATCTTTTTCTTGTTTTATTTTATGTATCCGCGATAATTCCATTATTGATTATATACCTACTGCTATGGTTTTTTTATATATATTATGGATAAGTAAAATTAAATAAATTGATTTATTTCAAATTTATTTTTCTGTGGGGCAAATGTTTTGGTACACACTGTATTTTGGTTTCTGTTTAAGAATTTGGGAGGTATAGTAGTCTTTTGGTAATCTGTGTATATTAATATTTATTTTGTTGTTATTTGAATTTAAAAGAGAAGATGCTAGGAAGATTACTTGCGCTCCTCAACTTAATATTATAATATAGTATAGATGTGGTAGGGATGCGTGACTTTCACTTGTCCTGTGGTGAATATTGAAAGACATTAAATTTTGGTCTCCCGTTAAGTGCAGTTCAATTAAAGATTTTGATGTTTGAATAAAATTTGTTATAAGTTTCATTTTTTATTTTAAGGAGCCAAGATTTAATCAAGTTTGTGTACTAGTTTTATTGCTGTTATACAAGTTAAGTATTTACTTTTAAGAAAGAGAATGCATTCTTTATTATAATAGGAGAAAATTTTAATATTGTAAAAAGTAGACTCATATCCGTCATTTTGTTTTCCTGCACGTGTTTGAAAATATTTTATATTTATTGAGAAGCTATTAAAGTAGATAATTTTCTTTACTGTATCAGTTTGCTATAATTTGATGTATTTTAATTATAGGTAATTAATTTATTTATTTTAAGTAATTATTATTTTGTATGGACTTTGTGAATAATTTTCAGTATTTAATTAGGTAAATTTTGTCGCGTTTGTCAGTACAAGTTTCTTTTATCCTATCTGGTAAATTAGTGGGTAGGGTTTTTTCTTGAGTATTTGTTAACTAAAGTTTTTTTTTTTTTTGTTTTTTTTGTAATAAATAAATTATATCTGATCTGTTTTTCACTTTTATTAAAGATTTTAGAAAAGATAATTAATTATTTATTTCATTTTTTGTCTTCAAGTAATTTGTTGTTTTTTTATACTGTTTCCTAAGATCACGATTCCTGACGTGAACATTGTACAGTTTCGCCGAGGGAACCTGAGAGAGAGAGAATTTTGTTTTCTGAGCTATATCGCGGCAACCCTATTACAATTGTACTAATATCATAGCACAATTATTTTGGCTGAATCAACGTGGGGCAGAAAAGCAATTATTTTGGCGGCAACCAACGTGTGATAGTAAAGCAATTATTTTGGCTGGAACAACGTGGTTTGAAAATGGAAGGAAGTGGAAATTTACAAGGCGCTCAACAAAATTTGGATGTGTTAAACAAAATGGAGGGAGAAAAGAAAATGGAATGGAGGCAACCAGCAGGGTATGAGTCTATCTTAAAGAAAAAAGAAGAAGGAGAAAATAAAATATTGATGGAAATGATATTGGAAATGGGAGAAAGAATGGACAAGATGGAAGAAAGGATGCAAAGGAATTTTGAGGTATTTATGGCAAAGTTTGGACAGGTGGATGGACAAATAAAGAAAATAGAAGAAAATAAACAAGATATTGAAGAATTAAAAATTAAAGTTGATGTAATGAAAGAAGAAATGTTAGAAAGAATGAATATTATTGAGGATAAATGCATAAAAGTGCTACAGAGAAATGTATTAAATGGAAAAGAAATGGAAAAGGTGGAAGAGAAGATAACAGCAATAAAAAATGAACAAATTCGTGGAAATGGTGAAATAACAAAATATATTCCGATGCCAGTATCAGATGATGCTTTGCCTAAGTTTTATGGGTCAACATCAATAAATCCGATGGGTTTCCTGAAGAATTTGAAGGCGTGTTTGGAGAATGTTCCAGGAGATGGTAGAAAGCTGCAGATGGTGAGAAATTGTTTGAAGGACGATGCTCTTATCTGGTGGGACATGATTTCTGACGAGGTGATGACGTTCGAGGATTTTGAAAAGAGATTCACACAGCAGTATTGGGGACAGATGGCACAAATGAGGGTGAGAAAAGATTTATTATTTGGTAATTTTAAGAAAGGAGGTTCAGATAATCGTGAGACATATATAATAAAAAAATATTCAATTTTAAAATATTTAACTCCTGCTATGCTAGAAATTGATTTGGTTACACAATTAGCATGTCATTTTGATTTTGAAGTAAGTCAGGCAGTGGCCATACAAAATATAAAGACCATTAGTCAATTTATAGAATTATTGAGGAGATTAGATGATGCTGAGTATGGAAATAGATTTCAAAGTTTTAATATGTTAAAATATGATAGAAATGGTATAAGATATAGAGAGAAAAGAAATTTTAATGATAGAGAAAGAAATTCACACAATTATAACATGACAAATAGATTTGTGAGACCACAGGTAGAAAATAAAAATGTAAATTGGAATAGAGAGAATGATAGAGCATGCCAATTAAGAGAGGAAAATAGAAATAGTAATTATATACAGAATGAAAGAGTAAATAAAAAATTTTCATATAATGGTACTAAACAAAAAAATAGTAGAGAAAATGTAGAGAGAGAGGAAAAGGCAAAGTGTCAGGATTTTTAGATAGGCCAACCAAAGAGATAATTAGTATGAATGCAATGAGAGATAATGATTCAGATAGTTTAGATAATAAGATGTTGCCCCATATAAAAGTTACTATGGGAGGAGTCAAAGTAAATTGTTTAGTTGATACGGGGAGTGAAATTTCAATCTTGGATGATCAAATAATAAAAAAAATTAGAAAGTATGAATGCAGGTAAATATATACCTACAAGAAAAATTACAATTGTGTCTGCGACGAAAAAGATAATAGCAATGGTAAATAAAATTTATGTAGTTGAATTTATGGTAAAAGATAATAAGTTTTTGGGAGAATTTATGTCAGTCAAAGGTTTACAAAGAGATGGTATTATTGGAATGGACCTGTTAGAGAAAATAAAGGCAGTAATAGACATTGAGAGAAAATGTATGGTGGTGGAGAATCAAGTAGTTTCTTGGTTTCAGCAGGATGAAGTAGATGAAGAAAATGAAAAGATTATAAATAATATGGAAATGGTATATGAAGTAAAAGAAGTTATAAATAGTATAAATGGTGAAAATTATGAAGAGGTTGAAGAGGTTAAAGGAATAGAGTCCAATAATATGTGTATCGAGGTGCCTGAAGATGTAGATTTACTTGAAATTAATGTAGAAGAAAAATATAAAGAAAATGTCAAAGATATGATAAAGAAGAATATTTCCTTGGTAGATAAATTTCCCTGTATTGCTAAAAATTATGTACATTCATTAGAAGTAGATGAGTCGAGACTATTTAAAATTAAAAATTATCCAATTCCCAAAAATATGCAAGAGAAGGTGAGAGAAGAAGTAAGAAAGATGTTGCGAGATGGTGTTATTGAGAGAGGTGTCACGAGGTATGTCAATCCGCTGGTGGTGGTTCAAAAGAAGTGTGGAGATATTCGCTTATGTTTGGACGCCAGAAGGTTGAATGATCGTACCAAGATGCAATTTGAGACTCCTGTAACTGTGGAAACGTTATTATCTAAGTGCAACGACGCTAGGATTTATACTAAGTTGGATCTAAAAAGTTCTTTTTGGTTGGTGCCTTTAGAAAGAAAGAGTAGAAAATATTGTGGTTTTATGGTAGATGGAGCTGTATACCAATTTAAAGTGGTACCATATGGACTAAGTAGCTCGTCTGCTGCTTTAATTAGAGCAATGCAACAAATTTTAGAACCTTATGAATCGTTTGTATCCCATTATATAGATGATATTTTAATATTTAGCAAGACAATTGAAGAACACATGGAACATTTAAGGAAGGTTATAGAGGTATTAGCAAATAATGGTTTAAAAATTAATATTAAGAAATGTGAGTTTTTTAAAAAGGAAATTAAATTCCTTGGATATAATTTAAGTTTAAAATATGTCAGTGTGGATGATTCTAGGCTGGAGGTTATAAAAAATTATCCTAGACCTAAGAATGTGAAAATGTTGAGAGGTTTTCTTGGTATTGTGGGTTATTATAAAAGATTTGTTCCGTATTTGGCAAAATTATGTGCACCATTGTATGAATTATTAAGAAAGAATGAAAAATATATTTGGTCTAAAGAAAGAATAGATGCTTTTGAAAAGGTTAAGAATGAATTTTATAATAGTTTGTTATTAGTACTGCCTGATTTTTCTAAAGAATTTTTATTAAGAGTTGATGCTAGTGATTCTGCTATAAGTGGAGTTTTAATTCAGTTAGATGATGAGGGAAATGAAGAGCCTATTTGTTTCATTTCAAGGCTATTAAAAAAATATGAATTAAGTTATACTGTGGGAGAAAAAGAGTTACTTGCTGTAGTGCATGCTGTAAATAAATTACGTTTTTATTTGTTGGCTAAAAAATTTATTGTAGAATCAGATCATGCGGCGTTGACGTCACTTTTGTCAACTAGATTTTCAAATAATCGAATATATAGATGGTCATTGTTGTTATCAGAATATTCATTTCAAATTAGACATATCAGAGGTATTCTAAATGTTACCGCTGATGCTTTAACAAGAATGTACAATATAAAAAGTAACTTCAATCATGTAGAGTTAAATGCTTATAATAGATATGCAGCTGAGGGAATGTTTGACTATGTTGAGATCCATCAGGTCCAGCAGGATGAATGTTTTGATCATATTAAAGAGGAATTGCGAAATGTGGGGAATTATAAAGATTATATTTTTCATGATGGGCTTATTAAGAAACAGATTCGTGATCAGTATAATGTGGTTGTAAATGAAATGTATGCTTGTCAAGCAATGTCTATTATTCATAATGAACTGGGACATATTGGGACTAGGAAAGTTTGTTTAACTTTTAGAGAAGCTTTTTATGCTGTTAAGGATAGAAGTATTGCGAAAAGGGTGGTAAGGAATTGTAATCAATGTTATTTTGGAAAGCATAAAAATCGCACATTGCAACATGATATAAAAAGTATAATAGTGAATAATAAATTGGATTTAGTAGCGATTGATTTCTTAGGAAATTTAATACCAGGAGATTATGGGTATAGAAATATATTTGTTATGGTGGATATTTTTACTAAATTTGTTAGGCTGTTTCCCACTACAAAATACAATTCAGAGATTGCACTTTTATGTATTAATAACTTCGTACAAAATCAAGGAAAAATGAGACGAATTTTAGCAGAT
The DNA here is from genome assembly GCA_963170755.1 of Amphimallon solstitiale. Lineage (NCBI taxonomy): Eukaryota > Metazoa > Arthropoda > Insecta > Coleoptera > Scarabaeidae > Amphimallon > Amphimallon solstitiale. The sequence continues at coordinate 48,663,973 of OY720676.1, read as the reverse complement.
AATGCTAGTTATTTTACAAATGATAGATTTATAAATGCTTTAAATGAACAAAATATTAATGTATGTTTTTCTTCGATACGCCATCCATGTGCCAATCCATGTGAGCGGTATATTCAAGAGGTAATCAAATTTTTGAGGATGAAAACCCATGAACACCATGTAGGCTGGGTCCAGTATGTCCAACAGATAGAAGATTCCATGAACAATTCGCCCGATACCCTTACTGAAGAGTGTCCAGCGACTTTGATGAATGGAATGACTCCTAGTCGGCCCTGGGATTTGCATGGAGAAGTTGTTCATAATCTAGAAGAGAGAAATAATTTGGTTCGAGGAAGACTACAAAGGCAAGGGGAGATGTATGTGCGCCGAGAAAATGAAAAAATCAAAGAAAGAACTAGGTTTAATATTGGTGATACAGTTATTGTTAGAAGATACAGGGTTGCCAGAAGAAATCAACAAAAGTGTGCTAAATTGGATCTTCCTTATTGTGGTCCGTATATTATAACAAGAATATTTAATAATGTCACATATGAGCTCTATTCAATGGATGGACGCATTAAGAAGGGACGATATCACATTAGTATGCTTCATCCATATTTGAACAATCCTTAAGAAGATTGTGAGGTACTATACAATTATATTCTGTGTGCGGAGAAGGGTTTTAATTTTTACATTATATTGTATTTGGAGAAAACATTAGAGATAGTAAGATGTTGTGTGCGGAAAATAAAAATTTCTGAAATCTTTGCTTTGCACAGATTTAATAAATTGTTATTTTGGAGATATGCTATGGTTTTTTTATATATATTATGGATGAGTAAAATTAAATAAATTGATTTATTTCAAATTTATTTTTCTGTGGGGCAAATGTTTTGGTACACACTGTATTTTGGTTTCTGTTTAAGAATTTGGGAGGTATAGTAGTCTTTTGGTAATCTGTGTATATTAATATTTATTTTGTTGTTATTTGAATTTAAAAGAGAAGATGCCAGGAAGATTACTTGCGCTCCTCAACTTAATATTATAATATAGTATAGATGTGGTAGGGATGCGTGACTTTCACTTGTCCTGTGGTGAATATTGAAAGACATTAAATTTTGGTCTCCCGTTAAGTGCAGTTCAATTAAAGATTTTGATGTTTGAATAAAATTTGTTATAAGTTTCATTTTTTATTTTAAGGAGCCAAGATTTAATCAAGTTTGTGTACTAGTTTTATTGCTGTTATACAAGTTAAGTATTTACTTTTAAGAAAGAGAATGCATTCTTTATTATAATAAGAGAAAATTTTAATATTGTAAAAAGTAGACTCATATCCGTCATTTTGTTTTCCTGCACGTGTTTAAAAATATTTTATATTTATTGAGAAACTATTAAAGTAGATAATTTTCTTTACTGTATCAGTTTGCTATAATTTGATGTATTTTAATTATAGGTAATTAATTTATTTATTTTAAGTAATTATTATTTTGTATGGACTTTGTGAATAATTTTCAGTATTTAATTAGGTAAATTTTGTCGCGTTTGTCAGTACAAGTTTTTTTTATCCTATCTGGTAAATTAGTGGGTAGGGTTTTTTCTTGAGTATTTGTTAACTAAAGTTTTTTTTTTTTGTTTTTTTTGTAATAAATAAATTATATCTGATCTGTTTTTCACTTTTATTAAAGATTTTAGAAAAGATAATTAATTATTTATTTCATTTTTTTGTCTTCAAGTAATTTGTTGTTTTTTTATACTGTTTCCTAAGATCACGATTCCTGACGTGAACATTGTACAGTTTCGCTGAGGGAACCTGAGAGAGAGAGAATTTTGTTTTCTGAGCTATATCGCGGCAACCCTATTACAATTGTACTAATATCATAGCAATACGTACATGTATTATATACATGGTAGACAGTATATCATAATTCTCCTATTTACAAATATTTAATATAATTATTAAAAAATTAGTGACCATACATGTATCGAAGTAAATCATCATTATTATACATAATTTTATTATTAAAAGATCCGACATTTGTTTATTACAGCAAAATATAAAAAACATACGCTCTGAAATATCATATCCACACTGTCTGTATCTGTTTCTGAAAAGATAATAAGATATCTTATATGAAAGGAGACAAGAATCAACTTAAACCTTGTGTTTCCAAGAACCGCAAACAGTTTATTTGATTACTGTTGCAAAGTCCTCTCCAATGTGATAATTAGTTAGAGCAGTTTTCAGTCAACCGAAAGGTTTCGTGTGTCCTGCGAACCATTGCATCAACTCACACAAACTCAATTTGAGACTGTCCAACATGCAGACACGACGTCCATTATATTTATTTAGTAGTTTGCTGTAGGAGTTGCGAAATTAAATAATATTATTTGCTGCATGACAAAGCCACTACTTTTAATCCTAACACATTAATCTCCGTTACAGTGTTGGTATATTTAGAGCTTGATGAAAGTGTACGCTAAGTAAAAGCAACTCTGAAACTTTATGTTCAATTTAAACTAGTTTCGTTTCCTGTTTCACCTCTCTAGATATTATTAATTCTTCAGTACTTACTACTACATTTTGCATTTTTAGTATTAACAACTATCACTGTTGACTGGAATTAATTCTATGATTGAATGTTTACGATTTTGTATATATAGTTTAATGTATTTTGGGGTTTGTGTTTATTATGTTGATGGATTTCTCAAAATTATGTATAAGTCTTGTTCTTTATAAATATTTTGAAGGAAAGAAAATTGAAAAATAAGAAAGTAATCGTAACAATCAAAATCACATATACAGATTGCGGATATTTCCAATATAACAGAGAATAAAGAATTGTGAAGAAAATATAATCTTAGTAAGGTCAGGCGAAATATAAATATAAGCAAAATACTAAAAATGAGAATGACTAATACTAAGACATTCCCCAGAATGCAAAGGTCTGGATATAAATGGCACGTATAGGACAGAAAATAAACATCTTAATATTTAAAATAAACAGAGTACTACAAAATTTTAATTGTTGCTCTACTTAAAAACATAAATAACTATTATTTCTACTCCCGTGTTTAAAATGACATTTACCGCAAATATTATCCGCAAACTGACCTTTTAAACACACCTTGACATGCTGTGACTTCGTGCACTTTAGTCACGGGGTGAACTTAACAATAGGCACTTTAGGATATGGGTTGAAGTTAGGTCTAGATTTTCTATATGCAAAAATCAATAAAACTCAAACAAGATGGTTGACACTTGTCATCGATCTATAAAACTCAGTCAAACTACCTCGACTTGGCGCAACAACAAACAAGTAATTTTGTAGTTAATTGATGAGGCTGATACATGTTGAAACTCCATATTTAACTGAATAAATAAAATACGTAAACTTAGTTTCAAAAATTTTTTAATAATATCACTACAATATTATATATATATATATATATTATTATACATAGGTGATGAGTAACTGAATATGCAAAATTATTACAACATAATATATAGTGTCACAAAAGTATGGGGTATTTTATTCCCCGTTGTTACAATGCTATAGTTTATAAAATACCCCCACTCATATCCCATACTTTTGTGACACTATATATTATGTTGTAATAATTTTGTATATTCAGTTACTCATCACCTGATGAAGCCAAAGTTTGGCGAAACAATATTGTAGTGATATTATTAAATAATTTTTGAAACTAAGTTTACGTATTTTATTTATTCAGTTAAGTAATTTTGTACTATTTTGATTATTTTCTCTCGTAGAAAGAGTTTTATAGTTTTAAACTCATTAGTCACTCGCTGACGAGTTCACCTTATACCAGAAATTTAATATACTTTGATTATTATGTCTTAAGTTACATTGACAAGTTTATATGATATATCAATTCTTCCAAACAAAACTCCTTTAAATAATTTGTTGTATTTTTTGAGGTTCGTTTACTTTAATGATTCTATTGTTATGAATGAAAAGTACTCATTCCTTCTTCTGAGAAGTGTGGCTTTTCTAATAATAGCAACAGTAAATGCAAATGATTGCCAATGACGCACATTAAGAATTCCACATGCTACGTTTTAAAATTTATTTTGCAGCGAATATGTATTTTTAATTTGATAACTTATTCATTAATTTTTGGTTATCCCTGTATACTGGAATTTATTTCTTGATAGTTATTGTTCTACCCTTATCCAAAGAATCAATCATGATGGCAATCCCAAAAAACTTAAGCAAGAACTTTTGCAGCAATTTTTGAACACGAAACTTCTTAGGCCTTGGAAAACCAGAGTGTCTCCATTCCATCTTGTCAACAGATAGACATTTGGGGATCCAATTTGCAGACATTTTTCTAAAGTGGTCAGTAACGTCAAATAGTAATTTCCAGTTATTGTTCTACCCTTATCCAGAAATTCAATCATGATGGCAATCCCAAAAAACTGAAGCAAGAACTTTTCCAGCAATTTTTGAACACGAAACTTCTTAGGCCTTGGAAAACCACAGTGTCTCCATTCCATCTGGTCAACAGACAGACATTTGTGGATCCAATTTGCAGACATTTTTCTAACGTGGTCAGTAACGTCAAATAGTAATTTCCAGTTATTGTTCTACCCTTATCCAGAAAATCAATCATGATGGCAATCACAAAAAACTGAAGCAAGAACTTTTCCAGCAATTTTTGAACACGAAACTTCTTAGGCCTTGGAAAACCAGAGTGTCTCCATTCCATCTGGTCAACAGACAGACATTTGGGGATCCAATTTGCAGACATTTTTCTAAAGTGGTCAGTAACGTCAAATAGTAATTTCCAGTTATTGTTCTACCCTTATTCAGAAAATCAATCATGATGGCAATCCCAAAAAACTGAAGCAAGAACATTTCCAGCAATTTTTGAACACGAAATTCTTAGGCCTTGGAGAACCAGAGTGTCTCCATTCCATCTACCCTCTATTGACTCATTATTTAGTTAATTTTGCATGATCTTGTGTGCGCTTAAGAGAACTCCTACGTTTTATTACTCATTACGCCCAATTGCGAAAAGTCAATTGATTTTTAAATTCTCAACGTTGCCTAAAAGAAGCGTGACAGCAAACGAACAAACATAATTAAATAACTCGACTCTACTGTTTTTCTAATATTTAGTAACACTCCTTCTTTGAAGCTCTACTCGTAAACATTACTTCTTCACCGCCTGATGACTCCGACGTTCAGCGAAACAATAAAGTAATGAACAATAAAAATCAGTTAAAACTATCTTTACATTATTATTTATTCCAGTCATAAAGATGCCAGTTGTTGTACGATAAAATATGAGATATACCAATAATAAAACGGCAGGTAGATACAGTATGTCCCCGGATAGACTTTAAAAGAGAAAAAAAATATTTTTGATTTCTCTCTTGATGATTTACTTTGCAAACCCCCAAAACACAAATTACGTTTTATTTAACTCGAACGGTTCTCAAGATAATATAATTTTCTTGCTAGAAAGTATACAAATTGGACTCAAGTTTTATTTAATTAATTTTGACAAATAATGGTAAAATAAAATAAAATTCTCAAAATCTAAACTATTAATTTTCTATCAAACAATGCTCCTCCCTTTTCTGCACAGATTTCAATGCGAGCTCTAAATTCATTGAAACTTCGTCTTATTTCTAAGATTGATAATGACAGGACTGCATTTTGTATCCTATTTTGTAATTGCTCTTCGTCATTGTCTAGTGGCTCACTGTACACAATTTGTTTTAAACAACCCCACAGATAAAAGTCCATTATTGTAAGATCAGGACTTCTCGGTGGCCTTAAAATGGGACCTTCTCTTCCTATCCAGTTATCATGGAACTCTGTATTGAGCCACTGGCGAACAATGCCGGCGTAATGAGCAGGGCACCCATCGTGCTGGTAAAACATTTCCATTCGGTAGTTTAACTGCAATTCATCCAGTTCATTAGTTAAAAATATGAATTACGGTCTAAATTTTGATCAAAAAGATATGGGCCAATAATGCCATGGTACGAAAACGCACACCATACATTAACTTTTTTAAAATATTGTCTACGACGAGTAATTCTAAAGTTTCGATTTGTCTCACTCCAGTACCGGCAATGGTGAGACGAAACGACTCCGTTAGTTGAAAAGGTTGATTCATGGGAGAACATAATTCGTTTATGAAAATTTAAATCTCCAAAACTTTGGAGCCCATTTCAAAACAAAATCCATACGTTTGGCTTCATCACCATTTTCTAAAGTTTGCCTAAATTGCGGTTTAAATGGTAAAATTTTGTTCTCCTTAAATATTCTTTGTAAATGAGATTTACTTATCCCTGTTATTATTGCCCTCCTTCTTAAAGACAACCTTAGAGCTTCTCTTGCGGAATGAACGGCGAGAACTGAAGCAGCATCGTCTTCATCGAACAATTCCTTTGACTTCTTAATGTTTAAAACCGAGCCTGTTTTAAATAATTTGGTCACCATGTTTTTTGCTCCGGAATTTGAAATGGTAACTCCCGGGTATTTTTGGTTGAATTTTCTAATAAAATCTCGATAGCACTCTTCCCCAGTTCCGTAACATTGAATTAGATAAATTCTGTATTTTAAAGTCAACATTATAGCATAAATACTGTTCAAATTAGCCAAGATTTAATTTGCAGTTGTACTAACTTATTAGATTTGTCAACTGCTGTCAGTAGTATTTTTCAATGAAATCCACCTATTAGAGTTACTTCTAAAAATTACGAATAAAAACTTTTAAGTCCAAATTTTGAAGAAAAATGATATTATCTCGAGAACCGTTCGAGTTAAATAAAAAGTTGTTTGTGTTTTGGGGGTTTGAAAACAAGCAGAGTAAATCATCAAGAGTGAAATTTTCTGAGAAATCAAAAATATTTTTTTCCCTCTTTTAAAGTCGATTCGGGAACATACTGTAGATTCCAGAACAACTAGAAGTTTCACGAAATTTTATTTGAACTCAAGGAAATAAATATCATTTCATAAATAATAATAATAATAATTTTTTTATTTCCCAATCGGCTAATGGCCAATAGCAGATACATTACAAATTACGTACCGCAGTAAATATACACACACACACACACATATAAGTAGATACAATTAATAATTTTTCCAAACATCCATACCATATCACACGAATTTATCCATGTCCATCCTATTACTAACTCTGGAAATAATTTATGCTGGGGTCAGCTTCATGACTTGCAAATGGAACCACGAAAGTCAAATTACACCTCGAGGTTATGAATACCTAATTACAAGCATATAACAACATATATCAATACGTGAAATAACAAATAATTAAACTCTGTTTTAGAGGTAATCGCTAAATATTAATAAAGCCATACATATTGTACTGTAAATGATCCTATGAAGATGAACAGAGATTATTTTATTTTGAGTTCATAAAATATAAATTATAATTTTTAATGAAATTTTCTGAAATTTTAAAATATGAAATCTAAAAACATGGCCAGAGTGCGAGGGGTGTTCAATAATCCAGACGGTACCATGATTCAGCGTGCCACGCGTACGAACATTTTAAAAAGAGTAAGAAAGTGTTTAGAAAGCGGTGGTGATGTGTTTGAAAACTTTATTTAAGATTATTAGAAACTATTAAGACTACTTCTTCTCGATATTGTGTACTTTTCATTTAAATGTTTTAGGACATTATTAAACGATGACTGTTTTGTTTTTATTTATTTACATGAGTTTCCATAGCCTAACTGATTATACAAAATAAAACTTTAAAGGAATTGAAAGATTTTCCAAAATAACTCTGAAACTATGACATCTAGTTGTAGGGAAGTAAATACATACTGCCCCTAATTTTGAACGTGCAATCCAATGAAGTTGAAAAAAATGTAGGTTGCTATTTAATAATAACAAGATATTAATATTTTCTGGATGAAATGTTTAACATGGTTTTCTGATCACCCTGTATTATTTTGAAAAGTTTATAATACCGCATTTGAAACAGTATACTTTCCAAAATGATTACCTAAAATTTAAAATATGTGCATACATTCAATTATTGAGAATGTTGTTATGAGTAATAGTCTGCAGCTGTCAATTTTTTTTACAAAAATTGACATACTTCAAAAATGGCTAACTTTAGAGGCAAACTTTATCAGACAAACTATCCTTAATATTACGTTGGAAATACGAATCAATAATAACAGCTGTCAATTTTTTTTACAAAAATTGACATACTTCAAAAATGGCTAACTTTAGAGGCAAACTTTATCAGACAAACTATCCTTAATATTACGTTGGAAATACGAATCAATAATAACAGCTGTCAATTTTTTTTACAAAAATTGACATACTTCAAAAATGGCTAACTTTAGAGGCAAACTTTATCAGACAAACTATCCTTAAAATTACGTTGGAAATACGAATCAATAATAACAACTGGGGTACCTATTCCATTTAAAATAAGGAAGTTGATATCCTTTTCCGGCGTAACCGGAAGAAGAAAAAATTCAAAACTATTTTAAATCGAAAGAGCTTAAAGCGAAACTAATATTTACGAAATTTCAAAACTCAACTCTTATTAGTTTTCTATATTGTTCTAACGAAATCTCGTCGTGATATACCCTGTATATTCAAGTAGTACATACCTCTTGATGTTAGTTCTAGCATCTAAATATTTAAGACTTTTCATTTTCATTTTGATTGATGGTGTCGCCTAAAGGCTCTATTGTACGGGATATACTTCTAACATGTAGGTTTCTCTTTGGCAACGAATGCAACCAAAAACCATCGCTTTCGGTGTTGCTTTTGAGTGGCATATATCGCTGTGATATTCTCACGGGGATTTGCCACGCAAGCCGACATAAGTTGCGATCCTAGTTTTAAAGTAATTACCAGTTCTATAACCAGATGGAAAACCACACAAACCAAAATCTTAAAAGAGCGCTCGTATACTATGGAAATGAAAACTTTAAGCACAAAAGATCTGTAAAATGGTCCTATATTAATACCCCTCCACAAATCCTAACCAAAATAAAGATAAACAATAACTAATCAAATCCAACTCTAACATAAAGATTCAACGCACTCAGATGAAGAGTAAAGACTAATTAGTCTAACTCAAATCTACAATAAAGAAGAAGAAAGTTATTACCAGCAGGCGCACGTACACTGATGAGGCCGTAAAGACCGAAACACGGTGTCTGTGCGTTGATTGTCGGTAATGACACTAGATGTATATGTATATCCCAACACATGGATATACGTTTTGTTAGTTGCCGTAATTGTTACCCACAGTTACGCCTTCAGCTGATTCTGCTCCAACACAGAATAATGAAACTGAATACTGATATAGATACCAACCCCGCCATCTCTGATCCAGCAATCCATTCTAATAAAATTGAAACCCCAAATAGTAGCCAAACTATTATCAATAGCTTCATTAAGTCATGTTTTCGATAAACAAACTATATGAACATTTTTATCTATATTATATTCTCTAACATCTGCAATTCTTTGGCAAGTATTGTTCTTGAATCTAGAAAGTTAAAAAACGTCATCATGGAATTATTAGGTCCGGTCAGCGCAGCAAAAATAAAATTTAAAATACAAACATGACACATAAAATTCAACAAGAAAAGCAAATTCTTGATATTTTTTTAGAATGCAATGTTACACTATTATAAACATATTATTGTATACTAAGCTGCTTGCTTACTTGCTAAATGTAGCTAGGCTGATACGCTAGATATACATGTAGTAATTTCCGCGGTGTATAACACATTCTAAAATGCTGCCCTCATTACATATTAGGTACATGTCCCTTTCCTAGAGAAAAAAAATAATTTTTTTTTTTAGATTTCTGCGTTCTCCATGACTTCTTTTCTTTCTTGGGCTAGCCAATCCGTTCCACATTTCTATTTATGATAGCCCTAAGTGCTGACAGGTTTGCCATGTAATACTAACTAACCTAACGGTTTACTCGCTAAATATTTCTAAGTAGATACGCTAGATATAAGATAACAAGTATTAATTTCTGTGGTGTGTAACATGTTTTAAAATATTGCACTTATTATTTATCATAATTGCATAATAAGTATATTATCTGAATAACTCGTATAAGATTTTGATTTATCTGTTTTCAACTATTTGACATCGATTATTGTATTGTTGTTATCTAAAGTTAACAATAGAAATTTACTCAAACATATTTATAGACAAAATTGTTTTGATATTTTTATATAACAACAATAAAATACTTTGATTATTGAAAAATAGAATTTTCAGATTTGGGAAATCTTATAGAATATATTACCAATTTCAATCCAAGAGAGATTAAGAAATATACTTTTATCTAAAAGAGAAATACCGAATAAGAGCAGTATAATACCAGTATATACAGGGTGAGTCATCCCTGCGCGAATATATTTCGAGGTAATTTTTTAGGAGCACCTTTTAATATTATTTTGTATTATACAGAATGTTCCATAACTTGCTGGCTGACCATAGTTACAGTATTTTTAAATGGAACACCATGTATGTTGTTACACTTTTGTATTTCCCGTATAATTCTTACTCAAAAAGATATAAGATAGTATAGGCCTAAAATTTAAGGTTTTGGACTTATTACCATTTCTCTGAAAAATTCAACTTTCTTATAAAATTCCCCAACCCAACTGTTGTATCTTCCTGTTTTGAAAGACTTGTATCGTTTTTCTCTCACTTAGATCTTCTTGTTTTAGAAGTAGTAAAGAATAACTCCTCACTGAATTTACGTTATACGTGGTTATTCACAAATGAAATAACACTACACTGTACAAGTAAATAAAATAACGATGCGAATAAAAGTAGGCCTCTTGCATTGGGCAAGTTGAACCGTACATGATAGCTAACTGCTAACAAGTTGAGTTTCGTTGATAAACTGATTTCAATTTTCTGTTACAAACAAATTCAGTATTTAGAGTGGGGTGGTAAGTTTACAAAACCGTACCTCCTCTATTGTTGTCTGGAAAAACCAAACATTAATGGGTTGTAAGTTTCATTCAAGGTTCTCGGAAGGAGCAAATAGCAATACAATTATCTAATACAAATATATGAGCCCTGCTGTGCGTTTACGGGTTTCTTCAATTACAGAATATCTATAATTCTAAAATCCGGCAAATTTTTATAAATTTTTAAGTACTACAACGGCATGATATTAATAAAAGCAAGAAAATAAATAGTAATTTAGACAAAGCATTTTACCGACTTTCTAGAACGGACAATAGAGAAGTTTCTAAGAAAGAGATTACATTAGGAGACTGATGTCCCTCTCGGTCTTTCCAGATTTAATTATAAATATACGTTATTTTACGATTATGAAGTAATAAAATGACTGTAAGCACTTATACAGAGAAATATACATGTTCTAATCAATTGTACCTTTGTAAAATAAAAAAATTGAGATTAAAGCTAAACATATATATGTACGTTTTACATAGAACATAGAGTATTACTTTATAAAAATGAATAAAAGAAAAATAATAATAAGAAATGTCCTTAACACCAACCCTGTATATTGTTATCTTTTGCAATGCTTTCTGTCTGCTTTGAATTAATAATATAGATTTTTACAAGTCATTATATCAGATCATTATATCTAATACCTACTTTTAGCAAAGCATTGTGCATATTGCAAACCTTAGAGTTAGTGACAAGTTGCATTGATTTATATTTATAATTTATAATTTTTGTTTATATTGTACATAATATATTATGCATGTATTATACTTATCTTATTATTATTACTGTTCAACCATTTGCTTTTGCAGCATAGCCTAGACATTGTTCAGTACTACTACAAAGAAAATAATATTAAGATCTATGAAATAAATCCATCGTATAAACATATAAAACCTTCATATAATGTTTCGACTGTAATTATATTTAATACTGCCATCTACCAGTACATACAGGGTGTCATTTTGAAAACGTACCACCCTCTATATTTCGGCCCCTATAGAAATTCCAAAAATATGCAAAAACACGTCAAACTTATTTTTAAGGGGGACATTTTGTAGGCTGGTTTTCGATTAAATTACATCAACCCTCTAGCGGGGGTGGACATAACCTCTAAAAATTTAAATGGAAATGGGGGTTGAGTGATACCTCATTTTAAAGGTCGTTTAACCCGCTTTTCAAAAATGCTAATTTCTTGTCCTTTATTTTTAATGCTTTTGAAGAAATCAAGTCAAACCATGAACATACAAGTATCAAGTGTTTTGCAATAAAACATTAAAAAACTAATAAAAAGTAACTTATTTTATAAAATTTTAAATGCTAAATTCTTGCCTTTTCTTTTTAGCAGTTCGCGAGAAAATTTTATAAAATAAGTTACTTTTTATTAGTTTTTTAATGTTTTATTGCAAAACACTTGATACTTGTATGTTCATGGTTTGACTTGATTTCTTCAAAAGCATTAAAAATAAAGGACAAGAAATTAGCATTTTTGAAAAGCGGGTTAAACGACCTTTAAAATGAGGTATCACTCAACCCCCATTTCCATTTAAATTTTTAGAGGTTATGTCCACCCCCGCTAGAGGGTTGATGTAATTTAATTGAAAACCAGCCTACAAAATGTCCCCCTTAAAAATAAGTTTGACGTGTTTTTGCATATTTTTGGAATTTCTATAGGGGCCGAAATATAGAGGGTGGTACGTTTTCAAAATGACACCCTGTATAAATAGCCCATAATACAACTCTGTCACGTTTCGAATATTTTGCATACTTGTTGTTTAGAATACATCCAAATTATGTTCGAATATTTATAATAATAAGCTTTCTCTGAATAATAGTAACGGTATTCACCATGAATGTTAATTGAATACAAATTGGCATGCGAACTATTATTAAATGCATATTAATTAAATGAAGCTGTGGATATGCGGAGGAATGTCTAATAGCTCTAACATATATTAATTAAGTTACAGTATTCTTGGAAAGAAACTATATAGCTTAATTAGGCATACAAGTAATCACATGTATGTGTAAAACTGGAATTAATATAATTAACGTTGATAGTCTTCGGTCTTTGTTACGAAAATTATGTAACACGAATTTACTATTGTAATGGTGTTATTTTAGATATATAGGTGTTTGAAGTTTATGTGTGGGCAAGTAACAATATTATCGATTTCAAAGATTTAAGATGAATGCAACGTCTTCATTTGGAATATTTAATTTCTCGAATATTTTGTCTAGTCTACATTACTGGAAAATTCAAAATTTCTAAAAGCTTATAACATATTTCAAAATTTATATCCAGAAAATATTCGTGTTTTTATGAAATTAGGAGAAGTGTAAAAAACTTCCCAAAATACTGAACACCGAGAAATAGACATAGATAGAGTACGGTGGGAGATATTCATAGCCTGACTTTATAAAGAGAGTGACGATAGAGAAGGCAATATCAGCCATTTTGTGGGTACCTGTAAAATGAACATGATATTTTATAACCTCGTATATAAATAATAGTTATCTACGATAAAAGTGTTAAAAATGCAATTTTAGCTTTCGAGTAAGGGTTGCGGCACGAACGAAGCGAGTAGAGCAAATTACGAGCAACTTTTTGTTGTTTCAAAATTTTAATAAAAATTCGTTGATAAAAATCTGACAGTTCATGACAGCTTATAGAAAATAATGGAGTTAGATCAAACTATTTTCCTGTTTGATATTGAAGCCGCAAGTCGAGCTTCCATAAATTTACTCTCATTGAAATCTAAACAGCAGTATGAAATAGCATAGCTTGTAAAATTAGAAGTGTATTTGGTAAATGTGGTGAAACTATATTGTTAGCGTATTTCGAAGAAAAGACCAAAATTTGGTCTTCTACCCTTTGAGCAAATTTTTCTATGATGAAATGATTGTTAGGTATACAAGAAATTCATGATATAAGAAAATATTATAAATTAATAACATTGCTGAATCGCAAAGGGAAAGGCTATCGACAAAAAAAATTAAAAATTTTTACACAAATAGAAATTGATAGGTTTATAGCCGAAGCATCACATGAAATATTCGATAATAATAATAATAATAATGTCTTTATTTAGCAATTTGCTATTATGTATACATGATAAATACATGTGTAAATATAACAACTTAATTTGATATATGTGCTACAAACCAACTTCTAAAGTTAATAATTCAATAATTCAAGTGTATATGCTTATAAGCCAACGTCTTAAATAAACTTAGTCTATTAAACTCTTTTATGCTATTAGGTAATGTATTTTTTGCAATTAGTACCGTAATCATACCATTTATTTCACTAGTGCTGTAATAGGGTCTATTACAGCACTAGTTGCGTAATAGAAATGGAACATTTAAACAGATTTATTTTAAGTTGGTCACATTGCAACAGAAATGGAGATGTCAATATGACATTTTGTAAGCAAGTTTGAGGTTTTTATATTGAAATTCATTGTAAGATTTGATATTTTTAATTAATCTTTGAAATAGTACAACTATTATAAACATTTATATTAACGTTTGAATTATCTTTCGAAGTGATAGTGATACCGTGTGCAGTAGAAACATTCTGTTGAAAATTATCAAAAATGTGTCAATTTTAAATTAACTTGTCAATTTAAATCTTGTGCCAAACCAAGGTGACAACCGCCACAAAATTTCCCTTGATTATCAAATTTTTCTCGTTTTGCTTTTACAAAAAGAGAAATTTTAAAACTAATTACAAAAAATAGCATAAAAGACACGTTTCATTTGACATTAAAGCACTCGAAACTTGTCCTTTAATATACTAATAAAGGTTCAATCCATCAACGTATACTCTTGTTGTTTGACTTCGTTGATATCTACTTATATGACAATGCGTATCTCCTACTTGTACTAGCTAATCCGTTAAATATGAAGGTGCCTGACCTAACTTAGTTCTATGTATAAAAACGGTTAGGTACTCTATATGCTAGTCTCTATCTAATGTTCATTAATGAGCACGGTTTTGTCTGTGTAATTCATGGGTCTCCTTCTTCGACATTATCACCCTTACCATATTGTGCAGCATTGTCCACTTTTGTGACGACTCGAGCGTAGTTGGTACTAATATTTCTGGTGTTACTCTTCACCCCATCGTTCTTTGGGAGCTCTCCCTGATATCGTGCCACTTGGGGCATGCGAAAACAGTGTGGTCTACTGTATCAATGTCTCCGCAGTACATAAATATGTCGGTATCATCCTTTTTATGTGTTTTGCA
The DNA here is from genome assembly GCA_963170755.1 of Amphimallon solstitiale. NCBI lineage: Eukaryota > Metazoa > Arthropoda > Insecta > Coleoptera > Scarabaeidae > Amphimallon > Amphimallon solstitiale. Next base: position 48,648,754 of record OY720676.1, on the reverse strand, counting down.
AACACGCGAAGAGAGCCATGGCCTGTTATTGCCTGTGTCAAAAAGTAATCAACCTGACGGTGACTACATGCAAGCCTGCCTTCTATATGCCCTATCAGGTCCATTACGCTTTCACAGCCTCCATGTCCCACCTTCTCTGCCATTTCGCTATGGTATTTCTCTTGACTTCTAATGCAATTTGTCTTGCGTTCATATGCCTCTTCTCGTAAATATATGCCCTTTCCTTGACCATCAAATCAATTGGCACGGTTCCGGTAATTACTTGTAGCGCCACCAAGGATACTGTCTTGTAGGTCGAGGCCAGTCGGAGCAGCATATTTCGCTGCAACCCCTCCAGGATGTCTCTGTACCTCTGGATGCATACTGCCTTTTTCCATATGGGAGCGCCAGAGAGCACCACGCTATGGACCGCCCCACATAACACCGCTCTCTTGCCACTACTTGGTCCTTTAATATTAGGTAAAAGGCTGTTTAACCCAGCAATCTTCGTATCAGCTTTACTGGCAGCATTTCTCACATGAGGTCCAAAAGAACCCCTCTCATCAAGTGTGACACCAAGGTATTTAATAGATTTTGAAGGCACCAACACTACCCTTTCCAGGGCAAAGGTAATGTGGTTTCTCTTCCTTTTCCCCTTCATAAAACAAACAACTTCGCATAAAATATATCAGAATCAACAACAGCAAATTTTCGACCTTTTCTATTTTAAATGGTCGAATATTAATAATGAAAAAGGAGCCCTGTCTCTTAATGTCTGACATACGTAAATCACACATTTCATGTCTTCTGCATGATCCAAATATGTCACAAATAACGACAACCTGAAAAACGAAATATTGCTCTCAATACTTGTCACAACTGTCAAAAACAGAAAAGTACGATCAGGGGCTTGAACAAAAAATTTCGTATGTCCTCTTCTCGAAATACCAAAAATTTCTTAGGGCGGTAACCTTTGTTTGTTCCCTTCATATACGCATGTAGCTGATAAAATGAAGCTATGTTCACCCTTTTTTTAATTCTTAGCATTGTTTGTAATTTCGAATGCATGCACGACAGTGTTGACAACTTATAGATAGCGGACTATTGTGAAACACAAGAGATTAAATTAAATAATGAACCTTTTTAATAATGTTACCTACCACTTCCTTCATATATGCAACCATCAATGTTTGGTCCACCGTGTGGTAATTCTTCTTTGTCATCCAAGCCAATAATTTCTCATGTTCTTTATAATAAGCAGTTTTTGATTTTTGTGGAATTAATTTCAACTCTCAGCTATAATGTAAATTCAGAAAATTTGTGGAAAACGTACATAACAACCACATAACAACTAAACAACAATACATAATTGCTAACCGTTTCTATGTTAATTATTATAAATTAGATCCACACGCTGTAAAACGAACCAATTACTTTCTTGTACGTAGTAAAAGGAAGTATTGTGATGACGAAAATTTTCGATCTCGAGATTTTTGCAGATGTCCACGTTTTGAAGTCCCCTGATAGCGAAAAAGTGGGTTTTAAAAAATGTCTCTCTCTGTGTCTGTGTGTGTCTGTCTGTGTGTGTGTGACCACGATAGCGGTCAAACCGCAACAAGTATCAATTCCAAATTTTGTATTTACGAATATAATCTCCCCCTTGAGATCTGATTAGATTTTCAGCAAAATCGGCCGACCGGAAGTAGTAGTTTACTTCAGTGAAAAAAATTGTATTTTGCTGTTATTTCGTCAACTACTAAGTTTAAACAAATTTATAGAGAATTCATATGTACTTAGAATTAAAATTGAGAACAATTTTATTTAAAAAGTTTTTCGAAATTCCTACCGGAAGTAGGTTTTTTACTCTTATCGAAAATCAGTCATGCTTTTTAGACAGATACATTACGGGTATAAAGGTATTTAAAACATAATTTTCAATATCTTTTGTATAAAAAAAAATTTCAAAATTCAGGCCGACTTTTACTCCTATCTAATAGCGATTTTTTGCAAATATGTCGTAAATTATGCATTCTATATATATTTATCAAGAATACAAAAGTATTTAGTGCTAGATTTGCAATACTTTTTGTATAAATGAAATTTCAAAATTCGGACCGGAAGTAACACTTTTACTCTTAGGGAGTAGCACTTTTTCTGGAATATCTTGCAAAGTATGCATTCTATAGGGATTTATTAAGAGAATAGAAGTACTGAGATTAGAGTTTTGAAAAATTTTTGTGTAAAAAAACTTCTTAAACTAGTATAGTTTGAAACGCTCATACGTATAAGAACGTCGTGTGGTGGCCACACCACATTTTTTTCTATTCTTTTTCTGATTTTCGCATTGTAGTGCAAGTGTAATGAAAAATAGCTTATAATATGCCTGTATAAGAGCCTCTAAAACTAAACATGTCACGCGTGCTTTAAAAGCTTACTTATAATATACTATTACTAAATTGACCGGCAAACAAAACCGCCCACCTGAAATTTTTAGAATAATCAGCTCTATATCATTTTAAGTTTCTATTGAGATTGATTCCAATAACTATTCACTATATGTGCAACATATGCAAATTTTTGCAAGTACTAAAGCAATTTTTGACAGAAGTAAATTTAATTTTAGTAAATAAGAAAAAAGTTTGAACATGATATCTCTCTCAACTTCTACAAATAAAATTGGTAACTTTTAATTGTAATCTAATATCAATAACGTGTGTGTCCTCCTCGAGCTTCAATCAAAACACGTAATCGTTGCGGCATTGAATTAATTAAATTTCTTATGTAGTCTTGCGGAATTTCCTCAAATTTTTTTCAAGTGCAAATCTAAGCTTTTGAAGAGTTTCTGGTACGACTACGCGTTGGCGAATACGCCTCTGGAGTTGATCCCATAAATGTTCAATAGGATTGAGATCTGGACTACAAGCAGGCCAGTCGAATTTGCGAAATAAAAACTAAATAAATAAACTACATGTGCAAACAGAAAACGTGTATCACAAGGGTATTTTTTAAACTAAAATTATCCTCCCTGAGTGTAGAGCTCGCTATGAATTTTTTCAGACTTTAGTGAATGCGGAGAGGCTCCAACTTAAGTCTGCACCATAAGCGTATAATAATAATTCATTATTGCAAATATCTAATGTAATTGATGAAGTATTGAAAAATTATTAACACTATTTTGATATATGTATTATCTGTATTTTAATTGAATGGTATTTTCTATTGTGTGTCTAATATTTATATTTGAAGTTACTCTTTGCAATTTATGAATTTGTACTAAAAACAACATTTAAAATTGTAATCCCTAGTTACTAATTTACAGCAATCAATAAATATGAGATATTTTGATGTAGTGTATCATAAACCGTAGCACTGTGAATCAATTACTATTACTCGCTAAAGGAAATTTTTATTGTGCGACTTTTTTCCATTTTCCATCATTGATGCAGTGCGCTTTTCATTCGCGTTTGCTGAATGGAAAATCGCGAAATATATCGCAATATAGACGATTTTCAGCTCGATTAAAATGAAATGACTCTATCTACATTTGCCATTTCACAGTCAGCATTGGAATCAACTAAACCACATGCATTTCCAAATGCGTTAGCCAATTAAATGCTCCAATTCCATTCGAAAGTCATGTTATACTGCACAGTCCCTTATTTATTTTCAGATTATTATTTCCTAATCGTTTATTTTGTAGGCATGCGTAAATAAATTTGTACAAAAATTCTACAAATTCAACAAATCCATTTTTTTGTAAAAGAGATTTATGTCTAGTTATGGTGTATATAGTATAGAAACCTTTTGTATCCAAAATCAAAATATACATTATAAAATATATAAAGTAAAGTATAATATTTTTAAATACATGTATATTTTCTTTAATAATATCCTCACAAAGAAAGGTGACTTCCAGTTTCTTCCATCCCATATCGATCTCTTTTAATCGCATTATTTCATATTTTCATCTGCTCTCTTCTTTTTCTAACTTGCTCAAATGTAATGCATCCCAGTATGTCCTTAGTCCAATTAATTTTCTCTCCTTATGGCGTCAAGCACACTGTTCTTTACTAAGGCGGATCCACATCAATAAAAATTTGCGTTGTGCGTTGAATTTGACACAAATTTGCTCGTGTTCGTTGAGAGTTTTGTTGGTGTGGACTGTGTGCCGATGTGGCATACAGTCCACACAAATAATTTCGTGACGAACAACGCACGCTATCCGTTGTGCTGTCGGTTTTCGAGCTAACTTCAAAGAGATTTGCGTCGGACAGTTGTGTTAATGTGGACTTGATTCTGAGTGCATCTGTAGTTTTGTTTCATATTACTGCGTAAATACCTGTGTTTGGGTGATTGATCATGTCTCATTTTTTAAAAAAGGAATGTGCATTGTTCATAATTATATCGGATTATCTACACTGAACGGAGAGAGTGAGCACAAAACGGCGTTACTGGACAACGCAGCTTTTTCTACATAGAAGACAAAATGATGGTGAAAAAATACTACAAACACTAGCTGCTGATGAGACAACAGGACAGTTTTACAATTTTCTTCGGATGTCACAAGCAGATTTTGAAGTTCTCCTTAATTTGACTGGACCGAAAATTATGAAAAAGAATACAAACCTTAGACAAGCAATATCAGGCAAGGAAAGGTTAGCTATAACTCTACGCTTTTTAGCAACAGGAGACTCTTTTATAAGCTTGCAGTACCTATTTAAAGTAACGAAACAAACTATTTGCTTAATAGTGCCTGAAGTCGGCAGCGCACTTATTGAGGTTCTTAAAGATTATGTGAATGTAAGTAAATCTTTGACGAGTATAAATACTTGGGGCTAAAAATAACAGCGGACGGAACACTAGACAGAGCTATAAAAGACCGAAATGTAAAAGGAAGAAAAGCGATAACTTTAATAAATGGAATACTCTGGGACCAGAGTATATCGAAACAAAACAAAAAGCTCATATATAACACCATAGTACAGAGTATTGTTACGTACAGTTCAGAGGTTTGGCCAATCAAAGACAGAGCAGAAAAAATGCTGACCGCTACGGAAATGGATTATTGGAGAAGAGCAGCAGGGAGATCAAGAAGTGAACGAGTTACAAATCAACGAATAAGAGAAATTATGACAGTGGGTGCACGCACGATAGTGGACGATATAAGAACAAAACAACTGGTATGGTACGGGCATGAGCAGAGAATGGAGAACGAAAGACTACCTAATCAAATAATACAATGGAATCCAAATGGGCGAAAAAAACGAGGAAGACCACGGAGGAACTGGAGAGAAGGAATAGACAGCGAAATGAGGTTTAGGGGTCTGGATGACGAGTTATGGGCGAATAGAAACGAGTGGAGATTGGAAATCGGAAGACGACGGACGTTATAAAAGCGATTTATATATATATAAGTAAATCTTTACTGACTTCAATAAATAAATAAATCTTACTTTTATTAGTATTGGTAGGTAAGCATACATTTATTTGTAATATATAATATCGTGGGTATACAGGAAAAAGTGACCAAGCAACCTAACCTAACCTAATCTTACCCAATAATCTAGAAAAATCGAAATAGTGGACTTTCTCCCTCCTGTATTCTATCCATACAATAACTGAAAAAAAAAACTACAACTGAATTTAAGTTTGTAGCATGGAACGTAATAAATCGTGTTGCGGTACATGTTCTTGCAATGAGGATACATCATCTGGTGGTGGTGGAATATTTTCACGTTCTTGTGGTGTCGGTGTCGATGAATGCCCATAATCAGATGTTACTGACCCAGGCGAATCCTGCGATGAGTAGCAAGATGAAGGTGAACTAAGAGGTCCTACGACGGTTGTTGTTGCAGCAGAGGCCTGCCTTGGGCGAGGAGAATAATAGGGACTTGTCATTTACACTTCTGGGGTTTTATATAATCCCATTTCGGCGTCAAAAATGACTTGATTAATAGCGTGTTCGCCCAGTGTTCGGGTTCTTCTCTGGAATTGCTTTAGTTTGTTAGCCAAGTGTAGTGCGTAAATCATTAACGGCTCTTCAGATTGTTGAGGAAACTGAAATGCCTTTTCTAAACGGGGATCTTCTATTACATCAACTTGTTTACGAATCCTTTTGCGTTTCGGTGTTATTGGTTTCGTGAAATTGTTTTCATTGACACTTTGCGTTCTCTCGATAACATCTGTCTCTTCGATTACTTTCCGGTGCAACTGAGGAATGTTCAGTATCAGTATCATCTTATATAACAGTTTCAGTTTGAGTATCATTTTGGAAACTGTCAATATCTTCACTGTCAACCTGCGTCGATTCTTCACTGCTGCCGCCCTAAAAAATATATATAATGTATAATGTAAATATAAATGCATAGGTGTATACATGTAATTATGTAAATCATTTTGATGTCAGAACATTTCAAATATGTGTTACATTTACTGTGTTAGTTCTATGGATGGTAAACATATTATACTACAATCACCTAAACGCAGTGGTTGTGATTTCTTCAACTACAAAGATTTTTTTAGTATTGTGCTGTATGCAGTGGTTGATGCGAATTATAATTTAATTTTTGCTGACGTAGGCTGCCAGGGAAGGATTTCCGACGGAGGCGCGTTTAAAAACACTGTAATTCATCACAGGGTGCAAGCCAATCGTTTGGGTTTACCACCAGCCAGACCCCTGGCATACAGACAAAAAGAAGTGGCCTATGTATTTGTAGCTGATGAGGCTTTTCCACATACTGAAAATATTTTGAAACCGTATGCAGGCTTACATCCACAAGGATCTCCAGCAAAAATATTCAACCATCGGGTTAGCCGAGCCCGTAGAGTAGTAGAAAATGTTCTCGGCATTATGTCCTCTGTTTTTCGGGTGCTGAAAAAAACCATGTTAAAGCCACCACAAGCGGAAGTTGTTGTTATGCAATAGTGGTATTTGCATAATGTTTTGCGAAAGAGCAGAAATTCTCAAAGTTACAATTCAGGCTTTAGCTTGAATAATAGTAGGATTTTCAATCTCGTCGAGCTTGAATTCGTGTAAGCTTCTGCTTACAGTTTTATTAGAATATGTTGTAAAGCGCGAGCATTGCCATGATGCTTTTTATAATGTTCGGTTTTCTAAACTTTTGACGCGCCCTGTATATACGTCTATTTTGAGCAAAAGGAAGTTGACATTTATTCGTTCCTATAAATTTCAACATAAATCTATTGAGAGACCTACTTGCCAAATTGAATGTCATTATTGACATTCAATTTTAACTGTGCATGGGATATTACATATTAGTTTTATTGACAATTCATAATTGGTAGTAACAAAAATACGTATATAATAGGTACGTCATTTCAGTAAAGTATCACACTTGAACCTGCATTTCTTTGCCATTATTATTTATACAATGACTGCTCGCTCATTCGCACCCATATAAATGTTTGACATGGTTCATAATCCGGAATTCAATTTTCGTAAGACTGTCGTCGAAAATCAAACTTTAGTTGGATGTTTGAGTTTCTTGTTACTTTAAAGGATCAATTCTTTCCACCTTAATTTGCAATAGCGCTTGTATTGCCGGTCTCTCATCTAACTGTCGATTCTTCTACATCGGGTACGTATGGCCATTTCACGCTCTGTTCGTACATTAAAATCATTTTACTATTACAAAATGTGAAGATATGAAACTGTCAGAAATAAAGCTTTCAAAATGTGATGTGTTTGAATTGACGCGAGCTGTCGCCTACTTTACCTAGCGAGATTTTTTTACCGGATCCGCCTGCAGAGAGGCTTTAAATGACATGTACCTTCGTGATAGAAGTACTTGGAAACTGGAGATTGCTGACAAACGTTGCGTAAAAACCATTTTATCGGTTTCTCAGCCTTCATCTGAACGCGAAACCTCGATAGCGTTGAATTCTTTCGTGAAAGTGAGAACCGTGAAACTTTTCGATGTATCTGTCATATCTGACAATTTTTGATTTTTGAAGTGTTTTAATTTTATTTTCCCTCACATAAGCGCCTATTTGTCTTTACTTAGGCCTGCGGTCCATTTTCGGAGCCTCCGATTTCGAGTGTGGTGCCGCCAGCAGCCACCAAATATAGCACACGCAAAGGAGAAATGTCCAGTCTGTACGTACCCAAAGAGGGAAACCTACCGACGCGAGTTCCTGGGAGGGGTTACACATATCGTTTTGCCTTTTTTGAGGGTTCGGTTAAGGTATTTCAACTATGTCGATTAGAGTGGGTCACTCGAACGGCTTTTAGAATGTATAATGCAAGATAATGGACAACGATTAGATGAAATTTCGGCACAGGACGACACAATGACATCCTTCCTCCCCTTAAAAGTGTGCACCGTAGGTCGTCACTTGTCGCAAAAGAAATCAGGGAAGAATTCGCGGAATACTTCTCTACAAATGGGGCAGTTTCCTAGCAATCAGAATACGCTTTAATTTTTAAAAACCATTCTGCTTGATTACCATTATGTCTTACAAAAAATTGATAATACCATGTCCTCTCATAAATAAATTACATAGAATTTTAAAGAAAGTTTACTTACCGATATGATTTCAGTGTTGAGGGAAATCCTTGGCTCATCCCGGTCCATAAAAAACGCAAAACTTTTATAAGCCAACCAATTTGTTTTATACACCTCTCTGGCACCTGTAAGAAAATAATGTATAAAAAATATATATGATATTCTTATTATATTTAATTTACCTGTTCCTGTTCCGAGAGTTTTCTACCCTTTTACCCTCTCCCTTCTAAAAGACCCCAACAAGCTTGACATTTTTTTCTTTGCTTCTTCAACTCCAATACTACATGCTTTAGCTATTGTGTCCCATGCATCAGCTTTTTTATTTTATTGTAATGCTGACAGTGTTTTGGGTTCCAGAACAAATCATGTTTTGAATATTTCTGAATGAGGGGGAATGAATCCTCATTGCTCAATTCCATGTTATTTTATTGTATTTATTTTGTTAGTCATTTATTAGTTATCATTTCATGCGATTTACGACTACTATACTCCTGACTTGTGTTTATTAATATAATAACAGACTCTCTAGTCGTAAACTATTGCGCTCTGCAAGAACAAACCTGCACACGTGGATTCGGCCGTACAACACACACGATAAATATTTACGTTGTAAAAGACTTAACCAGATTTAAATTTGCGCCGCAAATATTTTTGCTGAATTTCAAAATTCAACGTAGAAGATAAATTTTTATTGTTTCATGCTTTTAATTTAAATTCCTTGAGAAATGCAATATATCTATTCATCTCAAGTTAATAAGCTTTTTCTTCATGTCATGTTGACACACTGTTCTAATTTTTTACATTAAAATTAGTTTGTTCTCAGTGCTGAAAATACTAATTATAATTTTCTGCTTTTCGCAGAGATAATTATTTAATTGCCTAAATTTTTAAAGTTTTTTTAAAATTTACCCACAGCTGGATTTGAACCTCCCCCGATTTCTAGTCGGATGCGCTACCTCCGCACTACCGCAGGTGTCTGAGTTAGAGTCTTTAAATCATACTGAATTATATCAAATAACAGATGGCAGTCCGATGTTTATACTAAATTACTTTAGAATTACTTTTTTTTCTAAGGTTGAACATCCTAATTATAATTTTCTGCTTTTACCACTGATAATTATTAAATTAGGTAAATTTCTCAAAAACTCAAAATTTACCTAATTAAATTATTATCAGTACTAACAGCAGAAAATTATAATTAGGATTGACACACTGTTACTCTTTTAGCGTGTTTTTTTAGTGCGCTCCAAGGTCTGATAAGCATACGTCATAACATATAACACAACAGACATACACTCACCTGCAAAATTATGGAGACAAAAAGAATGTGTTCTTTCCAAAGAAAAAAGTTCCACTTGAGAATTTTACAAAAAAAAATTATTTAATGTGAAACACAATAACTAAACAGAACTACAACAATTTAATGGACTGTAACAGAAAAGAAACAAAAACCCTTTCAACAAATTTTTGTATTGCTTTTTTTTTATGTATAACAAAGGAATTTAATTTTAATAAAGCATGTTTCCTCCTCGAGCTCCTATTAATGAGGTCATTCACCTCGGTATACTCCTGATGCTATTATCAATCAACTCATGCAATCAATTGTCTCATTCTTTCAATAATATAGTTTGCAACTCGTATGTAGTTTGGGGCGCAAGAATTCTGGCCTTAACCGTTCTGCCCAACATGTCCTAGCCATGTTTGATAGGAATTATGTCGGGAGGCTCAGCAGGTCAATCCATCTTGGTGATCCCATTCCCTTTTAGAACGTTTGTTATACAGCGTGCGATATGTAGTAATGCATAGTCCTGCTTTAAAAGGAAGGAAATTACTCCTAATATTAAGGCAAAAGGTACTTAATGATCTTGTAAAATATTTGTTATGTTCTGATCATCAGTTAAAGTATCTTAATTAATGCTCGTTAATTCTGTGCACGCTCTCCAAACATATTCCAGCCCAGATCATAATTGTGCCTCCACCAAAAGGGACTCTTGAAATGAAATTGCATTATTAATATCGTTCTCCTAAACGTCGCCCGCCATATTCTTTCCCTTCCATTGATTGAGTTTCCACAAAAATGACTTTCGTCGGTGAACAAAACTTGACTCCATTGGTCAATATTCCAATTCTCATGTTCATGGGCAAAAGCTAGTCGTGCCAGTAATTTTCAATGAGAAAGCAATAGCATTATTAAATCTGTTTAAATCATACAATTTTTTATTAAGATGACAGAACCGACTCTAGTGGCACTAACAACGGACACTTATATGGGCAATATGTTCTCCAACAGAGGGAAAAGTGATTATCAGACATAAACACTAAATCTCTATATATCTGATCACCTCAGAAAACAACCTATATAAATTGTTCACCCAGACTATCTAAAAATAAACAATAAGTCAAACGTGATAAAACAATAAATAATAGGGCAGTAAATAATTTCAAGCAAAATCTCTCTGCACACCAATGGACCAATACTTTTGCAAACAATAATTTAGCGATTTTCTGTTGTTACTATGATGAAGAATTTCCTTAAAAAGAAAAAATAAAGTACGTACACCTACCAAATAATTAGCACCAGAAATAGAAAAAATGAGAAACTTTAAATGCTTTGGTAACTATAGCTGATGTAACAAAAAAAAACAATAATGTTTAGCAAGGGTATCATAAACATAAACAAAGTTATAATGCTGTCTCGAATAATAATGTAAGAAATAGCAAAATGAGTTAAATACAACTCTAAAAATAAAAAAGGAAAAATATAGAAGATAATCAACAAGGAAACAAAGCAAAAGTAGTGAAAACACACCCTTTAATGATAAATGCTGATACACTAAATAATGATGTGACAAGTGCCCTTTTCAAAATGGATATAATCGGTAAAGTTATGTAAACATTTTCAACATACCTGAAAAAGTAAGATATAGTGTACCTTGCATCCTGTTATTTTTGACAAGTTACAATGTATTAAATCATATTATTAGTTAAATCAAATATAAAGCTACACCTGTAATAAAATAATAACATTAAATGAAAAAATAATACCAAGCAAATATAAAAAATCACTAAACCTATACTATCCCACAGTTTTGTTATAGAGTTATTTATGGGGATATAAGAAATCACCCAACTTTTCTTTTGGAAATATAAAAGAAAAGCTTTGATAACAGACTCATGAGCATATTGTCTGAAATAAAAAAAAATATGTTGGCACAACTATTATAATAAAATATCCAAAATCGAAAATTAATAATGATAAAAATGAATAGGAATATTTGCATAGAAAAATATTACGAAGATGTGTAACGCTAACTTTCTAATCCATTAAGAAGCTTTGAAAGCTCGGTGACATCCCAAATTGAAACTTCTCTGAAACAGGAAATTTTATTTGCAATCTACTTGCATTAAATCGCCCATTAAATTTTAATGAAACACTTTGACGACTATACTTAACACGCTAGCATCAATTGTCCTCTCATGTACGTTAAGTGACGGCGCAAGTAATGTCTTCTACAAGATGGAGAAGACGTAAAATTCAGGTTAACTTTGACTTTACTTTAAATATGTAAAGTGAGGAAGACGGTTCTGAGAAGTTGCATGTGTTAGTTATTTTATAGCATTTGAACGGGCACTAATATATTTATACAGGCTGGGTCATCTCCCTGGAAAAAGCAGATGGTGACTTTATGAGAAAATATATTTCGAAGAGATTTTTCCTATAATAGCCACTCATTACGAGTAGCGTTAAAAATTATTTTCTATTATACAGTGTGTACCATAACTTCGTGGCTGACCATAGTTACAGCTTTTTAAATGGAACATGCTGTATATTATTAGAGTTTTGCATTCCCCGCATAATGTTTAGGCAAAAAGTTATAAGATATATCGCCCTAACATTTAGGATTTTCGATTTTTTACCATTTTTCTGAGAAATTCAATGTTTCTTTATAATTGTATTTCTCGAGAACGACGTTCTTGACGGATACAATTCTGTATAATAATAATAATAATAATAATAATAATAAATTTATTAATTCTGTGTAGTGCATAAAATGCGTAGAACACGTCAAAAAAAAAAATATAAAAATATAAAAAAGTGTATAAACAATACAATAAAAGTATGTTAAAACATATTAAAATTTAAGATTATAAAAGTCGTTGATTGTATAAATCACATTCTCGGATAATATGCGATGGAACTGTTTCTTAAAAAGTTTCGGGGTTAAATTTCTGATAGATAAAGGTAGATGATTATACACTTTGATCATCTGTGAAGTAGCACCTTTTAACACTGAGGTTCTAGTAGTCTGAGGCAACACTAGCTGACAGTTTTTGCGACCGCGCGTGTTGTAGCTATGTTCAATTTTATACTTCATTAAAAGTTCATAGTTCTCCTTAGCGAAACAGGCGCACTCATATATATATATACCCGGCAGGGTAAGTATAGAAAAGTTCCTAAATGTATCTCTACATGAAGCGTTCCTTTTCAGGCGGAAAATACTCCGTATGCAAGATTTTTGAAGGACAAAAATTCGTGATGCATCCACCGAGTTCCCCCAGAAGATGATGCCATATCGGAGCCTCGAATGAACGTATGCATAATATGCCGATAGGCTGGCGTGCACATCAACGTATTGAGACACAACTCGTAGAGCATAGTTGAAGGACGATACCTTAGATGCCAAACAGGAGACGTGTGATTTCCAATTAAGCTGTGAGTCCACTTCCAACCCTAAGAAAGTTGCTTTTTCCATCCCAGTAAGTATAGTGTTGTTATATGTTATTTCTGTTGTTTGTTTAAAATGGCTGAAAAGTACAATTGATGTTTTCTGCATATTAAGTGACATACTGTTTGTTTTGAACCATTCTTCAAAACTGGATAGAGTTAGTTGGATATCTCTTTGCAAGTCTACGTTATTTTTTATTATTACGGATGTGTCATCCGCATAGAGTATGGTACTGTGTTTCACTAGAGTAGGAAGTTCGTTAACATACAAAAGGAATAAGAGCGGGCCGAGTATTGAGCCTTGTGGTATTCCACGTTCAATGTCCCGCCAATCTGAATAGATGATGTTGCCTTCTCCATCCACAGAGGATATCCTTTGTTTACGACCTGTCAGATAGGATTTAATCAATTTCAAACACGTTCCACGTATACCCATAAATTGCAGTTTCTTGTAGAGCTTTCCGTAATTTACGCTGTCGAAAGCTTTCGAAAGGTCCATGAAGATTCCCACCGCATATCCATGGTCATTTATTCCATCATAGATATCCATCATAGCCTGGTAAATAGCTCGTATGGTGGATCTACCCCGCACAAAACCATTTTGCATTGTGTGTAATATATTGTGTCTCTCAACAAACTTGTATATTCTCTTGTAAATCACCTTCTCATATATCTTTGATATGTTTGAAAGTATCGATATAGGTCGGTAGTTTCCTATGTCATTTTTATTGCCCTTCTTATGTATTAAGGTAACCGTCGACCATTTAAGCATATCTGGGAAACTGCCTGTTTCTAATGTATAATTTATGAGGAAACTTATAGGTTCGGCTAGTTCAGAAGCACAAGATTTTAGCAGTTCAACAGGAACGCCATCATGTCCCACGGCACAGGTGTTCTTCAATGAGTGAATAATATCCAAGATTTCGTTGGGTGTTGTAGGAAAAAGAAATATGGTTTTTTCTATGCTGGTAAGTAGATGAGTATGCAGTTCGTTATCATTATCTGCGACTTCGCATATCCTTATCAAAAGGCCATTGACATACGCTAACTTTGCTTCGTCATTTTGTAAATCACTCTGTAGGTCACCCACACAAAAACTGCTCTGAGCATTCTTGCCTGTGAAACCCCTGACTACTTGCCAGGTTGCCTGGGTTTTGTTTGTAGAGGTTGCTATAAAGTTTGAATAAAAGCATTTTCTTGCATCACGTATTTCTTTTTGTAGTGTCTTGGAATAGTTCTGGTATACATGATATTCAATTCCATTGTTTAGAGCGTCCTCGTAAAGAATTCGCTTCTGTTTACATTTCTGCTTTAATTCCGGTGTTATCCAACGGTTTGCAGCGTTGTCGCTCTTTCTTCTATATTTTTTCAAGGGGCATGTTGTACTCATTAGGCTTTGCAACATTTCATTAAATAACTCATAGTCATAGATATCTCGCCACTGCATACTTGCCAATATTTCCCTTAATTCGAGGAGATTATTTTCTGTAAATAGCCTTTTTTCATGGAACACTCCATTTTTGAGTATTTTTCCTTGGAAGCTTAGACTTTGTGCCAGATGATCCGACAAGGCAGAATGAATCACGCAACTCTCGTATTGAACCACACTTGTAAAAATGTTATCTATACACGTAGAAGAACTATTCGTAATCCTTGTTGGTTCAAAAATAGTTTGATGCAGATTGTAACTCTTCATCAGATCCAATAAACGTCTGCTAATTGCACTGGTGGTGTCCAAAAAATTTACATTAAAATCTCCTGTAAGAACCACATCATATGTACTTTTCCTCGTTGTTATATATTCTAAAGTATCTTCTAGAATGTCAAAAAACTCTTCTATATCACCAGCGGGGGATCTATACACATTTATTATTATAATTTTTTGCATACCAAGTTCAATACTGCTACATTCAAAAATTAATTCTTTACTTTTTTGTTTTAGATAAAGCAGTTCCGTATAAGGAATACCCTTCCTCAGAAGAATGCAAGAGCCGCCATGTATTTTGAGCGATCGAGTGTAGCAAGAAGCCATCTCATAATCGTGTATGTGTACTGACAGCACCTGATTAATGTGAAGCCAGTGTTCTGTGAGGCTTACAACGCTTGGTTTAAGATCATTTAAAAATATATGCAAGGTATCCATTTTATTGTAGACACTCTGTATATTTTGGTGGATAATAGAAAACTTATTAGTGTTTTCAGCACAATTGCGACCAATATCATAATTTATAGACTGTATGTTTATATTTAATAAACTATCCCTGTGCAGAAAAGGAAGCTGTTTTTCGAAAAAAACTAAATCTTTTTACTGATATGTTTTTTGGCCATATTTCTGGGTTTTGAATCTCTGGTAAAATATCGTATTTAAATCCTACCTTGAAAGATTTGTTTTTACTAAGATTCTCCGCATGTTTTGGTATTTCTTCAACGGTAAATGTCTCATTCGGAAATTTATTTGTTAAGAAATGTTTTACGTCGCTATCCGCTGTAGACCGATTTACATTTCCCACATATAGCCATGCTCTTCTCTCAGCCGCTAAAAAGTTGCTACCGCGTGCATCTCCGGTACCTTTTATTATTGATTTTGTTTTCGTTATTTTTTCCTCAGTTTTTACTCGTTCTACTTTTTCGTTATTGTCGTTTTTCTTGTTATCAGTCCGGTTTATATTCGTCACCTCGTTGACCTTGGGCCCCTCTGCTTTTGCCAACGTTTTCACTTGTTTGTCGTTTCCCTTTGTTCCATTCAAAGCCTCACTATCACTTTTTACTATTCGTGCTGTTTTTTCCAACAATTCTATCCTATTACTTTGTTGTTCTATTAACGCACTCTGTTTTTTAATTGTCTCCGTTTGAATTTTTATCAATTTAAATAACTCGTCCATTCTATTCAAAATGTGTGTCCACTTTTCACTGTCGGTTTCCACATTCACAACACTGTTCACTGATCTACTGTTGGTTCCTCTGGTGTTATGTGTCATTATGAAATGACTGTTGTAATTAGTGATATCTTCCTTATAAAAATCTTAAGCGATGTGTACGCTACGACGGCCGACACGAAAAATTTATTATTGTATAGTGTTGTTCCTAGTAAAAGGTTCTAATACATGAATTTTTTTTAATTACTAATTGCATGTGCGGAAAAGTGGATTAAAATTACATGACCCATTCTTGTCTAAAAGTCGATTTTTTCAAATAGAACAGATTGTATATCGGTACATTTTTAAATTGGTTACTAAATTTTACAATAAAAACAGTGACCATTACTGAGCTATTGTCATTCTTTTATATAATAATATATTTTTGTAATGGAGGCAAATAAATTATTTATTATAGAGTTCACGAGTAGCTTTACTCTAGCAGAATATGTCCCAGAACAGATTCCTGTAGAAAAGTAATGGATACTCATTTTTACTGGTAATATTGCTCAATCACAGTATAAGTGATGAAAATCAATTACGAGTTCCTATTGCAACAACAGAAAATCCACCCCTCAGTACCCGTAAAATAAGTCGTATGCTAAATATTAGCCAAACCATCGTTGCAATGATTTTAAAATAAAATAAATATCATCTGTAAGGAATATATTCAAATATTTAGCTATACACCCTGTCCAGTTTAAAATGCAATACATGGGGATATTGGAAACCGTTGGAGATACAACGTCGGTTAAATGGGAGAAAAGTTGTGTATTCATTTCTCCATGAATAATCCGACATCAGATATTGAAATTTTTGTTTCATTGGGCAGATACAGGGTGAAAAAGAAAAAAATGCATTTTTGAAAATCTTCCATATTTTGTTTCCTAGAAGAGATAAATTTACAAAAGTTGTAAGCTAGGGATAACAAGTCATGAGGATTTTAAAAATGATTAAAAAAAATCTAGGTCTACTAGATTTTGCGTGACAATAATCAACTTTTGTTTTTCTAATGGCAGCCATATTGGATTTTGACATTTTTAATATCTTCAAAAAAAATGCTATTCAATGATGTATAACATGTTTATGTTCAAGATAGTAAAAACATGAAAAATAGACAAAGTAAGATTTTAACATAGTAGGCCGTGATAATAAATGTGACATTTGTATTAAACAACTCTAAGAGCTGTGAAGTTTATTCTGAACTGTCAGTAATCTTATTGTTAATCTCATTGTATTGTTATAAGTATCTGTACTGTGCAAACCTAAGATGGATCGTTTTACAAATAGTGACAAATATCAAATGCTGGAGTATTTTATTTTGTGTGGAAGAAATGATGAATTGGATGCACAAATGTATTTCGATAGATACCCTGAAAGGCGGCAGCCAGAAAAACGCATTTTTCGCCGATTGCGTGATAATTTGATAAGTTTTGGAAGTTTTGTCAAACCCAAAAACAGGCAAAACAATGAAAATAATGACAATATTGTTTTTCAAGCAGTAGTTGAAAATCCCCGTACGTCTTTACGAGTAATTGAAAATACACTTGGCGTCGCTAGGTCATCAGCTGGTACCATTTGAAAGCGTGCCAAATTCAAACCTTATCGTGAAAGAGCCAGTCAAGGGCTTCAAAATGGTGACGAAATACGGAGAGCACAATTTTGTCATTGGTTCATCGAAAAACATAATGAAAATCCAAACTTTTTTGCGAAAATTTTATGGTCTGATGAGAGTCGATTTACTAACTCTGGAATTATTAATCGTAAAAATACTATCTTTTGGTCCGATAAAAATCCACACCTAGTTCGTGGCATTAGACAGCAAGTCAGATGGGGAATTAATGTCTGGATCGGCGTTATTGATACCCATGTTATCGGTCCATTCTTTTTCAATGAGAATTTAAATTCTGAAAGGTATTTAGAACTTTTGCGCACACATGGTGCTGAACGAATTGAAGAACTTCGACTTGCCACGTTGCAAAATATGTATTTTCAGCAAGACGGAGCGCTTCCACACAATCCCTTGTTGGTTACAAATTATTTAAATAATCAATATTACAATAACTGGATTGGTAACCGAGGACCAATAGGGTGGCCTGCTAGATCCCCGGACCTCACACCTCTTGATTTTTTTGTATGGGGCTATCTGAAAAACAAGGTGTATTCGAGATCTTATGAAAATGTGGAAGAATTACGTCAAGCAGTTGAAGAAGCAGTGAATGGAATGACACCGAACATGGTTAGACAATCTTGTGAGGCAGTACTAACACGATGTAGATTGTGCATACAAATGAACGGTGGCTTATTTGAACAGTTGTTACATTAATGATTCAGCTACCTAACCAACTTTATTTAATGAATACTAATAAATAAAATGTTAAAGATATTTTAACAGTACTTGGAGACTTGTTATTTTTTGTTTTTTTATCAGTATACACTTAAGATATTAACAGTTCCATGGCCTACTATGTTAAAATCTTACTTTCTCTATTTTTCATGTTTTTACTATCTTGAACATAAACATGTTGTACATCATTGAACAGTATTTTTTTTGAAGATATTAAAAATGTCAAAATCCAATATGGCTGCCATTAGAAAAACAAAAGTTGATTATTGTCACGCAAAATCTAGTAGTCCTAGATTTTTTTTTTAATCATTTTTAAAATCCTCATGACTTGTTATCCCAAGCTTACAACTTTTGTAAATTTATCTCTTCTCGGAAACAAAATATGGAAGATTTTCAAAAATGCATTTTTTTCTTTTTCACCCTGTATCTGCCCAATGAAATAAAAATTTCAAAATCTGATGTCGGATTATTCATGGACAAATGAATACGCAAGTTTTCTCCCATTTAACCGACATTGTATCTCCAACAGTTTCCAATATCCCCAGTACTGCATTTTAAACTGAACACCCGGTATACGCACCCATAATTCTAAAGCTAGAAGAGTGTTCTGTTAATGAGCAATAACTAACATTAATGCTCAGACAACTTTTTTGATGTGTTACTTACGGATAAAACTGCTTTTCCTAGTGACGGAATTGAAAACCCTTACTTCACTGATAAATAGATTATCAGCACAGGTAGAGCAAAATGTATGGGGGGCAATCTTGGGAATAATAGGTCAGCATTTCTTAGAAGGTAGTATTAACGGAAACGCTTATGCGTGTCTTCTATTAAGCAATTTAGTAGCATTATTGGTAGATATTCCGCTAAATTTAAGAAGAGATGTGGATGCAATAACCCGGCGCGCCGCCACATTCCTGATTTTGAAGTGTAAGTACTCATCTCCTTTATAATACCGATTTATCATTTCTCAAGCGGGTTCAAAAATGTTTATAAGTGAATGAATATTCATTTGAACACTTGATGAAATAATTTTTACGTATTTTAATGTTCATATTTATTGCTATTTTATAATTTCTGTTCCACCAATTACACATCCATTTCTGTAACAGTCCTGTTTCTGCACCTACTAAAATCAAGTTCTTAATTTTCAAAATTTGTTTACTGTGCCATTCTACATACTTCATGAAATATATTGCTGCTATAAAGTGTGTTGTAAATAAGATAAATTCAATTCTTTTATCAATCATGTTTCTAAAATCATTTTTAAAAAATTTCATTGTTAAATCTTGTTTGTCAATTAAGAAGCAACTTTCAATATTGCGGCAAATATCATGGCACACTATACAGTATTCAAATTAAAAACATAATGTTGGCAAAATTATATTAAAAAAACGACATTAACTCAGTAATGGTCACTCAATTCAAAGATAAATCGATATTGTTGTATTTGAAAAATTGACTTTTGGACAAAAACATGGCATGTAATTTTAATCCAGTTTTCTTCACAAACCACTAGTAATTGAAAACCTGTTATTATGAGCAACACTATCAAAAATTTTCTCCATCTAATACGTCGTTTTCGAGAAATATAATTTTATAAGGACATTGAATTTTTCATAAAAATAGTAATTAGTCGAAAACTTTAAATTTTAGATCTATACTAATTTAATACTTTTTGACTAAGAATTATATGGAGAATTTAAAAATGTAATAATATACAGGAGTTCCATTTAAAAAACTATACCTATGGTCAGCCACCAAGTTATGGAACACTTTATATAATACAAAATAAATATAAAAGCTACTCCCAATGAGTAAATATCATAGGGAAAAAAACGTTTCGAAGTATCTTTCCTCATAAAGTCACAATCTGCCTTCCCCAGGGAGATGACCCACACTATATATCGGAAAGTTTATTGCTATACGACATAATATGTTGGTGAAAATCCTATTAGAATAAATAATAATAGAAATAAAATAAAACCCTACCTCATCGTTTAATTATAATTTAGTTATTATTTCTCGTACTGTACATTTCGTATATTAATATAATATAAAAGCCAAAAGAAATAGTTTTATTTCCAGAACTGATTTAGTTTCCTTCGTTCTTTATAGAAGTTCTCACTAATTCTGTTATATTTTTCTTCATATATTTAAAAACTAACTAAATTTTTACGTCTTCCATTAGTTTTAAATCCCCTAGTTTTAAATTTTAATTGTTCGTTTTGCTCGGCGATATTTGGTTTGTGTTTTATTATTACCATTATTTCAGATATTATTATAATAATTAGGTAAATTTAATATGATAAACTAAAGGTATCCTTACTTTTCAATAATTAGTATTTTGATAATTTAAGTAATACTAGGCAGCATTATCATTAAAGCAAACCTAGGTTGATATACAAAAGCTCAGAGACATGTAGAGCAAAACCAAAACGACATCCAAGAGTTTATCAGTTCCTCTGCAACGTTCTAATATTTATGCAGAACAAAAGAATATTCTTTCCAAAGTTTATTTTGAACAATGTTTTTACAAAAGTTTAATATAGACGACTGATTATATACATACCAGCAAACAAGGCTGAATATATTTTACAACAATTTAATGTTTCAAAAGGAAAAAGAAAAAACAAGAAAATAAACTTTTAGATTTGCCATTAATTAAAGAAAATAACATTGTTAGATATTTAAATTATAATTCATGTCAATCCATGTCAATTAAGAAGCGTGTTAATATTGGGCAAATAAATAGATCAATTAATTTAGCAAATTTTAAATATAGACCAAGAATCCTAGTACAAAATCCTTATTCCTTATGTTAAAAATTGAATAGTAAAAAATTAAGTATTGCGCCCTTGGAATATAAAATTTGCCCATAAGAATTAAAATAACTTAGAATTTTGTTCACTCACATTTAATATAAAGAGTCTCTTAATTATTTTTGAGAAAATAATAAAAATTCTTACTTTGAACAATATTTCTCATTTGTCTTTTTAACGAACGCTATTAATGATCATTGTCATTTACTTTCTTAGTAGTATGACGTATTGTGATGACGAAAATTATCGACATCGAGATTTTTGCAGATATCCACGTTTTGAGGTCCCCTTATACCGATCAAATGGTTCTTGCAAATATGTCTGTCTCACTCTCTGTGTCTGTATGTTTGTATGTGACCACAATAGCTGCCAAACGGCTAAGAGTACCATTACCAAACTTTATATTTACGAGTATAATCTTCCTCTAGAAATCAAGTTAGATTTTCAGTAAGATCATGAGACCATATTCTTCAGTCAAAAAATTAAATTTACTACTATCTCGTTAACTACTAAATTTAGAACAATTTATAGAGAATACATAAGTAGGTAATAGAAAATGAATTTTAGAAAGCTTTTTCGAAATTCCTATCGCAAGTAGGCCTTTTTGTCTTATCGAAAAGAGTTTTTTTTTTACAAATATTGCGCAAGTTATACATTCCATTCAGATTTATCTAGAATTCAAAAGTATTTAGAGGTCCTCTAGTTGAAACAAGTATTATATATGAAAAATTTCAAGATTTGGACTGGAGGCAACACTTTTACTCTATCGAATAGCAACTTGTGCATTCTATACAAATTTATTGTAAATGCCAAAGTATTTAAAGCAAGATTGGAAACAATCCGGACCTGAAGTAATACTTTTACTCTTATCACATAGCAGTGTTTGCAAATATCTCTCAAATTTTGCATTCTATACATTTATTGAGAATGCAGAAGTATTTAGAACTGCATTTCGAATAATTTGTGTATAAAAATAATATCAAAATTTGGACCGCAAGTGACTTTTTACTCTTATTGAAAAGTAGTGTTTTGAAAATATTTCTGAAATTATACAATTTATGTTTAAAAAAATATTTAAAATTCGTACAAGAAGTAACACTTTTACCCATATCTTTATTTTGTTAAGAAGAATTTAAAACTTACTTTGGAACCATTTTTGTATACACATTTTGGAACGCACATACGTATAAGAAAGTCGTGTGGTGGCCACACCTCATTTTTTGTCTTGTATCCAAGGTATTTTTATAAACCTACTACTATTGCTGTCAGTCGGTTATCAAAATACTCACGGTGTAAATTTATATTGTCTCTTGTTGTATATGCTGTTGGAAATACCCGTGTCGACGTTCATCATCATGAAGTTTTGATACAAATTCGTTTATAAAGTAATTTCTCTATCTCTACGAATGTTTTCAATAATATAATAATAATAATTTAGTTTTCCTCAGGGGTTTTATTTCATCATATACATTAACGATCTTCGTGTTAATGTGAATTGTGGTGGCTTTTTCTTGAATGCTTATGATGCCTCCTTTTTAATAATCTGGATGGTATTGATGGCGAGGTTGAGACTGAGGAAGTAGCGAGGGAGGTTCAGGAATGGTTCTGGTTTAATAAACAACTGTCCTTAGGAGTTCGCAGGTACTGTTTCGTGGAAAGAATATCAGGACTTCTTGCAACACTAACTAGCTACATCCATTTTTACAGTGAGACAGATCGAGCAAATAGCATATGCAGATGCTGCCAAAGTAACATATTACGGCTGCTTTCACAGTAAATCAATATGTAGCATAGTCCTGCGCTGTGGTTGTGGAGCAGCAAGGGGAATATTCTTGCAACAGAAACAAGCTATTAGAGCAATGGTTGACATCACAAGATAGACAAGTTGCAGAGAGTATTTTAAGAATTAAAAAACACTTCCCTTGCCGGCGATTTACATCCTTGCCTGCCTCGCACAAATTGACAAATCAAACAAATATAAAACCTACAGTGACGTCCACAACTTCAACACAAGGGGACGAAATAATATAGCTTATCCGTACCATCGTCTGACGAAAACACAGGTGACGACAAATCATCAGGCTTTGACATTGTTCAACAGGATGCCCGATACTCCGAAACGCCTTGATTCAAGACGATTTACAGAAACAATAAGACGGATACTATTTGCAAACGAAGTATATGGCACAGAACAGTTCATGGTTTTAAATTTAAGAAGATACTGCTAGACGGTGCGTTTCAAAAGTCTGGAACTATTGAAATAAAATTCTAACAAACAGCTTTTGAAAAAAGCCCTCGGACAGATCAACTATAGTTTTAAAAACACATCATTTTGTATCAATTAAATTCTTCGATCGCCTTTTGTTTTCAAGTTATGACTTCATCGATTTTTTTTCAATTGCAACTCAACTATAAAAAATAAATAAATAAATAAATAATTTTTTTACAATTCTTTTTATTTTACTACAGGGACGGGCAAGTTAGCAATCTAATTATCATAAATAAACTAAATGACATGTTCAAACTGATTCCCATTTACTTCTTGGCAATATCCCAGGCCATATTCGAAATCTTGTATTGCTCTAATTTCGGCCCGAATTCTGTTCTTTAAATCGTCAACTGTAACTGGCCGATTGAAGTAAACCTTGCTTTTCAGGTAGCCCCACAAAAAGAAATCGAGTGGGGTAAGATCGGGGGACCGTGCAGGCCACTCAATTGGCCGCCTTCTACCAATCCAACGATTGGGAAAAACTTGATTTAAATAATTTCGCACATCTAACGAAATATGTGGAGGCGCTCCATCTTGTTGATAACATAAGTTATTATTTGGCAAGTCTGGATCTTCTTCATTGGGATAAAGCATCGCAAGAGCGGGTGTCAGGTCATCCCTCAAAGAAATCTAAGTATTTAGCACTCGTTAACGTCCCTTCTATGAAAAATGGTTGCAAAATTCGATCTCCAACAATTCCCGCCCAAACATTAACTTTTTGTGGAAACTGCGTGAGGACCTCTATCATCAAATGATGATTTTGGGGAGTCTAGTATCGGCAGTTCTGCCGATTTACTACTCCATTAAGGCAAAACGTGGCTTCGTCCGAAAATAATACTCGACTGACGAATTCGGGATGGGTTGTGCATCGAGCCATCATATCCTCGCAGAATTCCATACGGCGATCCGGATCATCTTCATTAAGTTCATGCACTAAAACTGCCTTTTAGGGATGCCACTTATACTTTTTCAATGTCCTCCACACCGAAGATTTACTGATTTCATAATTTGTAGCCATCTCTTGTGTGGCTTAATGGGGATTTTCTTGCAGGTCCAGTAAAACATCTAACTGAACATCTTTGGAAACTTTTGGTCGACCACATCTAGGGAGATCCCTTACATGTCCGACATCTTCAAATTTTCTTAAAATCTTGGATTCAGCTGTTCTTGTAATTGGTTCCAGTTCTGGATACTTATTGTTAAAGAGCTCGCAAACTTCATCTTGAGTTCTACATCTGTCTCCATATCCCTTCTTCATTAAAATATCTAGTCTTTGCTTTTCACTTAAGTATCGTACCATTTTGGTAATAGAGTAATGCGTCAAAAGTGACAGTTCGCATAGTAATTAAAAATTTCAAAGTTTACTCAATTTTTTCCTCTTTCAGGATATAAGGTCCCTTATTACAGAAACTGTGAAGATCTGGGTCATGCTTGTACATATTTCTGTATTCAGAATTTCAAGCTCTATCGAAATCCATCGAAAAAAATATGGGTCGCAATTTAAAAAGAAATGATGACGTCATAAATCAAAGAACAAGACGATCAAAAAAATTAGTTGATACAAAAAGATGTGTTTTTTAAAATTAACATTCAATTGTCCGAGCGTTTTTCTCAAAAACTGTTTGTTGGAATTTTATTTTAATAGTTCCAGACTTTTGAAACGAACTATATGTTCAGTGCTTACGCTTTCTATTATTTTTATATTTTTTTCTTTATTGACTTCCTTCGGCTTGACGTTCAGCTTTGCAATGGCGATTTCATATATATATAACGTTGTCGTACGAAGTGTGTGTGCATAAGTGTCTGAATGAAATATTTTTAAAATTAAGAAATATCTCATACACAAAAATTACCTAGATCATGTTTGTTTGTCTTCCACTCTTTCCGAAAAGTAATTTAAAGTACATTAAAACATATCCGTCTATCATTTCCCTCGTGATTGCAGTAAAGTGTGCCATACTATAATTGTACAATACAAGGACACAAACCGAGTAAGAAAATCTTAGATAGTAACCTAAGATCAACCGCAATTATTGGGGATTACGCTGAACTTGCACACGGAGAACTTTAATCCAAAAGAGCCAGACAAATAATTGTTACGATTAACGAAACTGAACAAAAAGTATCATTAAGCCAAATATCGATATAATTAAATTACGAAACAACAAAGAGAACATAGAGTCCCTTGTAATTATACGGAAACGTTTAATTAGTTCACTTGTGCCACACAGTTTGTGTCTATTAAATTATTTCTGAAAGCTGAACTCAGCTCCAGATATAACAATTATTACTTAATTACTACGCTAATTCGCAGTAGTTATATTTGATATATTTTATAAAAATGTCTCGTATATAAATGTTAGTAATTTGCAATAGAAAACTTCTAATAAAATAGTTTTCAAAATGAATAATAACGTAGTAATGAGAGATTTTTATTCATTTCCTAATTTTTCTGCAATTATGTATTTAATTTCGAAAAGTAGTTAAAATTTCTAGTTTCACCAAATAAATTTATTGTACTATTGGCAATTCCATTCGACTAATTAAGTCTTTATAAAACCTAATACAAATAATGATTATAAAGATAAGATAAATGTAAAATTTGTATATGCATTGCTAATTATTTCTTCTATTTATAGAAGTATAAAAAAAAGCTAATTATTTGTTAATCATCATAGACAATAGGTCACCTTAGCCTTGACTAAGATTACTTGAAACGTATTACCAATAAAACAATGGGAGTATGCAACAAAATAACTAAGAACATTTGAATTGCTCTTACTTTTAACTTATAAGGGATAATTACTGATATTTCATTATAGCTATGATTGATTGGTTATGTACAGGTTTTCTAGAAAAGCTTTACCTTTCTATAGATAAAAAAGAAAAACTATTTCATAATTTTTCTGATTTTTGCTAGTAATTATTGATAAAATGAACAGTTTGAAATTAATTGGTCTTAAAAAGAATATTTGGTATGTCGTCCCCGTTGCCGTCGATATATAATATTGTTTTAAAGCGTTCTCCGCTTTCGAATTGGATGTTGTAAACAGTATCGTGGAGAAAAGTTCATTCGAAAGCATTAAAATATCGATATGTGAGGTATGACCTACTGAAATCATGCTACGTCTACATCGATATTTCGAATAGATGGCAAACGGAAATTCTCAATCATTGCTAACGTTTGACTCTTGAACTGCTTAGATGTTTGTATATGATGTGATGATCTGTGACATCGCTGGTCTTCTTTGAGGCACATTTCTAGTGTCCTTCAAGAATAGTTAAATGCACGCTACTGACCGGTTTCGTGGCAAATAAGATTTTACTGCAAATTGATATTCACCAACCATTTACACTTATAGATGTTTGACATAAATGCAGCCAAGCAGTAACGAAGGCGCTTGGGTACTTTGCTCTTAGAAGCAATAGCTGAACGCAGTAGAATCTTGTATAAGCTGTAGATGTGATTTATCTACTGGAAACCATGCGAAAAAATAACGTGTTAGTAATTTGATGTATACCGTCTGTCCGTATTTTCTTTGCTTAAGCAAACGTGTTCTAGACGCGCAGACTTATTCTATTGGACGCACATGGGGAGTCCCGGCATTGTACGTCAGTTACCACCTCCTATTCGCTTCGTCATTTAACATTTCAAGAGCGACACGTTCGGGTCTCAGTTCTAGACTAACTTTAGTAGATTTGGGACTGTTAGATTAAATTAATCGTTTATCATGAATTTAACTTTGGAGGAAAAGAAATCCATAATAAAATGGCATCATCGTGGCAGTTCATTGACTGAAATAAATGGCTTATTTATGATAGAATTTGAACGCGAAATATCATCTAGATGACTGTTCGGCTCACAATTCGAATATAGTCCGTAATCGTGTTATAGGTCCTAACAGTAATGTTCATTGGCCACCACGATCACCAGATTTTGTCCTGTGGAGTCATGGTAAAAACACAATAAACAGGGAAAATTTTGTGTTTGACAATTCACAGGACCTAAAACAAAGAATTACAAATACTATCAGATTTCAAATAGTTAATTGATGAGGCTGATCCATATTGAAACTCCATATTTAACTGAATAAATAAAATAAGTAAACTTGGTTTCAAAAATTATTTAATAATATCACTACAATATCGTTTCGCCAAACGTATTTTATAAACTATAGCATTGTAACAACGGGGAATAATTGAACTGAGTCTGATCGTTTAAAGCACGACCTAATTTACTATATCTATTAATTTCTAAGGTTTCTAAAAAATTAAGTGTCTGTCCTTTGTCTTGTACCTATATGTAAAACTTTGAAATCTCTATTGAATTCGTGTTTTTCATCTATACAATGGGTTGCGAAAATAGAGTCCGTTTTTTTTTATTTATTTTTAAAAAAACGGACTCTCCGTTTTTTTTTTTATTTTTAAAAAAACGGACTATACTTTCACAACGCATTGTATAGATGAGAAACACGAATTCAATAGAGATTTCAAAGTTTTACATATAGGTACAAGACAAAGGACAGAAACTTAATTTATTAGAAACCTTAGAAATTAATATATACACGGTGGCCAGAAAAATGCGGACAAACGCCACGCAGGCCAAATCTTTGTTTAATTCTGAGTTGACAATCTTAATTGAAAAAAGTAGTACAGTGCTTTCTTAAGTCACACGAGCAGCTTAAAAGAATTGTAAATTTGGCAACACCTAATCAGACAAGTACTGTGGCAGTAATCATTTTATTATTTACTATAAATCAGGTAAATACGCAAATTAGCAAGAATTTTATGTTAACATGGATAACAATTTTATTCAAATTTAAAGATAATATGAAAAAATTATAACAACTGTTCAAATTGGTACCCATCAGTTTCCAGACATAATTCAAATCTTCGAGGAAGCGAATTCAAAACGCGCTGCAACATATCCGGGGTGATTAATCGAACTGCCGCCGTAATTTTATTAATTACATCCTCTTCGTTAGCTGGAGGCGTTGCATAGACCTTTTCCTTTAAAAACCCCCAAACGAAAAAGTCCAGAGGATTAAGATCGGGAGATCTTGCTGGCCATGCTATTGGACCGTTACGCCCTATCCACCGATTCGGAAAGTGTTCGTTTAACCAATCCCTGGAAATTCTGGCATTGTGAGCGGGTGCCCCGTCATGCATGTACAACATTTTGGGTCTCAAATTCAGTGGAATATTATCTAGTACTTCTTCTAAAACGTTAACGTACTCAATTCCATTTAGACGATTTGGAAGAAATATTGGTCCAACAACTCGGAGATTTAAAATCCCCAGCCAAACATTTACCGAAAATCTTCTCTGATGTCCAATTTCCCTTACTGCCTTGGGATTTTCGTCCGCCCAAAAATGAAAATTATGGCTATTAAAGACGCCATCTCTCGTAAACAAGCATTCGTCGCTCCAGAGAATATGCAATAAATAGTTCGGCTCTTCTTGAATCCTTTGTAAAACATTGTTACAAAACATTCTTCTGTGGACATTATCGTTCACATACAAAGGCTGCACTTTCCTTGCATGAAACGGATACAAAAGATTTTGAGATAGTGCTGAGTGCACTGTTGTTTTGCTACGAATATTCAGTTCCCGAGCTATTTGTCTTGTGCTGGCCGTCGGATCTTCGTAAACAGCATCCAATATTTGCTCTTCTAATTGAACTGTTCGACGCTCTCTAGGTCTACCGCTGTTACGATAATTCGGTATAAAGGTGCCAGTTTCTCTAAGTCGCTGATCCAATCTACGGAACGTGTTGGTGGATGGATGTCGCCGTTGTGGATACCGTATTTGGTATTCATCTTTTGCCAAGTTTGCATTTCCGTTGCAAAATCCGAATACCATATACATGTCGGCGTATTCTCCAAAGGTAAATAACATATTGTTCAGTATTAAAAACAGCACAAAATGTTTATCTTATTTCAACAGCCAAATGTCACATGAGAAACGTCAAAAATTGACAACTACTTATTACTTTTAAACAAGCAGCCTTACAGTACCACGTTGCCATATGTACTTTAATTTCAAAAAAGCCAATGAAGAAATGTTAAAAATGTAAACCATTGGTATTAATCGATTAGTTACATCAATGCATTTGAGATAATTCCATTTCTAAATTTCACCACAATGATTTTACATAGATAAATTTGACGAATTTTGCTAAATTTTAGCCGTACAACTTAATGTTTGATGGTCTCGTATGCCGTAAGGAAGGACCGTATAACTTTTTTGGATTAAGATTATCGCCTCAGAATTGAACAAAGAATCGTTCTACCTGGCGTTTGTCCGCATTTTTCTGGCCACCGTGTATAGTAAATTAGGTCGTGCTTTAAACGATCAGACTCAGTTCAATTATTCCCCGTTGTTACAATGTTATAGTTTATAAAATACCCCCACTCATTTCCCATGATTTTGTGACACTATATATTATGTTGTAATAATTTTGTATATTCAGTTACTCATCACCTGAGGAAGCCAAAGTTTGGCGAAACAATATTGTAGTGATATTATTAAATAATTTTTGAAACCAAGTTTACGTATTTTATTTATATCACCAGAAACATTAGCAACAGTATATCAAGAATTTTTTAACTGAATTAAAATTATTTCATCGATGTACCTTCTGAGACAAAGTTTTATGTAGAAGAAAACTTCTTTTTCCAGTATTAATTTATTTTTTAAAATATTATTGAATATATATTATTATAAGTTTTCTGTTTTATACTCAGAAGTTTACCTTAATATTTGTAATTTATTTCAGTTTTAACCTAAGAATTATGTTTTTTTTGTTTTTAAGACGCAATATTCTTATTTATGCAGATATTTAGTCCTAAATGGGATTGTTTATGTTTCTACCATACATTTTTTTTTTATATTTGAATCATTTTATTAATGACATGCCTTCATTGGCGATAGCATGAGATTCAAATATTTGTGGATCACCGTCGATAATAAGAGACGGGAGCCATGACTTACTACTAGTAGGCGAGGTTTTGAACTTATTGCATGCGCGATTTTTAAATTTCTCTAAGACATGCGGTATACATTTAATATATATTGCAAACCTATTGAAAGGCAACTCATCGCTTCGCATGTCATCCACTCCCATATTTGTTTACAGTAACTTAAAATGTGACAGTTGTGATTAATAATTATTATTAGTATTGTTGTTCGAAGTGTCTTCTACACGCAAATTACATTAGTCATGGGATACATCAAGCGCTGTGTTCATTGTTGTATTTTTAATAAAATACCGCTGCATCATAGGTGCTCAAATCTAAATAAAGTTTTGATATGATACAGAAACTGAATAAAAATAATAAAGTATGACAGTTTCTAGGATTTAGTTACCTTTACTTCGAGAATCATTTCTTGTTATTGTTAAGATAGATTAAATTCTTCTTTATTGTTAATTATATGCAGTATACTTTTTTGAGTTTTGTTTATTGTGTTTCTAGGCTATTCTATTGTAATCCATTTATTCATAAGCAAGATTTGATAATTACGCACAAATCAATTTTTTGTTCGTTAATGTAAGTGTTGCATTATTTAAACATCTTCTGAGTCAACTAACAATGGTGTAATACAGAATTTGACAATTTTCATAAACCAAGCAAAATTCTTTGCCATATCCGCTTAGATTTACCGCTACATCACGTAACTTCTTCCTATAAACACCAGAGGCGCTCAAGCTTTTTGTTTGAGCCGAATGCACATGCGTCCAATATCTATAGACTTAGCGAATTTGCTAAAGATGCGCCCTTAACAAAAGCATTTTGATGAGTAAAGAAAACTCATGGTGGGTTTATGCAGCGTTCCTTAACTTAGTATTAGTATTAGTCCTAAGATTAGTTTTAACCTTAAAAGTACAGGTTATACAGACATTAAATTTTCAAATTATGCTGCATGAATGGTACGTAGCTGTGTACGTATTACCTCACAAGGTTTAGATCTTGGCTACCGAGCTTTTAACTTAGTCCTAAGAGTTAAAAATTACGAACTTTCAAGGTCGTGTCCTCACGCGGTCCTAAGAAGCTTACGACCATAAGATCAGCTGACTGAACGCTAACACGTACAGTCAATGATCGAACTTTATTAAGACTAATACTAATACCAAGTTAGGACTAATTCACGCTGCATAAACCCACCATCAGTACAAACTTCTCCACAAGGGTTCTTCATCGAAATCGTCAACGCTCTCGCAGCTGCCTCCACTAACATCACCACGCTAGTATCAAAAGAGAAAGTTACATTGCTGCAACTTGTATAAACCACGCATTTGAGAGATAATCTTTGGCGTCAGTGGCGGTTTCTGTAAATGAAAAGTGTGAACACATGGATGTTAAAACTAACATCAAGCAGTAAATAATTACTGTGACTTACATATATACCTTTATACGTAAAACGTATATGTATATATGCATGTGTTAACATGCAAAAATGACATAGGCAGCGATTTAAGTCTTGAAGCCATTGTCGAGAATCTCCACGTACACTGATGAGACCTCATAGGTCGAAACACCGGTGTCTGTGCGTTCGATTATCGGCAATGGTACTTAATGTATGTGTGTATCTCAAACACATGCATATATACATATACGTTTTACGTATAAAGGTATATATGTAAGTCACAGTAATAATAAAATGTATTACTCGATCTTAATACATTTGTGAAGTATAACGCAGACAATCGAAAGGACGCTCCTTTCGATACATCTCATTGACGGAGCAAGTGCGGGACTACGTTGATTTTCTCGATGTCTAGCGGCATAAAGGACGTAGCGGTGGTGGAGAGGGATACGGCAGATTCCATATGAGCTGGCGCACAAATTTAGTGTGCTCCTATCTGTGCTCGATTCGTTGCGGTTAAAGTTTTGTTCGTATCGATCGACATCGACGTTCAGATATCGTGTTTTACGGATAAACTATATTATATATAAATACTAATTATGGATGCGAACAGTTTTACTATGTAATATTTGAAAGACAATTTTAATTCGTTTAGTTATGAACAAAAAATTCAAGTAAAAATTTGAACATACCAAAACCATAACATAATTTGACGCAAACTAGAAACAGCAAATCTAGAGACGTTACAAGAAAATTTGAGGAGGACGAAAATGATGATTAGATTTGTGGGTGCAGTGTTAGTAACAGTTTGTTTTGCTTCCCTTGCATGTTATTTTATCGCGGTGCTGATCTGAGTCATTTGGCCCGAAAAATAAAAAAACATGAGAATGCCCAAGCTCACACTAATGCTCAATTAGAGATGAAGCTGCTGGGAAAAGTAGATATACGACAACAACTCGACAGTGCATACAGACGAAATATTCAACAACAAAATTAACAAGTAAGAAAAAATAAATATATTCTTTCAAAAATTATTGATTGCATAAAGTTTTGCGGGGCTTTTGAGATGGCACTTATAGGCCACGATGAAACGAAAGATTCCTCTAATCCCGAAATTTTCAGAGGTCTAATAAATTTCGGTTCGGAATTAGATATAGCACTAAAAGATCGTTTTGAAAATTCTGTTGTTTTCAAAGGTACTTCAAAAATTATTCAAAATGGGATGTTGGATTGGATGTTGGCAGTTGTTCAAGATAATATTAAAAAAGGAAATTTTGAAAGCTGAATATGTCGCCGATATAGCTGATGAAACTACAGATGTAGCAAATCAATATGACATGTAAGTTTTTTATACGATTTTAGTTAGAAATTTGGATGTTCTTGATTTTGTGAACATCCTACGCTTCCGACCACGAGCCGCCGTTGTTTAGTGTACTTTATTTTTTTGCTATATGCACATTAGTACAATTTTGTTCTACTATATGCATAACATGGTGAGAGTTAAAAGGCAAATATTTGAGTTTTAATAATATACACTTATGTTCGGTATTATCAACGTATTTAAAATGACTTTTATGTTAAGTTTAATTTAAATGTCATACAAGCGTATTATGAACATATTTAAAAGGCCATTTAAGGATAAACGCGCATTTAAGCTAAATGCTCGAATTTCACCACTTAATTACTAAAAGGCGATTTAACGCATGCGTATTTTACATTGATTTACATATCGACATAAAATCGAACATTGCACAGTTATTTAGAACAAATATACAAACCTAGTTGGCTTGATATTATTTTTCGTCTCTTGTATATATAAATAATTTATAAAAAGAATTTGAAATGAATTCTTTATCAAGTGACAGCAAGAATTAATGGAAATAATTCGTAGAAGACGACCAAAAATATTTAAAGCAAGATCACAATCGTTGAACATATTATCTGATGATGAAGTTTTTGAAAGATTTCGATTTACGAAAGAATGTCCTAACAAAATTTTAGGCTATATTGATAATAATATTAAATATGATTATGCAAGAAACCAATGTTTATAACCAATGAATCAATTACAGGTTCTAGGTATGCATCAGCACAAATAAGTACGACACAACTTCTAGAAAACGTGCACACTACTGACAACTTCAGAGTTCATTTGTGCTAAATTCGAATTACTTGTACTAATACCATTACCAATATCTCAAAATATCACATTTACTTAAATGCTGGTTAAATGTACTTCATAATACAGACCACCCATTTAAAAGGGCATTTAATTTAAAGATCTTTTAAGTAAAACTACTTTTAATAAAAGTTGATAATACCGGGCGTTATTCATTTTTATTAAAAGCGGTAAAGAATGACACATTTACAAAAAGCATCTAAGTTCAAAGGTTAAATTTCAGTTTTGAATGTCTGTGCTGTAAACTCTAAAATACATAAGCTGTTACTATGTCATCATTCTATAGTGTTGCCCTGACGATGTTAAACACAAAAGAGTTGCTTTAGGCGTTTGGCCGCTAAAAAAAGAATATTATGAAGGCTCTATTTGTAATGAACTAGTTATACATATAACGCTTATACATTCATTTTATTTCAAACCTTAAAAACATTTCCTGTTCATATTATAGTTAGTACTAGGAAATTTTGTTTAATATTACTGTTATATATTACTCATAAGAATTATTTTCCCTTTTGGAAGGACTAAAATCAAAAGAAAATTATATACTTATTCACTTAATTTAACTTCCTTTTTTTCTGACTTTGTGCTTTCGTCATTTATGAAACATTTTGACAGATTGTTTAGTGATTCTCAAAGTAACTATGTCTATCTGGCAAAAATGTAATTGTTCTCTTGATTTAGATCTCCTGAAAAAAGCTAAGAAAATGTTTCCTCAGTATTTGATATTCGATATAGAATTATTACAACCGCTTGTTTTATTTAATTTTCATTCGAATTAAATACTAAAAAAAATACCAATGAAATTTATTTTTATAAGTAAAAAAAAACTCCTACCTTTAATGTTACATTAAAAGTACTAAACTACAGCCAAGTATATAAATTTGCAATTTCAGCCTTTTGGATGTGGCAACACTTACATACACAACTTGTTAGACTTATTTATGGCATGTAGCTGCGCTTATTTTACAAGAGGACACTGAAAATATGGGCATTCGCTCCTACAAACTGGTAATACCCATACGTTAAACCTTTTTTTATTTTCGACATCCTGAACAAAAACGTTCGGTGAATGGTCTACTATTTCACTTACCAGTTTCCGCAGCTTCGAAATCTACACTGTCTGGTTTACGCCCAGAACATTGATTACTATAAATAACGCGTCGGAAACGAAATAAATGTACAGGAAAGATGAACTGAGTGTGGAATATAGTAAACATTGAAACAATGAATTCTTGAGTACCTAATTAATATGTTTATCTATATAATATCTTCGACATTTGTATTTATAGGTGTGCAATAACGCGAGCACGAATATATAATATATGATCATGATGTCTTTATTCAACATGTAACATTGTATGGAATTGGTTTACATCTGTAGTTAAGATTATACATTTATTTTGATTATTCGACTATCAGATATAATTATTTTAATTACCAAGATAAATTACGATTATAATTAAACCCGAGAGTATTTTATTTCCTGCTTTATCCTTTCCATTTTGCAATTTAATTAAGTAATTAATTCACTAGTATTGGGTAAAGTCCAAAATGCAAATAATATATCCTCAAAATTGTACTGAAAATGCAAATATTGAATATACAAAAAATGTGAAGCCTGTTAAGTATGTAATAAGTACCCTTAGCTGAATTTTGTTTAACTTTGTGTTATATCTAATTATTGCTATTCTTTTGCTATAGATACTGTTCAAAGGTATTGTTTGTATGAAAGAAAAATTATACGAAGAAGAACTTCTAACTTCTCTGTACGAAATAGTTGGATCGATTTATTGATAAAAACATCAATTGTATGCAATTTTTTTTATGTTACAATAAGAATTTGTAGTATTTTTTAATCAATTAATTAACAGTATATATTTTTCAATTTTTGTTGACTAACCGTCATGCCATTTAAAACGTATGTCAACTTAATTCAATAGGAGACAATCATAAAATAGTAGAGTGATTTTGGGAAACACTTTATTACTTTATTATATATTTGTCTACAAATAAATGGATGCTTCTTATCTAACAAGTGTCATTTATTTGTATGTTTTCATTTCATAGTCTGTATTATTTT
This sequence comes from Amphimallon solstitiale, assembly GCA_963170755.1. Taxonomy (NCBI): domain Eukaryota; kingdom Metazoa; phylum Arthropoda; class Insecta; order Coleoptera; family Scarabaeidae; genus Amphimallon; species Amphimallon solstitiale. The sequence continues at coordinate 48,612,545 of OY720676.1, read as the reverse complement.
AAAAACTTGTATAGAATTTCTAATATTAGATATAAAAATATTTAAGATTTAAGGATAATTGGATTTTTCTTTAAGATAAGAGTCTTATCCCAGCTGTGAATTTGTATTAAATTATTTGTAATAAATTAATAGTTCCAACTGGACTACAGAGAATAACTATTCTTAATATAATTCTATCTTTTTTGCTCTTTTAAACAGGCAATAATTTCTCATGTATTTACATATTGCAAGGGCAATTGCTTTCTAAGATTTAATTAAAATGTTGTACATTACGTAGACGTAAATGGTAATCGCTTCAGAAAATTGGCCTCAATGAGGTAAAGTGGTGTCTAAAGGAAGTGTTCTCGGCCCCCTATTATTTATCAGACAAGACAACTATATATGTTTGTGATATGTTATTCTAGTCTAAAAGTTTGTCCTTTATATACGTAATTTTTTCTTAACATTTAGTTGCAGCTGTAATTCTTTTGAACAATTTCCATTTAATTTTCTTTACCGATTTAAATTTTATTATAAATTATTTTTGCTTCTTTTGGAAGTACATTCTATATGCCATGTATAATTGGCTGCTGTATTTAATATGCCTTTTAAGATTTTACCCTTTATTAAATATCCAATGTTTTGGGTCTTTTATTATTAGCAGAATGTTAAATGTTGACCAAAGTCAAGAAACGTTATCTTGACTTTGGTATCAAGATAGCTTTTAGAATTGTATTTATAGGCTTTGTTATATATACGGGGCTCCAAATAAAAAAAAATAGGTGTGCCTAAGACCATACGGTAGAAGTGAAAATTTCATCAATGCGAGGTTAATAATACGAAATACAACTTTTTTTTCGTTCTATATTCATTTACATTTACATTTTCAATTTTCCATTTTTGTTCTATATTACATTTAAAAAAATATATATTTATTATTATTGTGTATACATTATTCTAGTACATTTCGCTCGGTCTGATCAAGTTTTCACTTCAAAAATTCATTCGTACGCATGTATATATACAAATAGACGATATGATAATTCTCATACGAGTACCCGCGCTGGTCTAATGGTAACGTGCCGGCCTTACACCCGGGCGGCTCGGGATCGTATCTGCACGCGGACAAGAATTTTTCGGAAAATAAAAATACAATATTTCGCGTATTTATTCTAAATTTCAATTTAATTGAAATTAAATACCTCTAATCTCTCGCTCCCTTAGTCGACTCGACTCGAGCCGACTTTACCCGAACGAGCGTTACAAGCCGAGCGTGACGGCTCAGTCTCGTTCAGCGCCCAACAATTAATGCATCAACGCGCCCATAGAAGTTTTCAAAAATATATAATATATAAGACTCGTAACAAAAATGGGAGGACAAGTTGTCATTTGTAGCTCCTCTCAGAAGACCCTCAATTTATTAGACATCATCCTACTTCACCACATGGTAGACTTAAGCGTAAAAAGACCCACAAGTGACAAAACATACAAAGATCAGCTTTGCTAATATCGAAATTAAACAAGACACATAATTTTGACTCACTAGTATTCATCATTACGATATAGCTAGGAAATATGTGTTGGTTTAATAATAATATGTATAAGAGAGCATTCATCAACAGTAGCTAGTATTATACTCTGTACCGTGTAAATGTCATACATTCAGCCAACCATATTAGTAAAAATACAAACAAATTGACAAATATAGTAAGCTAATAACAAAAATACGAAGCTCGTCTTCATATTTCCTGCTAGTGCTGCGACATGAAACAATCTCTTTCTCGTTATCGCAGTAATAGAAGTAACTCCGAAGATCTTCTATAAGATAGTGAAAGAAACGTCGGCAGCAGAAGCAATGAAGACTGTTTCAACCCAGAAACTAAGAAGGTTTCTATATATATTCTAATAACGTTTTTGTCAGATATAATATATATACAATACCTTAAATATGTTTAGCCTAATTACTCAAATCTACAAGAAATTTCTTGAATTACTTATGACAGTGACATAAATGATTTGGTGTTTTTCAGTAAATTGTATTTAAGTATTTTGACTTTAAGTAAATGGTTGTTCTAGTAAAATATTCTTCTCTTTAGTTATTAGACATTGCAGATTGCATTATATCATATCTGGCTAAGACTTTATTTGAGTATGTGACAAAACATTACCGGTCTTTGAAGGCCTCAAATAAGAATATATTAAAAAATACTTTTCCTTCCTTGATAAAACAATTCCTTTTAGAGGAACTTATATACGTTTGTCAAATATATTTTGTAGTTTCATTAATAGTTCCTTAATATTTTAATGTTTTAATTAGTTTATGTTTTAAATAATTGATAAAGGTAATATCTATGTTAATGAAATGTTTTACTTTCTATATTATTTAAGTTTACTGACAACCGCTAAACCACGGAAAGGAATTATTTCGGTATTTGATTTTTGATGTCTTGTGCCTTCTGTTTATTTTCCTGTCGCCTTTTACGTACTTTATTTTAAAATACAGCCTAAATTTTGCGTGAGTCTTAATTTTTAGATTAATTACATCTGATCTCATCTATAAAATTATTTGTTTGATACACCAATCACCGGATGACTGTCACTTTCTTTCTTTCTAAGCAGGCAATATTTTTTAATACATTGAACATAAAATTCAAATATGTTTTAAAATGTACAATTAAATATAAACAATGTCAAATATTATATTATTCTAACTATGTCCGATGAGTTAAATCTACAGAAAAGATAGAGAGAATTGTTTTGTAAAAATGTTCAAGGACTATTCACTAAATCGTGATAATACAATATAAGTATTAGAATATAGTTTAATAGAATTTATAAATATTTGTTACATAAAAATGCATGTTAATTAGAGATTTTAGTTAGAGGGAGATATACGGGTATATAATGTAAAAGATAAGGGACAAAAGTTTAGTGGACTTTTAAGCGTGCCTCGTAGGCACTATGATGGAATTTCCGCAGGACATTAACATATTTTGCCTTCGAGATTTATATTTCTCCCAGGTTAGCTGTTGGGAATGTAATTAAAAAAAATATTTCTGAGGGCGAAGAGCTAAAGTAACAGATCGATTGAATATTTTACACGCACAAACTTACATTGTTTTATTTTCGTATAAATGTACGCAGATATTATGTTGGCACATATTTAAAGCTAACAAATATTATGAAAACATACGTATGAAATCTGTTTGTATTACGTATCTGTAAAATTGGAATACCTTCCGGCATTTTTGCGACATAGCTTCACACAAAACGAATATTTAATGTTTGCACAAAAAACGACATTTTTTCAAAGCATAAAATTAAACGTGACATTCAACGCTTGCTTTCTCTCAATTTCGCGGAGATCTCTCGGCTAAAACGACAAAAAAAACGAACATAATTACAAACGAAATCAGGTAATTATCTTTCGAAAGAGACGCCCTGTTATTTTCATTGCAGTGGTCGACTCCATGTTTAGGGGATAAATAAATTTCATGGCGCATTAGAGGACCTTGCCGGGCATCCTAAAACTCGTCCGGGTTACTTTGGTCAGAACAAGTTTGTCAACCAAAATGGATAAACGGGTAAAGGGTCTAATTATCACAGCGCGCCTACTACAGAACGTATTAAATGACCAGAGAGACTGAGGATTCTAGAAATTGGATTCCTCAGTTGAAATTCATTTATGGTCTTTAATTGTATAATTCAATTCGCCAAAATATCTTATAATTTACCACTGGTAACTTGTTGATGAACAAATATTGTAGTGGCGAGTGCGTTTATATTAATTTTACCGTATACTCAACTATAAAACCTATATTCGTGGACTTAACGTTCAATGTCGGTATAATTAAAGTGAACATTAACTGATTAACTTTCGCCGTTCTATAAATCACTAGGGGAAATCCGCTATCTACTCTATTCTACTGTTGTATGGATTTTCAGGATACAACATTGAGTATCTCGTATCCACACAATTCGACTTTGTTACGGTAAATATTTAATTATTAATTGGTATTGAAATTGAGAATCTAATACCGAAAACACAGTCATATTCTTGCGAGGCGTGAGTAATAGAGTAGTTGAATTTAATTTCCTATTAGCTTTCAATTCTAATTAAATATCAATTTCATTCGATAAACACATTCCTCCCTAATTTAAGTCATGTATTTTGTGAAAATATATCCTAGAATTGAAAACGATCTCTTCGACCTTTACACACAGACGTTACTACTAAACTCGCAAACTGAAGTTGCCAAAATTACATATCGTATAAATGTGTCGATTGCATTAGCAGATAGATCAATTACTATATGCCTAGCGCGAAAATTCAGAGATAACATTACTGCTTTGGTAACAAAATTCCATGAAATAATAATTTCGTGTATACCGAGTGATCGAAGTTTTACCGCTACCGCCAAAATTGATCTTATTTATAGAGAAGAAATATTCAAATTTTGTTAGGTTTTTATTAGGTTTGTACACTATAAACTTAATAAAAAAAAAAACTGCAAAATGTTTAGCATGTATCAGTGGCAGCCAAAAAACAAAACATTCAAAAAAAATTCATTTTTGGAATCAACTTTTTTTTCATTTTCATTTTTTGAAACATATTCATCTATATAAAAATCAAAAATTTAGCTTTGTATTCCTTAAATTTTAAGATTAGTTTAAATTCCATTTATAATTTTTTGTACTCACCGCCTGTAAAGTGACAATTGGCGCATGTGTAGCTCGACTAGGAAAGAGGTTTTCCCGGTCGAGGCGACTGCAAAAATTGAAAAAAACACTGGCACTTTGGGACATTTAAAAAAAAACCTAATTCGGTATAAAATTTAGTCTATAAAACACTACTTCCCTCCACTATTCTTCACTAAGAGTTGGGGAAATAGGAGTAAGAATTAAAAAGTCTTCCAAAAAATTTGTGGCGCCATCTATTTGACCACATCGACATTTCATATTGGCAGTTTAGAATTTTTTGTATTTAAACCAAGAAAACGCAATAAATGTACTATAAATTTATAAATATAAGAATAAATACCTCATGCTTGCCTTGTGTAAGAATATAATAACTTAATTTTAGGGAAAGGTGAGTAATAGTTACGTACATGAAATGCTTAAATTAATTAGGTAATCTATCTTAGGTTAGGTATGATGCTAATGACATTAATCAATAATATTTTTTTAATTTAATGTACAAAAAATATTGTACAGACCACTTGCGTGAAGACATCTTCCACGCATTCGCGCAATTAAAACACAAAGATCGCTCATGCGGGAAAATATTCTTCCCGCACTTGGTTCGTAAATAACTATAATACCTGCCTGCACTAATTTCCGATCTTCGGCAGCAACTCAAGGTTTACCGCCACCAGCAAATAATTCTTATTTATAAAATGATTTTTTTTATACTATTTCGTGAGTGTTTGTATCAATAAAGCACATGTAAGGCACGTTACAAGCGCACACAATAACCCACTTGTTAAACTACTATCAAATACATAAAGAACAAACAATCTGTGTGCTCCAATACCAAGTATGAAATGTATAAAAAAAAAAAAATTGTTGAAATGCTGAGTTGGAATAAAACACTCATTTATCGAATTATAGTGGTATAAAAAATATAAAAGTTGTTTTATTTATTTATAATAGGGAATATCCCAAAGTAACGGCTTCCAGTATTAATTTTTACTTTCTTATACGTAGTATAAGGAAGTATTGTGATGATGAAAATTTTCGACCTCGAGATTTTTGCAGATGTCCACGTTTTGAGGTCCCCTGATACCAAAAAAGTGGTTTTTAAAAAATGTCTGTGTGTGTGTGTGTGTGTCTGTGTGTCTGTCTCTGTGTGTGTGACCACGATAGCGGTCAAACCGCTATAGATATCAATTCCAAATTTTGTATTTACGAATATAATCTCCCTCTTGAGAACTGATTAGATTTTGAGCAAAATCGCCAGACCGGAAGTAGTAGTTTACTTCAGTGAAAAAATCGAATTTTGCAAATATTTCGTCAATTACTAAGTTTAAACAAATTTATAAAGAATTCAAATGTACTCAAAATTAAATTTGAGAAAAATTCTTTTAATAAAGTTTTTCGAAATTCCTACCGGAAGTAGGTCTTTTACTCTTATCGAAAATCAGTTTTTTGCGAATATCTCGCAAGTCATGCTTTCTAGGCAGGTACATTACGAGTATAAAAGTATTTAGAACATACTTTTAAATATCTTTTGTATAAAAAAAATTTCAAAATTCAGACCGGAAGTACCACTTTTACTCTTATCGAATAGCGATTTTTTGCAAATATGTCGTAAATTATGCATTCTATATATATTTATGAAGAGTACAAAAGTATGTAGAGTTGGATTTGGAATATTTTTTGTATAAATGAAATTTCAAAATTCGGACCGGAAGTAACACTTTCATACGTATAAGAAAGTCGTGTGGTGGCCACACCTCATTTTTATGTTTGTGTACAGGGTCAGTTTTTTCCGATGTTATAAAATAAAATAATATGGGAAAAGAATTGCAGTTTTAAAAGTTCTATTTAATTAGAACTTTGTTTGTTGGAAAAAGTGGTTTACTAGATATTTTGCAAAAAATATTTCTTTTGTCCATCGTAAATTCGGCCTCATATGTCCGGTCTGTAATTATTGTATCCATATTATTGTCTTGATCATAAAAGAAAGCAAACTCTAAAATCATCATAGGATTTCATACATACTTGCAATGCGAGTAAAAAGCCGAAATAAGATTGCAATAACATCCCAAATAAAAAAAAACCCGGTGATTTACGAGTATTATATTTACATTAAGTGTATCTTCATGAATATACCGGGTGTCTGTTTAAGCTCGGCCACCGGCCATATCTCGGCAACCGTTTATCGTACAACCTCGCGGAAAAAATCTTGATAGTAAAATGAAAGACGGGAATTACAATAAAAATATTTTCAAGTTTCCAAAATGATCGCAAGGGGGCGCAATTCTCAAAAAAAATTAAAAATACGATAATTTTTCATTAAATTCTAGATTAAGATAGATTAAAAAATTTACTAGCAAAATTTTTAGACGTTTTTATATAATTTTCATTTGAAACTTTTTGATCTAACTCCCATACGAAGGGGAGAGTGGAGGGGGGTATGTCTGCGCACAAAAGTAGGTATAACTTTGGTTTGCCCGAACGGATTTTAATGTTTCTGGGCTCATTAGATAGAGAATTTTACAAAGAATTGAAGGATATGTAGCACGAAATTACGTGGTTGTCAAAGAAAATAACAGGGGGCGCTGTTCTCAATATATGTATATTTCTTGTTTTTCTTTAAAATTTCAAATTGAACGGTATATTTTTAATATTGTAATATTGAAGCACATAAAAAACTGAAGAGAATGATGAAAACCGGAAGTTGCTACCTTTTTTGTTGACAATGATATAGTCATACGAAGACAATCCAGAAAGATAAAACTCTTTAAATATAAATTTATTTATTTATTGGGAGTCATAATTTTGTTTTAATTTTAATAGGGTCTCTAGACAGTGTATAGTACGTTTTCATTTGAAATTTCATCATACTCTTCGCTAAATGTATTTATTTCAATCTTTTTATCGATTTTTTAATTCATTCCATATGTTACTTTAGCTTCTCCTTTCAAATGCTTTTAAATACTCTAGCTATTATTTTTTAAATATCATTTCTTATCCTTTCCAACATTGAAATAAAATAATAATAGTGAACAGTGTAGTTTTCTTTTTTTTTTTAATTTTTTCCCTAAATTACCCCGAAAGAAGACATTATTGAGTATTTATTCACCTTGCCAGATGTTCTTGATGTTTATTTATGGGACAGAATAAAAGATATAGTTTATCACAAAAAGCCGAGTACAACAATTGCTGCCTCCGAAATGGAAGTAACTCTGCTCTCTACTAATCGACAAGTAAACGAGTATTGAAAATGAAGGTGAACACTTTGAACATTTGTGAAGTTGATGTTTTTTTTTTATTTACTTTCTGATATAAATATATTTTTTTTCCTTTATATTACTTGGTCAATATATTTTCGTATTTATGTTTAGGTATATAATAGGTTCTTTTATTTACTTTCATTTCAGGCGGGGATGATTTAGATATCAATTTGTGTACTCTTTCGTTACTAATGAGTAAATGATTTCATTATAACTAATGCATTAAATTATATTGTTTTTTTTTTCTCGTTATTCTCTACTTAGTTCATGAGTTATGGAAATTATTTTTGCTGTTTTCCTATAATTAGATCTACCTATATCATTTGGGTGATAAAGATATATTATTATTATTATTATTACTATTATTATTATTATTATTATCATTATTATTATTATTTTATTTCAATGAAATTCACATGAAATTTAAAAATAGCTAGAGAATTTGAAAACATTTAAGAAGAGAATCTAATATAACATATGCAAGAATTAAAAAATCGGTGAGAAGATTGAAATAAATACATTTATGGAAGACTATGATGAAAATTCAAGTGAAAGCGAACTATACACTGTCTAGTGACACTTAAAATTAAAATAAAGTTATTACCCACAATAAATAAATAAATTTATATTAAAAATTGTTTATTTTTTTTGGATTGTCTTCGTATGACTATATCTTCGTCAAGAAAAAAGGTAGCAACTTCCGGTTTTCATCATTCTCTTCAGTTTTTTATGTGCTTCAATATTACTATATTAAAAATATGCCGTTCCATTTAAAATTTTAATGAAAAAACAAGTAATATACATACATTGAGAACAGCGCCCCCTGTTATTTTATTTGACAACCACGTAATTTCGCGCTACATGTCTTTCAATTCTTTGTAAGACTCTCTCTCTAATGAGCCCAGAAACATTAAAATCCGTTTGTGCAAACCAAAATTATACCGACTTTTGTACGCAGATATACCCCCTCCCCTCTTCCCTTCGTATGGGAGTTAGATCAAAAAGTTTCAAATGAAAGTTGTATAAAAACGTCTATAAATTTTGCTAGACATATTTTCAATCTATCTTAATCTTGAATTTAATGAAAAATTATCGAATTTTTAATTTATCTTGAGAATGTCGCCCCCTTGCGATCATTTTGGAAACTTAAAAATATTTTAGTTGTAATTTCCGTCGTCCATTTTACTATCAAGATTTTTTCCGCGAGGTTGTACGATAAACGGTTACCGAGGTATGGCCGGTGGCCAAGCTTAAACACACACCCGGTATATAATGTATTTACGTTGAAACTGTCTTGCTGGAAAGATTGACTATTTCATTCATAATAAAGTTATAGCTCGATCTACAAATATTAGACAGAATATATACTTTAGATTGGCAACCTTATTGTTGAGAGGACTGTACACTTCAGATATTGCTACTTACCTCATTCAAATTAAAATTATATCACCTCCAGGAATAAAAATTGTTATTAACACTACCTACTCACACACACGTTCACAATACAAATTCAAAACCACTAAATACCTAATAATTTGAGTTACCTATACTAAAAGTAAATGAAATGTTGTTAAAATGTATAGTACAGATGTTTTCTTCATGCATCTTGTATAGGTGGTTGTCAAACAGGATACATTGTTGCATTGATTTTCACCAGTTCTGAAAGTAGAGATTTAAATATTACTTGATATATTTGTATATGAAATATTATTTTGTAAAACCTTGTTTAATGAACACTATTGATAAGAAATGATAATTAGTGATGAATTTTGAAATATAAATGCAATAAAATGATGAATAGTTTGCGCGGTTAAATTGAAATTTTGGAACCGTCAGAATTTGACATTTAAAAAATAAGGTAATAGAAATGGATATTAATTTTCTGAAGCATATAAAATGTATTCGAAAATTAAGTAGAGAATTAAAATAGTAAGTTATCGGAATTTTAAAAAGTATTTAAAGCATTCAATGATATTTTAAAATCTTTGTTGGATAAATATAATGTGTGGAAAAAAGTCATTGGATGAATGGAATTAATTAATTATCGTCAAGGAAATGAGGAGTTGAAGAAAAAACATTCTAAAAAAATTTAGAACGCAGCGGATGTATTTTTCGGGAAGACTAAGTTTTTCTCCGATAAATACATAGTAAAGTTATCAATTATAGCGTAAAAGTGTAATAGAAGTGATTAAGTTAACTGAACTCATAAAATATCTCATTGTTCGTAATTCTATTATCATTACGTATAAAAGTATCTGCAAATAAACACTCAATAAGAATAAAAGAGTGCTTGATTATAAACGAGTACTATACAGATTTTAAATAGTAGTAAAATTTATAACTTATCTTGTTGCATTTATATAAATTATTTCCGTAAAATATTAATCACATTAAATCTCAATTGGTTGATTAGACAGGTTTGCTACACTTCCATATATGTTATTGTGGTATTATATAAAGATCACCATGATTATGTAAAAAAAAAGTCGATTCCAGAAAAAAATTTTAGCCCCTAACTCATTTTAACATTTTTCAGAATTTTTTTAATTAATTATGTAATGTACTTTTCAGTCTAATGTTACATGAAATTTGCTTCTTTTTTCTTGATAAATAAAATCCATATCGGTATTGTAACCAAAACGTTTATTTTTAGAACAGTTATTAAATAGTTTTGAAAATTCTGCAACAGATATTACAGGTAAATTATGCATTATATAGACCGTTTCAACTCCATTATGCAGTACAGTTCTTATGACAATTGATTTCGTGCTGCTTTTATGTACAGTCCCCTAATATAATAATTTTCCTAAGTCGTGTTATTGGTTTTTCTTCAATCATTTGTTTCATTACATGAAAACTTAAATGTCAACTTTGTTTGTTTTGATTAATACTTTCTCTTACATAACATTGACTATTGAACCTGTTTTGCTTTTACCTTAGTATGTTGACCTTGGAATAGCCTTGAACCCACCCACCTAATGAAAAATAAGCATTACCGTTGCATTTCCCCCTCTGAATCAACTAACTTATGTCTGAAAAATTTTTTTCAAAAACCTCTTGCTGGCGAGATATTTTTTGCAACTAAGCGTACGTCTCTTTAGCATTATTTGGCATATGAGCGGTCTCGAATCAAAAATTGCAATGTCCAAAAATGTATCGTTTTTTGAGCTCTATTACGCCTATGGAAATGGTTTGTATTAAAGTCGGAAATTTCCTATGGTAAAACGTGTCTGAAGTATGTAATCAACCATTACAGATTTTTCAAAAACCAATTTCCAACCATTATTAAAATCTCAATTCTGTCCTATTCAGTTAAAAGTGTTTTTTGTTCTTAACTTCAAAATTTAGATTGGCCTTTTACAGTTTAGATAACTGTCTAACTTTTCCAAGTAAAGTTGATTTAAATTACTTCAAAATTTAGACTGGCTTTTTACAATTTAGATAACTGTCAAACTTTTCTCAGTTATGTTGATTTAAATTAAGATTTTTGTTAAAATAATTTTTACTTTGTAAATGAGTTATTTATTCAAAAAAAAATGTTATGTAAGGTACCAATTTCTCTACATCACTGTTTAAGAAGTAAGAAGGTTTATTAAAAACTGAAAAAAAAAATGAAGTGTGGCCACCACACGACTTTCTTATACGTATGAGCTTTTCAAACTATACAATTTTAAGAATTTTTTTATACAAAACTTATTCAAAATCCTATTCTAGGTACTTTCATTCGCTTAATAAATTGCTATAGAATGCATACTTTGCAAGATATTATCAAAAAAGTGCTCCTCGCTAAGAGTAAAAGTGCTACTTCCGGTCCGAATTTTGAAATTTGATATATACAAAAAATATTGCAAATCCAGTTCTAAATACTTTTGTACTCTTGATAAATATATATAGAATGCATAACTTACGACATATTTGCAAAAAATCGCTATTCGATAAGAGTAAAAGTGGTACTTCCGGTCTGAATTTTGTAATTTTTTTTATACAAGAGATATTGAAAATTATGTTTTAAATACTTTTATACCCATAACGTACTTGTCTAAAAAGCATGACTTGCGAAATATTCGCAAAAAACTGATTTTCGATAAGAGTAAAAGACCTACTTCCGGTAGGAATTTCGAAAAACTTTCTAAATAAAATTATTCTCAATTTTAATTCTAAGTATATATGAATTCATTATAAATTTGTTTAAACTTAGTAGTTGACGAAATATTCGCAAAATTCGATTTTTTCGCTGAAGTAAACTGCTACTTCCGGTCAACCGATTTTACTGGAAAACTAATCAGATCTCAAGAGGGAGATTATACACGTAAATACAAAATTTGGAATTGATATCTACAGCGGTTTGGCCGCTATCGTGGTCACAGACAGACAGACAGACACACAGACAGACAGACAGACAGACACACACACACACACACAGACATTTTTTTAAAAACCACTTTTTTGGTATCAGGGGACCTCAAAACGTGGACATCTGCAAAAATCTCGAGGTCGAAAATTTTCATCATCACAATACTTCCTTATACTACGTATAAGAAAGTAACAGGCAAGGTTGTCATTTAAAAAAATGGTGATGACGTCATTGTGTACAAACCAGTGACGTCATTCACAAAAATGTTCGTCAAAAGACGGCATTTTAAACACAAAAAAATTACCTGTCAACGCTTTTATAAATTTTATTCCAAACTTTATCACCACACCGTATAATAATATCCAATATCTGCGATAAAATGTCCAATTGTAGAAATTATAATTCAGGGTTGGTTTTATGAATATTTCCAAAAATTCACTACCCAATAAACAGTTTTGAGCGCCATCACGCAAACAATGGTGCCTTCCATTAAGCGAGTAAGGTTTTTAATTAAAATTAATTGTTTAGTTAGGACGACGCCATTTTATATATACATCCACCGACACACCACATATGCAGGTACGGGAGAAACGGAAAATTTTCCATTCCCGAGCAAGGCGGTAGCACATTTACTGGCGACGGATCGTATTTTGGGTATTCGGATAAAATAGGATGCGTGTTGGGGCCAACGTGAAGCCTGTTATCCTTTATAGAGTGGAAGTTAATGGGAATGTAATGGTCGAGAAGTGTGTCACAATGTATCTGAGTACACTCGGAAACTTTATGATGGCCGCTAGTGTTTTATAATTCAAGAGAAGGAAGTACTTCAGACAATGGCAGAACTGGATGAGACTCGAATATATTTTAAAAAGAACCGTTGCGACGGCGATGGTGAAAAATAGAAAGAAAAAATTCTCGGATGGTGGAAAAAGCCATGAAAATTTTAGTAGTTCTCGCCTTCTCTCTCTGTATTCTGATGTTCTACTATTAACGGACACAATTAACGTTGAATTTGTGTTCTACTTTAATTTAATTAAATCATAGCCGTGTACTTGTGCTACAACTATTTTGCAAATTCAAGAAATTTATTTCTATGTATTGTGTTCCTAGCAGTTCAGATCTTTTTAAACAAGCAACGTTTAATTACATTTCAAAATTATGACAAAAATTCAGAATATTTTCTCATTCACGTCTGTATTTATAAATACATATCGTAAAGAATTTAATTTTGCTACATGACCAACTTGTTTAAAATAAAAAGTAAGAATAGTAAATACTGCACCTTGTATAAATTGACTTGGAGACAATATGTAACAATAAGTAACAGAATTAAATATGTAATGAACGTATAATTACATCTCAATTAAATAATTGGAACTGCTATTACTAATGTCATTAATGCTACCTGATCATTGTACTGTTAATTTCGTCAAACTTTATACTAAAATCCTACCGTCTAATTCTAGTATTCTAAGAAAAAACGGTAACTAAAAGCGATAACGTTGTTCATTATACTTATACGAGGTAGGCGTCATAAATTCTCGGCCAGATATACAAAAAAGAAACTGGGAACAATATTAGAATTTTTATTTTTCAATGTAATCTCCCTAACTTCTATACATTTATTACAACGATTAGGTAATAATTCGATACCCTTGTAAAAATAATCTGAAGTTTTTCCGTCAAAATGTTTTATAACAGCTGCTTGCAACTTACTGTCGTCCTTTTTTAAATTAGAAAACAAAAAAAATCACAAGGAGCCATATCCGGACTATACGGTGGATGTTCCAATTCCTGAAAACCCCATTTGCGGATGGCAGCTTGTGAAATGGCGGCAGTATGAACGGGAGTATTGTCGTGCAATAATCGCACACCTTTTGTCAATATTCCACGACGTTTTGAACGAATACTGTTCCGTAATTTATGCAATAAAGACGCATAATATGTGCCGACACTTTTATTGCGCTCTTTAAAGTCAATTAACAAAATGCCCTCACAATCCCAGAATATTGTGGCCACCTTTTTCGTTGATTGAACGACTTTCGCCTTTCTGGGACGAGGTTCATCAGGTCGCCGCCATTCCATGGATTCCCTTTTCGATAGAGGATCGTAAACCAGAACCATTGTGGCATCCCCTGTGAGAATGGACTCCAAAATCGGTTTTGGGTCATCTCCACACATGTTTAAAAACGACTGCGCACATTCGACTCGACGTTCACGTTGGAGAGCAGAAAGAAGTCGCGATTACAATCTAGCAATAATTTTATTCATACCCAAATGGTCATGGAGAATTCGGCACACTTGTTTCGGAAATGTTTGTTATCACTGCTACTTCCTTCACTTTCAAACGGCGATCTTCTAGCACTAAATGTTGAATAATTGAAATTTGTTGAGGTGTTATCACTTCAATTGGTCGACCCGACCGATCAGCATCTTCCATATCCCAAGTTTCGTTGCTTTAGACATTTTCGTGCTCCAGTCTTGTTGGTTGGCTGGTTACTAAAAACTACTAGAATTCGAACCGCCATATTTTTAGTGTACACCTTGCGTATGTGCATGCATGACGTGACGGAGTTTGAACACGTTTTAACCTGTATAAGCCTGTCAGGCCGAGAATTTATGACGCCTACCTCGTAATTGCTTATGTGCGCGGACTGTATTTTACACATGATTGTTTGACGCTTAGATGCATATAACCTCGTAAAATAATTTTATTTGTAATAACAATAAAATAATTGATTTAACATCAGTAAAGAAAGAAAATTGATGGGATCAATAACAAAAGCAATCTTGAGATTTTAAAAATCAAAATTATAAATTCTTATCGCTAATTAGTTTTTAAGTGATATAAATAGGCAAAATTAATAATAGGCCTAGAGGGTTCAAGAGTATAAGTAAAGGACTGTGGTTGAAGGAAATTCTAAGGCGACGCTGAGGCAGTCAGTATGTCGTAGAAGTTACATTCGTTTTTCTTTTCCTATCTTTACGAGCGCCCTGTCAAATCATTAATGTCAGAATCTATAACAACAAAGTCAGAATTGCTAACAACAAATGTGCTATACAATAAATAGTCAAATATGTAATTTTGTTAATATGGTATAGGGATGAAGCGCTGTTATATTTTACGATAAAATTTTTGTTCAAACAATTTTAATGAATTTAAGGGGACTTAGATGCGAAACGCATGCATAAGCAAAAACAAACAAAAGTATCATAAAAATTGTGTTTTATCTTAGCAGATTGCTGATTGTTGATTTAGGAATTAATAAAATTACAACATGTTGGATTCCGAAATAGTTTACTTTCGAAGAGCTTTTTTCGAAAATTATAAACGGTAATTACGTCGTGCTACACACAAAAAATAATTGGTAATAAACATATGGTAACTTCATATATGTGCGAACTGTTGATACTTTCAAATAAAGCTTATGATAGTCTTGCATATAAAGACAAAGCAATATTTGAGGGAGCACGTGACATTTTTTTTGATTGTATTATATTGTTTTGAAACGATTACTCGATATAATTAAGATAAGTAAAAGGTGTGTTAAAATTGACAATTTGAGAATTGAGTTTATATTTCTGAAAGCACTGAGTTGAAGATTGGATTATATTTAGTCCAAGAATGTAAGAATAATACTCTCAAAATGATTTAATTTCTTGGAATAAATATTTCAAATTCTTAAGTCAGTTTGAATATATAATTTA
Source organism: Amphimallon solstitiale (assembly GCA_963170755.1). NCBI lineage: Eukaryota > Metazoa > Arthropoda > Insecta > Coleoptera > Scarabaeidae > Amphimallon > Amphimallon solstitiale. The sequence continues at coordinate 48,596,546 of OY720676.1, read as the reverse complement.
AACATATCTTAAATTTGAAATAAATTGCAGCATACTTGAAATTCAAGCAATTTGTCTTTAGTTTGAGAGTTATATATTTGAATTTAGATTATGGGTGCCGCATACGCGAATACTTGCTCTTAGAACATAGTATATGTACGTTTGAAACACAAGGGCAAATATAGTAGTTGCCATTGAATGTTAACGACACTAAATGGTTTAAAACGCACAAAGCTCTTACTAACCCAACTATATGTGTCTTTGCCTACCATTCAGACCCTCGCCGTGGTTACGAAATAGGTATAATAATTGTCACCACTCATACATTAAGGTTTATCAAGGTCAAGCATATATGAAACCCTTAGATGATATAAAAGGTAGGGTAGTAGTGCAAAAAGTCAAATGGTAGTTGTACGAACACATACACAAGACCAACAAAGTAAACAACCTCAATTTATTAAATAAACAACAAAATCGTTAAATTTTTAATATAACAAAAAAAACTACTGATGTTGAATTTGAACAATTTAAACGCATCGTTACTTAGTTGCCAAAAAAAAGTGTCTTTACTATTTTCAAGATATTACAGAAAGTAAAATGTAAAGAGGCAAGTTAAATGTTGAAAGTTGAAAGATTAAAGCGTATAAATTGAATACATACATATATAAATTAAAATTTATATGCATAAAATTGATGCACACTCTGCTCTGGAGTCCGGCATTCCAGCTACAAACGCACGGACACGTGTTTCGATCTTCAAGATCTCGTCAGCGTGTGAACGTGGTTTGCTGGAATGTCAAATGATCTCCAAATCTCCCGCATTTGTCATGCTCCCTGGCATGACAAATGCCTGTGAGAAAATCTCGGCGACATCTGCCATGTGAAAGCAACGCGTCAGGGATATGTGATCTATCGATAACTAAGTTATCATATTTTAGATCACTGGAGATATATGTGTGCATCACAGTATTTCGTCAATAGGTGGCGTACCGATATCCAATGATAAAAGGGTACGTGGAAAAATCTCCAAGAGATATCTGTCGGAGATGTTTCCACGTACTCTTTTATCATTCAAAGCGTATAAAATCAAAATTAATTATGAGCAATAAAATATTAAAAGCTGATGAATTTGATAAAAACTACACATAAAAAAATAAAGCTTACAATCCCCAAGCATTCCGTAAGTCAATAAAAGGGAACCACCTATGCAACCACCATGCATAATAATTCAAATCACAGATAAAAGGAAGAGAAAAAAAATAAGTGTTCTAAGTATTTCTATAAACTCTTAATAAATCTCTATAGAATGTATAATTTGCGAGATAAAAAACTGCTGTTCGATATGAGTAAAAGTGTTGTTTCCAGTCCAAATTTTGAAATTCCTTTTATACAAAAATTATTCCAAATCTAGCTCTAAATACTCTTGTACTCTTGATAATTCAGCATAATTTAAGAGATATTTGCAAAAGAAATTGCTGTTCGATGAAAGTAAGTGTTACTTCCGGTCCGAATTTTACATATTTTTATTATACAAAAAATATTTTTAGCCAGTTTTTTGGTATTAGGGAACATCAAAACAGGGACATCTCCAGGTCGACCATTTTCGTCATCACAATACTTCCTTAAACTGCGTATAAGAAAGTAAAAAATAAATTAATAATTGTCCAAGAATATAATTTAAAAATAAAATATACTTAAAGTGACTTGTAATGTCTATCAATTATCCTGTTGAAAATTTAAGTTACTTTAATAAATGCACTTATTATCAAATTACTTAATTTGGTTTTTCAAAGCAGTAGTATAAATCGTGCATATTTCCCGAAAATTACCAACCCGCACTCCTAAATATACAATGAATACTGTTCCACTAACATTTGAAGTATCTCACTTCTAATATAAAAGGGAAAAGCTTAACATTAAATCAATAGTTGAATGTTTGGAGAAAAGTAAATATACACAACAGAGTTGAAATACTTCTCAAAAGGTTTGACTTTCTAAAGCGCCAATAAAACATTGTTTGAGAGAAAACAATTACTAAACGTGGTGAATGACTTCGAGAAGCACAATCATGATCTGTTATATTAAGCTTTTGTTTATGTGTCTATCTCATTTAGATATATCTACAATCCCTGGCAATCGAATTAGACTAACAATAGAACAGTATAAAATCAAATTGAAACCCCTGCTCTCTTTTGGATGAACAAATATATCAAGTGACACTGATGTTACTTTTCTACAAGAGTGCACTGATACTATTAACTAGAATACGTCTGTTATCTGCTCTTGAATATTAACAAAGTTTTTCTTTTATAATTTAATTATCTCTTTGCTATTTGCTAATATGTTGACAGTTTCTTGTTAAAATTAGATTGGATTATATATTAAAATGTACCAACTTTACAATGTTTATTTTTTAAAAAAATTGCTGATGCTCATAACTACCATAATAAATGTTCTTTTTCGTTGGGATTTTAATATTAGTATTGTTTAATTTTTACATAGGAATCTTAAAGAAATTCAAATATTAAAGTTGATTTATAAACTTATACGTTTAATTTTAGAACCATCAAGAATTACTTCCTCGCCTTCAATATGTATTCCACGATGACTAATATATTAGAATGTTCTATGTCTCTCCGGAATGCGTGACGTCGTATCTTTTGTAGTTGCGACTGCCCTTCACGGTATAGCTGCAAAACTTGATATTTATTGGCATATTGTCCAGTGGGATTACGATTACTGTTAGAAAGTAATACCAAATACATATTAACATGTCGTGTCATTCCTAACTTCATTCCTAATTCTCCATCAGTTGGATTTGCAGAACCCTAATATTATTAATAACATCTGTTGAATTAACGTCAATAACTCCGATAGGTGTCATTGGAGCTTTCGCATAGCTATTGTATACGTCATGTCGATTATAAATTAAATTATTTAGTCTTATCCCTGAACAACCAATGGAAACATGTTCAGAAGTAGCAGTACCAGTTAAAATTGTTCCAGAATTAAAAGCTATTCGTTATTCTTGTGGAACTATCGAAACATTTACATGTAATACTTTTGCTTTACTACTAAATGCAGATAATTCGGATTGATTCATATGAAATCGCAACATATCAGCTGGTAATGTTGCTAATGGAGTACATAATTCTACTAAATTACCTACATCTATATTTCCAATTTCTCGTTTGTTAATAATTTTTAATAGACAAAAACACTTAAATGCGTACAATGGAAAAATGCTAATATACCAACATTTTGCGTAAATAGAGTTCTTTCTTCCTTTTATGTTGCCTGTTGCCTTCTCTAATGAGAAACTAGCAAAAATCTCCCATCATGACGGGATCCCACCTACCTAGATATTTTTTCTCCATTTCTGCAATCTCTTGATGGAAACCTTTCCCCTGTTCATCACTCGTCTTGCCTAAATTAGCAGGAAAGAAATCCAAATGTTAATGCAAAAAATTAACTTTCAGCGATATTCGACACACTAAATTTCTATAGTTTTCTGGCAAGTTAGCCACGATATCTTGGTGGTTTTCACTGTTTTGATTTTTCAGAAAATATTTGCAAATATTTTTAAAAGAAATCCATGCTACCAGCTTTAAATCATTCGTGGTACTAATATTCATTGGCGAACTTTCGCAGCAGACAGCTTTGGAAACTTATCCTTTAAGTTTCCAATTTAAAAATTAGTTCGCTCAATCCTAATGGTGCTACCATCAAACCGCTCCATCAATATAATACTTATGACGCCATGTGTAGGAAAAAAAATGAGGTGTGGCCACCACACGACTTTCTTAAACGTATGAAAGTGTTACTTCCGGTCCGAATTTTGAAATTTCATTTATACAAAAAATATTCCATATCCAACTCTAAATACTATTGTACCCTTCATAAATATATATAGAACGCATAATTTACGACATATTTCCAAAAAATCGTTATTCGGTAAGAGTAAAAGTGTTACTTCCGATCCGAATTTTGAATTTTTTTTATACAAAAGATATTTCAAAGTACGTTCTAAATACTTTTATACTCATAATGTACCCGCCTAGAAAGCATGACTTGCGAGATATTCGCAAAAAACTGATTTTCGATAAGAGTAAAAGACCTACTTCCGGTAGGAATTTCGAAAAACTTTATTAACACGATTTTTCTCAAATTTAATTTTGAGTATATTTGAATTCTTTATAAATTTGTTTAAACTTAGTAATTGACGAAATATTTGCAAATTTAGACTTTTTCACTGAAGTAAACTACTACTTCCGGTCTGCCGATTTTGCTCAAAATCTAATCAGTTCTCAAGAGGGAGATTATATTCGTAGATACAAAATTTGGAATTGATATCTGTAGCGGTTTGACCGCTATCGTGGTCACACACACACAGACACACAGTCAGACAGACACACAGACATTTTTTAAAAGCCACTTCTTCGGTATCAGGGGAACTCAAAACGTGGACATCTGCAAAAATCTCGAAGTCGAAAATTTTCATCATCACAATACTTCCTTATACTACGTATAAGAAAGTAAAAATTAACTCCGCTTTATTTGATGGTATAATGGGTTGGGTGCTGTACTACTGGAACAAATGTCATCAGGTTTACGCATGCTTGATATTTTTATTTATATTTATAAGCTAAGTGATTAAAACTTGAAAATGGCCGGTAAGTATTATTTAGGGGTGCACATGGTGGCATACCAGCTGTAAATTCAAATTTACCGGTTGTAGCGCGCTAGTTCGCGCCCTTGCATGCGCAGGAGCGCGTTTCAAATGTTCAGTAGTAAATCAGTGACCGTCAAGGGAGGTATTGTTTCAGAATTCAGGAAAGTAAATTTTTGTAAGTAGTAAACTAACATTAACGACTTATTCTGTATCACATTGTATTCGAAAAATGTTATTTAGTCGCATGAAGTTTACCGGCACATATTTCACTATTGACTATTCATGGATCTATCTACTTATTTTGAGGTTATATTGGCGGTAAAGGGGATTTAGGATGATTTAATTTAAAAGTCAGCTTTCCCCTATGATGGCTCCCTATATGGGCTCCTATGATGGCACAGTATGCCATCAAAGGAAACCAGTGTTATTCATATTTTTTACGCGTGGTAATACACAAATAAGTTCTTACTTGCATGTATTTTCAGATATGGCAAATTGTGGTTCAAAAAAAAGGCAGGAGTGGAAGGAGGAGGCAATGGAAGAAGCATTACAAAATATAAAGGACAAAAAAATGGGATGGCAACTAGCAGCAAAAACATTCAACGTCCCGGCAACAACTCTACGTAGAAGGTTTGAGAATAATTGCGGTGCTACAAAAGGAGATTTAGGAGGTCGCAGAACAGTACTGAGTGAAGATATAGAGAAAGAATTAATCAAGCATATTACAGACATGGAGACAAGATTTTTTGGGTTAACGACAAAAAATCTTAGAAGACTTGTGTTCCAAATTGCAGAAAAAAACAAGATCAAGCATGATTTTAATAAGCAAACCGAAATGGCCGGTAAGAAATGGGTTAGTGGGTTTTTGAAGAGGCACCCTACTATCTCTTTAAGGATCCCAGAAAATACATCGTATGCTCGAGCGCAGGCCTTTAATAAAAACAACATTAGTCAATACTTTATTAAACTGGCTGCTATTATGAATCAGCATAAATTTCCACCCGAAAATATATATAATGTTGACGAATCGGGCCTGAGTACCGTGCAAAAACGACCGCAAAAAATATTTGCAACGCGAGGGCGAAAGCAGGTGGGGATCCCAGAAAATACATCGTATGCTCGAGCGCAGGCCTTTAATAAAAACAACATTAGTCAATACTTTATTAAACTGGCTGCTATTATGAATCAGCATAAATTTCCACCCGAAAATATATATAATGTTGACGAATCGGGCCTGAGTACCGTGCAAAAACGACCGCAAAAAATATTTGCAACGCGAGGGCGAAAGCAGGTGGGGACCCTTAGTAGCGCCGAACGTGGGCAGCACTTGACTCTAGTCTATTCAATGAATGCCATAGGAACATTTATACCCCCAGCTTTCATTTTTCCACGAAAACGATTTAAGAATGAATTAATGGACAAATCCCCACCTGGCAGTAAAGCATTTTGTCAAGAAAATGGCTGGATGAATAGCGAGATCTTCATAAAATGGCTACAACACTTCACAGACCATACAAAGGCCTCTAATCAGAATAAAGTGCTTCTACTATTAGATGGCCATTCAAGTCATAAGAGCTTGGAAGTGCTTCAAATGGCCAAAAATAATGGAATTATTTTGTTTTGTTTCCCGGCGCATTGCACCCACCGTGTACAACCTCTTGATATCGGTTTTTTCGAACCGCTGCACACCTACTACAATCAAGAAATACAAGCATGGCTAAAACAAAATCCAGGGAGGGTAGTGACGCATTTCCAGGTTGCCAGTCTTTTTACCAAAGCCTATTTGAAGAGTGCCACTCTCGCAAATGCCATAAAAGCTTTTGCCAAAGCAGGAATTGTTCCCATAAATCCTGAAATTTTCGAGGATTGGATGTTTGCGCCAGCCCTCACTACGGACAAAGCTCATGAACAACCCATTGCCACCCACAATGAACAACCAATAGAAGACTTGCAGACAACCTTAGAATTGGAAGCTGCTGGTCCTTCTGCGTCTATAAAAAAAATGAAATTGAGCATTGAAGAACTATCACCGCTGCCAGTAGCTGTCCCTAAAACAAAAACGAACAAAGGGCGAAAACCCGGAAAGTGTGGTCATTTGAACGCAACTCCCGACATCATAGAATTGAAAGACAAAGCAGATGTAACAGCTAGACAAGAGCGAGAGAAGCTGGCCCGAAAAGCGAAAAGAAGGAAAATCTTAGAGGAGGACGAGAAAGAAAATGAGAACGATATTAATGATCCTTACAATATCGATGACGATGACGAATCTGACGTTGCTTGCATATACTGCAATGGACTTTACTCTCAGTCCCGTTATAAGGAGTCCTGGATCCGTTGCCAGAAATGCTTGCGCTGGTGCCACTGTGACTGTGCTGGTGTCAATAAAAAAATTAAAGTTTTTATTTGCGAGTTATGCCATTAACTTTTCCTCATTTTAATGATTCAGAGGTCATGTTAATTTTTTATAGTTATTTTTTTTGTTTTTACTAATTATTGTTGATTTATTGTTTTTATAGGATCTATTGTTACTTTTGTTTGCGTAATGTTTCTCTTCTTATTCTCACTAATAAAAATTAAAGATAAAAAGTCAAGTTGTATTGAATTTATGAGCGTGCGCCATCATAGGACGTAACGGGTGCCTATGATGGCATAGTCAAACAATTTTTCCTAAAGCAATTTCAGAAAAAGAAATGACCTAATGCTGATATTATATAAGTAGCGTTAACGCTTACTTTGTACATGAAGCAAATATTCAATCACAAAGTTTTATGTTGTTAATTAACAAAGTAACAGAGCATAGAAGTTAAGTATGCCATCATAGGCTACTTTCCCCTAATTACTGCATGTTTGCATATTTGAGGGCTCTATTGACGATTTTATTTTTTTTCTATTTTCCACATTCTCAAAAAAGTGGTGGTTGTATCAAGTTTCTTCATACTTCCAGAAAAAGGCAAGTGATCGTTTGGAGAGCTCGAATTCCGTCTGATGCAGAATCTTTGGCAGAAGACTATATGTCTGGAGATTAAGATGATGCATATAGCGTCCTTGGAACCGCTGATATTCTAACAATATCTCATGATGTTGAATCTGATAGCGCAGAGATGCAGCGGTTCGAAGTCTGAAGCAATTCAGAATTAACGCTGTCGCAGGGTTGATTGGTTCAAGTTATGGGTGCAAGAAAAGGGGGCGTATGTGTTCAGAAGATAAACAATTTTAAAAAATACGTTCCAATTGACAAAAGAAAGGACCAAGCAGCCATCTCCCCATATACTACATCTAGACGTTGTGCAGCATGTAATACCAAGAAAGAAACACATACGAGCATGTGGAGTTGTGCAGTGTGTGAAGTTGCCTTGTACTTAAACGACAAAAGAAATTATTTTTTGGCATACCACAGTAACCAGTCCTACAGGTTATATTTGGCCACTATATCTTTTTTGTAATATTGACACTAATTTTTCTTATGTTCATTTTGAGTTATTATGTTTAATATTAACTTGTATTTTCTAAGCTTAAAATAGATATTTTAAAAAAGAGTTAATTCCGGACGCAAAGGGTTAAAACAGTTGCCTTGCTTTTCTAGTGTTTTGACAAACTGTTTCATCAATCCTAATTTAATGCGTAGAGGGGAGTATAATCGCCAAACGAGAATTCAGTAACGGCTCAAATTTTATATTAAATTCTCCAGGAACAATGCTGGTCCGTGGCTGCCATTCTTTTACTTAGTAGTGATGCTGTCGGATAGCCGAGCGATCCCACAGACACAAAAAAACAACAACACCCTCATTCAGTCCTAGTAAGAAATAACCTTAAGGTCACCACAGATTTGCCAAAGATGATTTGAATATTGAATGAGATTTAATATGGTTGATATACTCTCACACGTTTCTTTTGTGTTTGTAGAATGAGCCATTGGAATTGATGGTTTCGAGTTACCATTATAAAGTGAAACGGGCGGCGTCGAGACTTGTTTTGGACGAGTCGATAAATAATCTCTATTTTACAGGGTTATATTCAATACTCATTTTATACAAAAGTTATTTTACATCACTACAGTAACAGAAATTTCATTCAACATTGTAAAATAAACTGAATTTTTCATGCCGATTCTTCAATACAGAAATTCTTGTAGTGGAATGTAAAAGATTTCATTCTCTTAATCGAGGTGCCAAATTTTTGTAATTTTTTTTTTTGGTTAAACCCAAATCTCGTATAAAAACATTCAAATCTAATTGGGTAATGAGATGTGGCTAGTCAGAACGAACATATTGCTGTGGCTGTCCCACTTTTATAAAATGGTAAATTTCTTATTAGAAATGAAAATATAGCATTGCCACATGTTGGGCACAGCCATAAGATTAATGCTGTGACTGCAAAAATGCTGGTGAATAATAAAATTTATTTGAATAGTCTACTTGTAAGCTTATTCCTTAACAGCATAGTATTTTTAAAAGTTCTTGTGAGTTTTTGCATTGATTTGCGTCTTCTTTTCTGGTATACCTCATATTCAGTTTTTGTTTGGGATAAGGTTAAAAATTAAACGAAAGGTCTAAATCTCATATAGAAAATATATTTATATTTTATTAGAACATCAATCGTAAATAGCATTGCTATACTATATCTATACCTATTTTTGTTTTACAAATAATGAGAAAGTAAACATTTATACCCATTTTTCGAGTTATAATGCTTGTGTAATGCTTATATATCTATAAAGATAGTTATAAGAATAATTATCCTGTTCTTTTACGTGAAAGAAAAATTATTGATTTTTGATTAAAAAAAAAAATTAATACGAAGCTGATTCTATTTCTACAAAAACATACATTTTCACATAGTGCCTTGGTAATCTAGAACTTTGCAACGCGAATGCTCTGAAATTGGCCTATACTAATCGCTAGCTGTAAACATTCTCACATTGTACCTCTAGCGGCTTAGCACCTGCCCATCAAATACATCCCCATTTATTCGTATTTATTTTGCTTGAAATATTAAATTAAAATGACTATATAACAATTAATGATGCCTAATGATTTACTGAAAGCAAATATTCTGACATAGTACTCTCAACATGTCCAACACCATTAACTATCCTTTCATTATTTAAAAAAAAATTAATTATTATTACTAAACAAGATAATATTCATCTAATTAATAATGCTCAACGTTTTACTAAAAGCAAATATTTTCACATAGTACTTTCAGCACGTCTCATTATCCCCAAATTGAATCATTTATTTCATAACTTACTTTATTTCGTCATATTATATTTTATCAAATTCTGCGTTATTCATATCCTCCATCTTAGAAATTAGTAATACCAGAAAAAAATTAATTTAATGAAAATTATTTAAAGGGAAAAACTAAATTCTTATAACAACTTAATACAAATAAACTAATCGTGAGTTGAAAGGTAGACCCTACTCTCACCCTTGCTAACCCAAAAATTTATTCTTTTTTGAAAATTTTACGTCTTTCTAGCTCGAAATACAAACTTAATCTCTAACAAGTCGATTCTTGTTTTTCGCTTATATAAAAAAACAATTGCTATCGGCAATTTGTAGCGCCTCTCCCGTCAAACTAAAATTTAGGTTGGCATTGATTTTTTGAAACGTTTATGATAAAATCTTTCTTGTCTGTTTTCTTCAAGGTGCCACATTCGCACCAACACGTACATCGTCTTTGACAGTTTATACACTAATGGCGGCACCTTGAATAATTGTTTGTTATTGAAAGTTTTTCACAAACTTGTTTCGTCTTCGGTAGGTATAACTTTTCTTTCTTCTTAGTATAGTCCCTCATTGTACTCGTATTTGACTGCATTTATTTTTTCATTGTTTGCTATATATTTCCTTTTTCCATTTACTAAAGTGATCCTTATTTTTCTTTTAGAAACACCTCGTTTCGGTAGTACCGGGAACACGTTATAGACAACTGGAATTTTTCTCACGGAGTCTGCACCACAAAGATCAGTCGCCCCCGTCACATTGTCTCTAAATTCTACCCATACCCTCTCTTCTGGTAGTACATTGACTTGCAGAAAGCTGTAAACAATATTGACACTGCATTTTTCTTTTGCAGTTTTTAAACCACAAATGACCATTTTCATAGTTTTTGAAGCCCTTGTGTTATACATACAAAAACTAATAAATGTATTTTTAATTCATACAATTACTGTTTACATAAAACATTACGATCTGATACCTCGCACTGAAAATGTTTTGATTTATATTCTTTTTTCTGTTTATAGATATAAGTTCGAGGTATTTACTATGTCTTAAGTATTATTATTAAAAATGTTTCTAATGACTTGATACCATTATTTATATTTAAATTCACATTTATTTGTCTAATGTGTATCAACAATTCATGTTTATTTTGGTACATCAGTGTACTATTATTTGTTTTGACTAATGCCTAAATCTTAAAAATATTGTTCTTTTTCAATAACTTAACTAATTGTTAATATTATTATATCAATGATGTGAAGATCTCAGCAATATATCAGATCACTTGAAAATTACACATTCAAAACGTCGTTTACATCTTTCTCGTCCGTGGAATTTGCAAAGTAATTTGAATGCACTGGAATTGGAAGCTCACAATCAAGGTGCATACATTACTTTGTGTTTATTTCTTTTTCAAAACCCTTCTATTCTTACAAGACAGAAGTAATAATTGGTGACATGATCTGCTGGTTCACGCCAAATCATTGGCCTTTCTGACAGGACTTCAGAAGAATTCTTGTTTTTGTTCCACTGAGTTCATTTGACATAACACGAAATACAGCATATATGTGGTATCCATGTTTTGTTTGATTTTAATTATGAAGTCCAAATATTATTCATAACATCTTTGGATTAATTTAATAAATAAAGGCTTCTTTTGCTATTTTGTAACATATAATCCACAAACATAACAAAAACTGTGGACAATTTTTACAGCCTCTCGCACGATTTTCCATTCTTGAAAGTCACACGCAACACAACCATTTTAGTATATTCCGCGATTACTAATATTGTTAAGAACTTAACATCTTTTATTTTATTTTATATTATTGTTTCTTACTTTATATATGAATGTTTTTCTTTATTTTTATGTGTTATTATATTTTTGTAATGTATGTTTTATTTTTTAACTTTCCATTATATTGTCACTCAATGTATTTTTTACTCACAAATATTGTGAGCATACTGATGCGGAGCGACCTTCGGGCGTATGCAGTCTCAGCGGCTGAGTTTATTGTCTGCCGGCCCGAGTACACGACCGTACACCGAAGGCGATGCAAGATCTCCTATGTATGCGTACCGTATGCAATATCTGGCGTCTGCACATACATAGGGGTCCATAGCTTCTCGAGCGATTCACATGTATATATGCTGTATACCTTATGTTCGATGCAGAGCGACCCCGACATATCGGCGCACACCGAAAATAAGGCCGGGTGTTCACCGGATCGGACCGACTGTAATCGGCCAGATCAATAGTCCTGCAAAAAATTGATCGTGCAGACCGAAATTGCGTGTACATGCCCACTAGTTCGGGTGGGATTCTTCTGTTCAGTCTCGTGTAATATGTCGTCCAGTGAAGACGAAAGAATTATTATGTTTGCGTACTACAGGTGAAGAAGAAAACGTCGTCACAAGTTTTGGGTACATCCCTACATAAAAAATAATGAAAATAAAGGTGCTTTCATATGTGCCCGTGAACTTGCAAATCACGAAAGCAAGTTTAAATCTATGTATCGCATGTCCAAAGCCAGCTTTCGGCTTTTGTCGGAACTTGTGCGTCCAAAAATTTGCAAAAGAGATACTAACTACAGGAAATGTATTACTGTTGAGGAAAGGCTTCTTATAACATTAAGGTAAAAATATTTAAATAGTTTTATTTAAAGTAAAATATTCAAAGTTTACATTAAGTAATGACATTATGGCAAAAACCAATATACTAGCGTTTCGAGGTCATGACCCTTTTCCGGTTCACTCCGTGCATCATGCTGCATCTGTTCCACCGGTGAATGAGTACTCTCATGTGTATTGTCCAATCTGGACGGGATATTAGGAGTCATAGCTAGACAGCGGTCTCCCCATTCGTCATGGGATGCCATGCTCGAAGATGAATTAGGACGTGACATATCAATCTCATCCAGAAGTGCAAGAACGCGCCTTTTGAACACTTTAAATTGATATTCAGGCAGTTGATCGAGTTCTGGCTGTAAACTCAACAAAAAACACTTTCGCGGATTTTCTGAATCAAGATTCCGTTTTTGGCGCCTGGAGTGGAAGTACTCTAAAAAGGCTCGGTCAACCGAGCCTAAAGGTTTTTCTCTTTTACTAGAATATTGACGAGATTCTGGATTAATTGTTGGTCGGTTGTGATCTGTCTCGTCATTCTGAGACTCTTGTACGTCTAAACTGACCAAATCATCATCTCCATCTACATCCCTGTTGGTGTCTTGACTTTCAGATGACTGTCCTTCTTCTAGTGTCGATGGCTGCTTTTTGCGGTCAGAGTGTTCTCTAGGAACAGGCGGCAAGTTACTTCCAGTAGATTCGACAGCTAGCTTAGTGTGTGGTATAATAAACTGCATATACCTGTTCAAGTAATACTCCTTTTTAAAACCTGAACCGCTTTTTGGAGGCTTTGATCTCCTTCGAACGAACACAGTTCTCAAATTCGCCCAACGTTTTTTGCAGGCTTCGGCTAAAACTAAAAAAAAACATGTCTTAAACATCAATTCAGTTTATTTTCTACTTTTTTACATAAATTTCTGTTATTTTAAGGTACCTGGGGACAGGAGCATCTATGTCCTCTCTAGCTTTATACTTCGTTTGAGGACACAAAACCGTATCTAGCATAATTTCATCAACTGTGAAGGCTATATGGGATGTCCTTTACGCCAAGTACATGCCTACACCTGATAAAAATATGTGGCAAAATATTGCGGATAAATTTCAGATTCTTTGGGATCTTCCCAACTGCGTTGGCAGTATAGATGGGAAACATATCCGAATTCAGAAACTCCCACATGCCGGTTCGCTAGATTACAACTATAAGAATTATCATTCTATTGTTCTGTTGGCATGTGCAGATGCGGATGGAAACTTTATTTCTGTTGAAACTGGATTCTATGGAAGGATGAGTGGTGGGGGAATTTTCCGTCAGTCTAGGCTTGGAAATTGGATAGATAAAGAAGGCTTGGAAATACCTAATAATAAAACCTTACCAAAAGATAAAAACACCACACAGTTTCCATTCTATTTCATCGGTGACGAAGCGTTTCCACTGAAAACTAGGCTTTTGACGCCATATAAACAACTAGCATTGACTAACATAAGGCGAATATTCAATTACCGAATGAGCCGTGCTCGTAAAGTTGTGGAGTGTACTTTCGGTATGATGAGCCAGAAGTTCCAAATCTTGAAATCTTGCATTGTGACTCCCAGTAGAGAAAACATAGAAAACATTATAAAAGCGTGTTGCATTCTGCATAATTTTGTACGGAAAAGAGAAGGTCGTGCTTACGTAGAAGAAGAAAATCGAGAAGAAGCAGAAAATACGAGGCCAGCATACATGGAACCAAGAGATTTTTATTTAGATAGTCAAAGGCCAGTTTCGTACCGTGATTACCTTGCTCACTATTTTGTAAGTGAAGAAGGGGCTATCGGCTGGCAATGGAAATACTGTGTGGACCGAGAAGACTAGTATTTACTCTTTAAAAATTTACCTCAAAGTTCAATAAATAATGTCAATGTGTATATAAATACATAATAAAAATAAGATGCATTGTTTACCTGATAATCCCACTTTTCCACTAATTCCGGCCCAGGCTTTCTCCAAAATTTATCGCTTCGAATGATCATCTCGTGTTATATCGTATAAGCACGGGTGTTTTTCTACTTCGACGCACAAATCAATGTTTAACTTTAATTCGTCTTTTAATTCATCGTCCGCCATCCTATATATTTTGAAATTGTAAAAATTGTAGGTTATGTACGGTTATGAGTCGCGACAAACCAGTGATAATGATCTTGCATACAGCGTCTTATCCGACTGCTCAGGTCCGACAGTAGTCGGGTACGATCGCGTACGACGTGAATTGTGTTAGTGGACAGGTTTCAATAGAAATATATGTGCACAATCTTTATCGGCCGACGCAAATCGTTCCGATTGTGGTCGGTCCGATCCGGCGGACACCCGGCCTAAATAAACGTGTATTTGAACTGAAATTGGGTTTTATTTATGGTACTTTCAAAATATTAAGTTTCCTTAACAAATATATTAAAATGTTCTACTTCTCTCTGGAATGCGTGACGTCGTATCATTTGTAGTTGCGGCTGCCCTTCACTGTATAGCTGCAAACATGCTCAAACTTGTTACAATACTGTTTTAATTTTAAATTACTGTTAAGTCAGTTATAAATAAATTGTTGTTAAGTCAGTTATAAAAATCATGTCGGCTAGTGATAATTTAATTATTTGACCAGCATTTAAGTGTCGAAAAATTTATTAATAATTTCGAAATAAAAAATTGAATTAAACGCAAGAAACAGTCGCTAAGTAGGTGTTTTTTAATTTCTAAAGGGGAAATTAAATTTGTACCGGTTTTTACGGCACAAATAACAAAACGCCTCGACAATTACACTCACAAAAGGAACAATTTTTCACACCGGACCACTTTTCTCGGAGTGTAACACACGTACGCACTGAAAAACAAATGAGCACGAGAAAGGAAAAAAAAGATACCTGGGTGAGCATGAAACGACAAAAAGTAATGCGTTTCATAATGGCCGACAGTTAAGATTTTGATACCCCCTCGTAAAATCTAATGAAAACTTTACCATCTGCAAAGACGGAACAGATGAGGTGATGACCCAACCCAACTTTAATATTTGCATGTTCACCTCCTGCTTCTCCGTTGCTTTTCCACTTTCCTCGGAACGCTCTTAAAATGAATATTAGCTTTTGTCTATAGCTTTCCCTACTGCTGAGCGGAGGGTTCTTCAATGAAATATAATAAAGAGAACCGAACTCGAATTAAGTGAACATGTGATCCCCTTGGCGTACGCGTAAATGACTGGACAATGAAGATAGATTGAGAGATAGACATTTTGACGTCTTCTTCAGAAGGAATGGAAGACGAATAGACTGTAACATCTCCTAAATTATATGTTTTATGCCGATTGTCGATTTATGTATTTCTGCTACGGTAAATTTTATTATTCGTTTTTCTTTGTATTAAAATGAAGGTTATACGCTTCCGCACAGAATAAATAAATACTTTTACATATTATTACTTTTATGCGAAGTTTGTATATTACTATATAGGTATACTAAAAATATTTAAAAGAAAATAAGTATTTCAAACAATAGTATAATAAAGATACAGTATTGTTAATAGACACGAAAGAAGCATATCAAATTATAGTTTAAATGATGCAAAAACACACAATTTGAATTTTATGGAGGAATGAGGCAATGTGATTGATAGTTTATCAGCAACTTTATTTAATATTGTACTGGAAGGCATTATGAGACACTGTAGTGGTAATGGAAGCTAATGGGATAGGCAATACAGGTAATTGCGTGTGCTGGTTATCTAGCAATTATAGCACAAGAAGAACAAAGCCTGGAACAATCCGTTGTAAAGAGAAAACAAGAATCTGGCGAAAGAGGATTATTAATTAATGAAAAAAATGCAAAGTTTATGAGAATAATTGGAAGAAAGAGGGTAACCCTAAAAAATTCCAGAAATTATTACTAGATGGCACTTGCGATATGCAATATCAAGGACAACTGTATCTGATATCGCTGCAGGATATAAGGCCGTCACATAACTTCGATTTACATTGATGATTTTGATTCTTGTAACCTTAAAATATTGATCAAGGCCAACTGTATCTGACATCGCTGCCAGATATAAGGCCGTCACATAACTTCGATTTATATTGATGATTTTGATTCTTGTAACCTCTAAATATTTATCCGTATGTGGCGCCATCTAGTAGTAGTAGAGTAAATAATTTCTGAATTTTTATTGATAGGTTAAATAATAACAAACGTTGTGTTTTATATGGGTCGATTACCCAAACAGACGATACACGTCATAAAGAATAATTTCGGTCCAAGTAACATTAAAGTATAATAATACCTACTAATCCTAATATTATTCTAGCTTCCGGTAACGTTTTATGTTACCAGAACTGTACGCCGTTGCAACATATAAAATGGTAACATTTTATTCTGTCAAATGTCATACTGTCATAGTTGTTTACATTTTTCAGTCACTTCATTATCATACGTATTTCTTCCATTTTTACTATATTTATACGCCGATTTCATTTTTAACAATCAGTTGTTTTCACAACTAAATCATGCCTAAACCGTTAGGTAAGCAAGCGAAAGAAATAATTCTCTCTTTAATCGGGTATTTTGAAAAGGAACGCGATCATAATGCGCCATTGCTACCCCTAACAGCAGTTCGAGAGGTAATATTTTCTGTTATTTATAGTTTATACAATAAACGTTTTAATAATAATATTTTTCATTTAGAGAGTAGCTAGTGCTTTAAATATTCACATTGCAACTGTAAATAAAATATCATCTACATCAAGCCCAAAGCGAAAACGGCCTAGAAGTAAGCCTGTTGTAAATGTTGATGGCTTTACTCAGTGTGCAATAAGAAATACAGTATATGACATGTATAGAAACAGTAAGTTCTTAAGGATTTAAGTTTATAAAATTAATATTTGAGTTTTTTACAGAACAACATATCACGCTTCATTCGCTGAATATTACTCTTAAAGAAAGGGAACTCTTTTCTGGTGGCAAGTCATCTTTACGGACAGTATTACACAATATTGGTTTTAATTACAAGAAGGATGATCCTAAACGAGCTTTAATGGAACTACCACAAATTGTATTAACACGTGTTACATTCTTGCAACAATATGTTCGTATGAAACATGAAAATGTTCGCCAGTTTGTGTTCCTTGATGAAACCTGGGTTTTCCAAGATGGAACAATTCGTAAATCTTGGCAAAATGAATCTATAGAAACCACAAAAGCTTCAAAAGTAGGTGGAAAAAGGTACATTATATTCCTAAGAATAACATATTCTTATCTTATGTATATTTATTATATTATCTTGTTTTAGATATATTGTATTACATGCAGGTAGTTCTAATGGATTTATTCCTGGAGCAGACCTAATATTTCCAACAAATAGTCAGTATTTAGATTATCACGGTGATATGAACAGAGGCAACTTTTTATACTGGTTTGAACACCAACTTCTTATAAGTTTAAAAGAACCGTCCATAATTGTTTTGGATAATGCCAGTTACCACAGTACTATTAAAAATAAAAGTCCAACATCATCTGCCACTAAAAATGAAATTCAGACATGGCTCACCAATAATAACATTGACTATGACGGAGCTGCTTTAAAAATACAATTACTGGATTTAGTTAAACGGTTAGTACATATATATTTAATTAGTTTATTTAATAATTTCATTTATATCTTTACGTAAAGGCATAAACCACCAACTATATATGAAATCGATGATTTAGCAGAGAAGTATGGGCACGTAGTTCTTCGACTTCCACCCTACCATTGTATATTTAACCCCATAGAACTAGTGTGGGGAATAACAAAAACATACTATAACAATCACATTGGAAAATATGGTAGAAAAGTGGACGAATGCATAAAACTGTGGAAAGAGGCATTAACACAAGTAACCCCAGACATTTGGGCAAATAGCGTTAACCACTGTGAAACTGAAATTCAAAAATGGTGGAATAGAGAAGTAGGTTTTGAGAGACAAGATATATTACCTTTTATAATTAATGTAAATGATTTCGATTCAGAAGACAGTGTTAAAGGATGAAGAAAACTAGCATTTCAACTTAATATTATTTTCTTTTTATCATATGCTTATCGCAATGTTACGAGTTTTTTAATCACTAATATGTATAATAATATATAGATTTTGCGTATATTATTTTTGTGAATGTAGTCTAAAATAAATAAACTCACATGTATTTAGAATTTGTTTAAATTTTTTGTAGACAGTCGAATAATTTAAAACATATTAATAGTATTTGCTAATATTTTAAAATGTCAACCTAATCCTAACCACAGATTATTTTCAAAGTACAGCTTGCTCAAAGCAACGTTATTTGTCAACACTGTTATAACATCACAGTGACGTTTCATATGACGTGTAATTGACCTATAATAAACATTATAATAGGACTTTATGTACATTAAACATAAATTTTACATTTATATTAACATTTGTTATTAACCTGCGGTGAATACTAATGCATGAGCTGTTTCGTTTGTTAAACCTGCCAAATCAATGGACGAAGATGATTTTTGAATATCGGCTATATAATTTGGAAATGTAATATTCAACCAGTGTAGCCGTTCATCTGTAATATCAATGTATGGAGCAACAGTGCTGTCTAATGCATGCATATAATGAGTTCTACTCCTAACATTATGAACTTGAAAGAAAGTATACATGGTTTCTAAATATTTGATGGTACCATCTACATCTTGGAACCGCGGATGCTTATTCTCTTGTAAAAATCTTAAAGAACAACTTACGGCTGGTGAAAATATTGGAATTGCACGTAATACGTTCATCTTTTCAAAACTTGTGGGAACTAATTGTTTTCTTGTTAAAAATCTTACAGGTTTTACGGGCAAATCTTTTTGAATAACATGTAATTTTTTTAAAAAATCTGATGTAACAAGAACTTCACTTAAATACAGGTCTCTTTCCAAAAATAAAGTTGTCGCATTTTTTATAGCATGGCAAAAATCAAAACTTAGTGGTGCTAAAAAAGGGCGTGGAAGATAATTTTGAAGTGATCCATTACCTAGCATTTTGAAAAGCTTTACATTTACTGCAAAATTATCTGTGACAAGTTTCAAAACAATAAACCCGATAGAAGAAAGAAGCTCCAACACATTAAAAGTCAGTTTATAAAAGTTTTCTGATGATAAAGAAGCATGAAAAAATACCTAGCGGGTATTACATAGTGTGTACTTAATCCATGGACAACATAACAGAGCATTCTTTTTGCTATGTCTTGTTCCTTGCCTACGATATTACTTTGGCAATTACTTAAACCATATATACAATCTTCAGACCTGCTGTAAAGCATTTTTTCTTTAATTGCCATGTCATCTATTACTAATAAGCAAACACGTTCGACAGGATTTTTTAGCTGATTAATTTCTGCATTTAATCGATCTTTGATTAAAGAATTAACACCATTGAAAAAACATAGGTAAGGTGAGATTGTCATTTTAGAAGGTAAATTTATCAAATGTTTCCTGCCAAATTCATAACCTTTTGGAGAGGTAATCTCCAAATAGTACATAATCGAATAGATGTTTCTGACCATCGAGGAGCTTTTTTACAGTATTTTTTTTTATAATATCTGTTATAAAAATGGCTTTTTCATCATTAGCATTGTTTTTAATTCTCATAACGATTTTGAATTTCTTTCCTTTTCAACTTGTAAGTCCTTTAATTCACTTAAGGTTTTATAATATTTTTCAGATGTCCTTTTCAACTTGAGGTATAGAACTTTGCAGTGGTACCTCAAATTTTGAACCCCATTTTCAGTGATGGAATCAACTTGAACGAATTTAGAGTTACTACAATCAAAATCGTCGCTACAGCTAGTACATGGAGAACATACATTGGAAATGCTAGATTCATGGAAGCCCTAAAAATTATTTTATGTACTGATGCATAGTTTACTTGTGGAAAGTTAAAATTTACAAACGCGGGAGGCAGTGTTCCTTTATTTAATTTATTTTTCTTGCCTGAACTGTTAATATCTTTTTCATGAAAATGTTTTATGCAAACAGCACTGCAGTCAGTTTTGTAGTATCTATAATAAAGAATTAAATTAAGTACCTATTCAGTATTTATTGTTTTCTATTATTACATTTTAAATTTTTAATTAATGTTCCAGTTACAATTGACTATATATTTAAAAAAGTATTTTAAAATTTAGTTATAGGTAAGATTAAGATTATTTGTATATATTTAGGTAAGACAGTAGAACAAAATAAAGTAACATGTACAAAATTGTTTTTCACAACCAAAACTTAAGCACATTATTCCACAGATTATTTTATTCTTAGATAAAATTTAAAAATAAAAAGTACTTTTTTGATAAGATTACCACAAAATTCTTGAAGAATATTTATCCATAATGCTCGGATATCAGGCTTACTTGGAATTTCGAAAGAAACAATTCTTTCTCCACAAATAATACATTTCTTAAACATTTTTAGAATTATACCTCAATTTAATATTGAAATTGCCGTCAAGTTGACGTTCAAAACTCAAATTTAAAATATATATGCCTTCCAAGATTTAAAATAGTTTACCAAGCAGTTTATTATACTTTGGATAGATAACGCCACATACGGATAATATTTTGAGGTTATAAGAATCAGAAATATCTAGTTATTTGACGGCCTTATATTTCAGATACAGTTTGCCTTGTATTGATCCTTATGTGGCGGCATCTAGTAGTATCCAATAGAAATGATTTCTGAATTCGTATTGAAATAAACTTTAAAATAACACTTTAAACATTAATTTTACAGTGGGTAATTAATATTAATAATTTTAAAATAATTAAAAAAGTGTTGCTGATAATGAAATGGTTGCGTAGTGTGATTTGCTTATAACACTAATCAGTTTCTTGTTCTTCACAACCTTACTATGATAACAAGGAACATTTTTGGTAATAATGAAATAACTAGAGCATTTGAAGTTATTATAGCATCTTTATTTATTCACAAAAATGGACAATATTCAAATATTCATAATAAATCCACTTGTATCCTTTTTAAAATTGTTCTAAATCAGCCCTCAAATACCTTAGAGTTCACAAACTTAATGTTAATATTAAAGACCAAATAACATGTGCTTCACTTCAACCCTGCAATTTTCCCATTAGAATTTTATACATTTACAAATATTAAGATACAAAGTTAACCTAAAAATGCAAAAAATTATTAGCTATTTACCAATAACTTTCCTTATACTACATTTCGAGTAATCAATTCTCATTTTCCGAAGTACATTGCAAATTACTTGCCTTTTATCGCAGACTATTTTGGTAAATACTAAATGGCCCAGTACAGCCACGTTTTTTTTTTCGTGAGAACACTGGCCTTGTTTATTAATACTATAGTTATACAACTGAAGGTTAGTTCGGGTAGGTAGCCAACAGAGGGGTTGGGCAGTAGGATGTGCCCATTCATAAATTTCTCCCGCTAAATTTGTTATAGTAAAAGCAGTCTTCTCGTAGTAGTAAAGAGAAGCCAATGGGACCTTAAAGGAAGTGACGCAATTATCCAATTACACCAATCGTGTTTGTTACAATTTTGTAGGCATTTTGCTTTAGATTTAAATATCTTAAAATATTTTGAATTAAGGGATATGATAAGTCTACTGACACTAATTTTTCAAATTCCAAAAATAAGTGATGATGTGATTGTGGATGTTAAATGTTATTCTAAAATACATATTGCAAGACGATGTAACGAAGAAATGTCATTTTTCCTATATATTTTATCTTATAATTGACAATGATATTGCAGTTCAAGCTGAAAAAGGTTCAAAGTACTAACCTTTAATAAAATCTTTGCTTGGTTATGAATTAGTTTGTTTGTATAACTTGTTGGGTATGTACTATCCTCAACAATAATTGATGATTATTCATTCACTTGTATCATGGCAGTTGTTGTTACGATTCAGGCCTAGATAAAATAAAAATAACTAGAACCATAATAAAATAAGTAATGTCAAAGCCGAGTACATTTAAGTGTGTATCTAAATAACTTTTATGAAGTGATATACCTCACTTCAACCAGTATGAAGGCTAAAATTCTACATATATAACACAATAAAATCCATGAAGATTTCAAACAATTGCAATTAACCGTGGGTGAAAGAAAAATTAAATAGTAGAAATATAAGTAAGCTAGTTTAATAATGACATGTAATGTCGAAACTGCAGTCACATAGTGATTAAAATAAAGTGAAGTTATTCAAATTTAATTGAGTGTTTTATTTTACTTATATCCAGTATCATGAATCTTCACAAAGTAACAGCCGAAAGTGTTATATATTTTAAACTAGTTTTGTTTGATAACACCAACGTAACTTCAATTATTAGGAATTACTATTATTGAAAGCAATTTTTAAAATCGCAGGTAAATATATACAAATTGAAGAAACGTCCATATACAGACCACGTGTAGGCAGTACTTACTATATTGTAACGTTTTCGGGTTCCAATAAACAACTCGTGCAATTATTTATTTAAAACAGTTTGTATATTTATATACTTAAAATTATTTAACAATATAAAAATATAAAAACTAACATAACACACTTAAACTACTACTAATTTAATATCACAGGTATTTATTTACATAACACTATTATTTATATCTCTGTCCGTATTTATTTATATAACCTATTTATATAAAACGGCACTACTATATATTTATTTATTCGGCTACCACTACGTAAGGACTACTCCGCCCGCAATCAATGGATCCCGTAATGTCCCCGCGATTACTTCTGTAATATCCGTACTGTAATGTAATGTCTTCTATCCCGGTGACTTCGTCGCTTATATACATATGTGAAGAGTACTAGAGCATTCTATTAAATTCTATACTTCTCTCGATAAACTCTGTCTCCCTCTAGAATATTTGTAGAATATTCTCAGACAGTAGTATGTATGACTCACCGCTTACGATATTTACCAGCCAAAAAGAGATTTATGATCTCTTTTTTTTGTGCGTGTTTTTATCGCTCCGAGATGGTCTGATTCTTTTATTTAATGTAACTCAATTCGTCTGCTGGTTTCGTTACATTGCCCCCTTCTTAAAAACTGCGTTTCGTCCCGAAACACACTATTCCATGTCCTTGACGCTGGCGGATAACGAAATCCACACCGGGACCCACGAGTGCACCCAGCCGTCTTGTGGCAATGGCAATCCACCGTCCCAGGCTGCACAACGGGCTGATCGGTCCGACAGCCGCACACGACCATTTCCGTACCAGCACGCCGAAACACGGCCTCCAGCATGTTTCCTGCGATTTTCCATACCAAACGGTCTAATCCACAGCCCATCCTCGGAATTGCCAGCCTCCCCACATCCTGCTCGAGTGCACGCCCTCGTAGATCGACAAGGGATTCCCATAAGCTGGCTCTCTAGGTTTTCCAGCAAATTGTCGCACATCCGCCACTTCACCGCCGTCACGTCCATGGTATGGGGCAATTGGTTAAAACACACCATCTCTGACTAACTATGGGGTGTTGGTCTCATGCGATAATCGACGTCATCTATTTGCTCTAGTATTTTGTATGGTCCCTCCCAGTATTCTTCGAACTTTGGGGACAGGCCTTGGCGACGTTGAGGATTATACAACCAAACAAGGTCCTCTTCTTGGTAACTATCTCTCTCGGCTCGCACGTGGTAACGATTCTTCGTCCTGTCGCTGACATCCTGAGTGTGATGGCGTACTCGCTCGTGGACATCCTTCAACCTTCGCCAGGATCCACTGACGCAGTCTTCTCCATTTGGGTTCTCCACAACACACTTGAGTAGATCATCCTCTACCTTCAGAGAGTCCCATTGAGCCCAGTAGGATCCCAGTCCCTGTGAACGAGGAGCCACTTCTTGCCAAGCCAGTCTGCGACCAATTCCCTTCCAAACCATCAATGAACCAAGGTCTTCATCAGCTTCTTGACCAATCCGCAAATTGTCAGGATGTCACTGATCGTCAACCACGGCAGTTCTGAATGTTTTGGCCGATTTTTCTTCTAGTCGTGGTCTTCTTGCAACAGCATCAGTGATTTGGTGTTGCACAGATGCACTTCGCGCTATTTATTTTGAGGCTCCACGATACTGGGTCGACGATTGCCTCTTCTCATCGACCCGTTTCATTTTTCGCTGCTCCGCTATGGTTTTCTTGGGCCTCTTCGCGCATTTACTATGCGCATGGCCCATTTCCATCTCCATTTCCATTTCCATCTCCATTTCCAATTCCAGCATCGGAGCGTTCTTCTCTTGGGTTGCACCTTATTCACCAATCGTCAGACTACCTGTCCCAGGTGCGCATGCCCATACTTCATCTCAAGACGCTTGATCAATTTAAGGTAGTCTTGACACTCTTCCGGAAGTACGGTCTGCAGAACATCACTGGCCTGTCCTCTTAATGACACAATCAGACCAGTAGCTTTCTTCGGGGACGTCCACCCATTTGCTCCTGCAGCGGCTTCGAATTGATTCCGGTACGACATCCATGACGTCTTTCCATCGAATGTGGGAGGTTTTACCTTTACCTTCGCTGTTCGGGCAATCTCCAGGCTTCCGCTTGAGATATCATGGGGACCGCAGTCGTTCATCGCTGGCAACTGAAGACGAACCCCAAACTCGCCCCCATTCCGAACACGCGCTCCTCAACTTTCTGTTCCATGGCTTCGATGGCCTCAGAAAATTCCTGCCTCCCATTCGATGAATTCTTTTGAATGTCTTCCTCAAGAGTAGTCTCGAGTCGTTTTAGAATCTCGGATTGTTTTGCAAGTGCATCTCCTAGAGTCTTCCTATCAGTCTCGAATTGTTTTGCAACTGCATCTCCTATAGTCTTGAATTGTTTTGCAATTTCACTTTTAATTTCTTCCACTATTACGCTTAAATCAGGCAGTACTTGAAACAAATATTTCTCGGGATCCTCACCTTCATTTATTAAAAGGTCACGAAGCCGGTCCTGGAGAATTGCTTTTTTTCCAGACGCATCTGCGTCCCTTTCTTCCAATTCTGCCCTCAACTCAGAGACCTTTAATTCTTCCAAACGTTTGGTAGTCATTTATTTATTTATTTATTTATTTATTTGCACTTGTGTTTATCCCACACTGACACCAATTGTAACGTTTTCGGGTTCCAATAAACAACTCGTGCAATTATTTATTTAAAACAGTTTGTATATTTATATACTTAAAATTATTTAACAATATAAAAATATAAAAACTAACATAACACACTTAAACTACTACTAATTTAATATCACAGGTATTTATTTACATAACACTATTATTTATATCTCTGTCCGTATTTATTTATATCACCTATTTATATAAAACGGCACTACTATATATTTATTTATTCGGCTACCACTACGTAAGGACTACTCCGCCCGCAATCAATGGATCCCGTAATGTCCCCGCGATTACTTCTGTAATATCCGTACTGTAATGTAATGTCTTCTATCCCGGTGACTTCGTCGCTTATATACATATGTGAAGAGTACTAGAGCATTCTATTAAATTCTATACTTCTCTCGATAAACTCTGTCTCCCTCTAGAATATTTGTAGAATATTCTCAGACAGTAGTATGTATGACTCACCGCTTACGATATTTACCAGCCAAAAAGAGATTTATGATCTCTTTTTTTTGTGCGTGTTTTTATCGCTCCGAGATGGTCTGATTCTTTTATTTAATGTAACTCAATTCGTCTGCTGGTTTCGTTACAATATTGATAATTACCAAGAATGTAAATGTATAATGAAAGTTGCTGCGACTTCCCTGATGAGATGAAGTATTGTGGGTGTAAAAGCAGGATTAATAATAACACTTCTACAGTAAGAAGGATAGTGTTTCTATTATAATAATAAATTTATTATATCAATAATAAAATATACATACAGTTTACACAATAGCACATCAAGCAAAAATGTAATGATAACGTCAACACAGGGCTAATTTATGTCATTGACATTGTAGAAGCTTCTTGAAGGAGAATGTCCTTTATTTTCTCTTTAGATACGAAAGTAGAAAGATGTCTACACATAACTTTGATTTTGTTAAATAATTACCAGTGACGTGTTGTACTGAAGTGGCTTTTGTCCTATGTAATGCGGGATGTGCAGCAAATGGTTATGAGGGGTGGAGACTTCTGTAATCTCACCCCTAGTCATGAGGTGTGACAGCTTTTTCAAGGCCCTCCTTAGTTGTTGAAGAATATGTGTCTAGGCTAATGGACTTATCATAAGTTTTCTGAAGAGAGGTTTGCAGCGAATAATTTGTGAAACACAGACAATAATTGCTTGAACAGCCTTCTTCTGCAGGATGAACACCTTTCCTACATAGGCCTACTTACCCCATATTGGTTAAACATTGTTGATATGTGATTTGATAGTCCATAGTATGTTGTTATTCCAGTAGACTATCAGTTATAAATCTGATACGTCTAATTGCATAAGTAGCAGAAGATAAGTGTTTGACTAATTCAACTATCTGCGGCTTCCATATTAATCTTGTGTCTAGTCTAATATCAAGGAATTTTCAATTCGTAGAATATATGTTTGATCTATGTTTACTAGTAAAATAAATTGTCTCACATTTATCCTGGTTAAGTGATAAATGATTGGCTGTGAACCATTTAAATTTCTAAATTCTGAAGATACCAAAATCTTAAAATAATGTGGTGTTTATAATGCATTTTCTTTGTAAAACGTACTACATTACTGGTTTGAAAGCCTCACATAAACCAGTCGAGTTGATGCAACCATGCAAAGCAACTTAATAAATGTTGTGGTTCGGATAGCTTTTAATTACTTTTTCTTCTTTTACATAATATATCTAGTCATACCGAATATATAGAAGACTGTTTTAGACATACCTGTTGAACACATAGAAAAAAATTAGAATAACCCAAACTCTGAACCCGAAACAGACTGACATTTCATGTAGGTGAGTATTTAATAAAAATGCTGACTTTTTAATACCGTTTTCTTGTTTAGATTTATTTCTTTAAAAAACATGAATACGTTTTTTAAAAAGCCTTTTGTATGCCTTTTTTTTATTGTGTTATAAAAGAGTAATTGTGAGTATAATAAGGGAAAAAAATAGTAATCCTATGATTCTTCAATAAAACATTTACTTAATATCGCTATTATTCGCTATATACTATATAGGTTATGTTGATATGTAATTCCAGGGCAAACGATGTGAAAAGCAAATCAAACAAAATATACTTTTATGTAAAATTTAATAGAAAATATCAAAATATATTTACATTTTTTATAAACTTCCGGATTAAATTGTGGGAGTGGCGTTGAGAATATTTCATTGGCTGAGCACTTTCATTCATTTGTATTAATCCATTTGAAAGATATCAGAGGACGACACTTTACTACATAAGAAATATTTACAGTTTTCTCTAGGTTGTATAACTATAGTATTTATAAACAAGGACACTGGATACATAGTGTTCTATTGGTACTCGACGTAACTTCCAAACTATATTATACTAAATATGTAGCACACATTAAATGAAACGACTGAATTTGTGTAGTATTAGAATAATTTAAGTAGAAAATAATATAGAATAGACAAAATAAATGTCATATCAGTCAAATGTCAATAACAGCAGATTTTATATAAACCAATCATAATGCATATTTTTATCACGTGATTTTAAAAACGCTCAGTGGTTTACCAAGCATTTTATTGTGCTTTGGATAGATGGCGCCACATGAGGATCAATATTTTGAGGTTATAAGAAACAGAAAATTCGAGTTATGTGACGGCCTTATATCGCGTTAGCGATATTGATATAGTTGGCCTTGGCAATATAATTGTATTGTATCGAGCCTACTGTTATTGACATTTGTCATTTGACTGATTTGACATTTATTCTGTCTATTCTTTTCGACCTAATACTACACACATTC
This sequence comes from Amphimallon solstitiale, assembly GCA_963170755.1. Classification (NCBI taxonomy): domain Eukaryota; kingdom Metazoa; phylum Arthropoda; class Insecta; order Coleoptera; family Scarabaeidae; genus Amphimallon; species Amphimallon solstitiale. The sequence continues at coordinate 48,568,093 of OY720676.1, read as the reverse complement.
AACCATTTCATTGAATGTGTACTACATACAGTCTTCACAATAAATCTTAGCGAAAGGTGGGAGTGAGTTTGCCCAGATTTAGGAAACGTAGATTGCGTTTCATTCGTTCTTAAATATAACTTTCTCGTATCAGTGGCGTTCCTGAAAGTTCTTATTTAAATTTATATTTAAATGCCCAGGGCAATCATACTGATTCTACACTGGTAACTGCTATGCAGTAACTGAATCATACAGGCGGGTGGTACGTTTCCTAAATACGTTTACGACGCATCCCCACCGCTCGGCAATTTATACTGTGGAGGCTGTATTTACTATAACATATTTTGGAAGTTACGGCGTGTACCAATAGAAACTATATCCAGTTCTTCCACGGAAAAATGTGGCTGTTGTGATCATATAGTTCCTACCACAATAGTTTGTGCTAAAAAGCAAATAGTAATTCTTAAGGTAGTATTTCAGAAAATGAAAATTGATTATCCGAAATGTAGTATAAGGAAAATTCTTGGTAAATAGCCATAATTTTTACAATTTCAGGTTAAATTAGTCAGGTATTTGCAAAAATCAAATCCAAACTATTTTACATAAACATTTAGAAGTAAAGAAACTTGGCAGTCGTTGGATTTCACACAATTTAACCAATGCTGAAAAAATAGCTCGTGTGAATTCGCTACTAGTCGTATCTGTTTTTGTGGGTCATCGTAAAGCCTACGACATTATCAAATTGTTTAAAAATATTGCTTAAATTATAAACAACACTATATAAATGCTCAAATTTTTGTGAAATAAATTATCTTTTCCTTTACAGTGCCACCGAAAAAAATAGTAATAACAGACGAGACCGGAAGTGAACTAACATCAGTTGTGGGACCTTTTTCTGAAGGTGCATCATTCACTTTGAGGTGCGACGTTTTCGGTGGTAAGTGTTTTACTCTATTTTTTTATTTTCAGTACCTACTTAATAAAAGGACACAATTGTATAGACATGTGAGTGCAATGTATATGAAATTTACGCATTACGACAACTGAGGGCGTTCAATATATAACTCTATTCAAAACTAAGAGATGGCGCATATATAGCCCAATGTGTTTTGTCTTACTTTTGTATAGAGTAAAACAAAAGTAACTTATTATGAGTGAAGTTAATTACATTAAATATAGTAGCCTTCAAACAAACCACGCTTCAAATATCAATACTAATGCACTTACCTAAATTAGAGTAAAAAATTAAAGTAATACGCAATTCCAGGTAAATTCGGACGATGCTTACATTTAAAATATTTGAAATAAGTGGCGCCTATAAGTATATGGTACCTGACTTAACATTTACTGTTGAAGTATAGACAATCTTTTGTAAATCTCTTTATATTGTGATGGTATAATTGAAAGTATATTTAATGAAAGAAGAAATCTTAGTATCAACACGAAATAGTTGAGAAAATTATAGAACATGGTATATTGTCGTATCATTTTGAATACATGTGTATATTTTTTCGTAAATATTTTATTGAGTTATGAAATGTCATTTTTGACATTGAAAACTAAAAACTAGGTGTTCCCACCACACGACTTTCTTATACGTGTATATACGTTTTATATAAAAATTGTTCCAAATTAATCTCAAATACTTTTATATTGTTAACAACCCTGTGTTTTTTCCGATTCGCATTTTGAAATTGCTTTATATAAAATTTTCTCCAAATTCAACTCTAAATACTTTGACATTCTTAAAAAATTTGCATAGAATGCATAATTTTCCAGTTATTTGTGGAAAACTACCATTAAATAAAGGTAAAAATGTTAATTCAGGTCTAAATTAAAAAAAAAATTAATACAAAAAATATTTAAAGTCATGTTTTAAATACTTTCGTACTCTTAATACACATATAGCATTACTTGCGATATATTCGGAAAAAGCTATTTTTCGAGAGTAAAAGACCTAGTTTTCTGTATGAATTTCCAAAAACTCATATAATAAAATTGTTTTCATATTCATGTCTGAGTGCATTTGAATCCTTTATAAAATTTGCTTAAACTTAGTAGTTCACGAAATTTGGCAAAATTTGATTTTTTTTGAAGTAAGCTACTACTTCCAGTCTACCAGTTTTACTAAAAATCGAATTAGATCTCAAGAGAATCATAAACATAAGGTTTGGTATTGATAGCTTTAGCCGTTTGACTGCTATCGTGGTCAGAGAGAGAGAGAGAGAGAGAGAGAGAGAGAGAGAGAATTTTTAGGAACCACTTCGGTATCAGGGGTCAACACAATACATTTACTAAGAAAGTAAAAAGTTCAATTAAATAAGATTTGCTACGTATTAGAATGGCTTCACAACTGCTTTGCTCTGGCGGCAAGAGCTGGTCATCCCTCATAATCATCGAATCTAACCTTTGAGTGTTACGTGATTTCGTTATTGTAAAGGTAAATAACTTCTCACTAATACAAGACCCAAGTAGTACTATTGCCAGGAAGATCATAAACAAATCCTTAGGTAGAGAAAAATGCAGATCTCTGCAAGATATGTCAAGTGTAATTAGATTTCATTACAAAAGGTTCTGGTAAAAAATATTATATTACTTGAAAAGTCATACTCCCTGCATTTAAAGTTTTTCGAATTAAAATTACTTTATCTGAAATAGGTAAATACATATGCAATATTGGCGCATCTCAAAAACACGAAAAGAGCTTTTGTATTGTCTCTCTGTATTATTAAAGTGCAATAGAATGTATAGGACATTGTTTCAATAAGAATGTGATTAGCTTTAAAATGCTGTATCACTCGAATAGGCATTTCTATAATAATAAGCATGTAAATAAACAGTCTACTTCTACTGCGATGAGATATTTTGCATTTACCAAATGTGTTTTGCAAAAGCTCGACTTTATGTTGTCTATAGATTTTGCATAATATTTAAGAAAAAAATTTCTTCATACCTTTGTGGTCACCATATGAATGGTATTCTATTAACCCATTTGAACTAGAATGATTTCAGTGCAAATTATGTACAGGCAATTACTCATAAATGACTTTTAAGGCAAGTATATAACTTGCACTGTTTAATCGGCTCGAAACCTTCTTAAATCAATATTAATGTGTGTAGTTTATGATATAAACCATTTTAATCACGAAAGAAAGAACAAAGCCTGTAACGGAAGGATAAGCAAAAAAGAATCAAAAAGAAAGCAGTTTGCAGGAGGGTGACGCGGATTGGTTTTTGGGATGCGGAAGATGTTATACGCGTTGATTTCTTCACACATCAAAGAACATTTAATGCTCCTTATTATTTTCCCATTAAAGCTGGATTGAAAGTCACGTATCGAACTAAGCGGCAAACTCATTAAACAAGAAACACTTGCCTCCCTCACAATATTACCAGATTTAGACAATAGTTTCGATAGTAGACAGGGTGATAGAAAAGTTGGCGTTCTTTATAATTTAAAAAATCCTCTTCATCTTATACTGGGGTGTCTCTAAAAGGTGCGGAAAAAACGCTACCACACATTTCTGAGGGCAAAATATGACGATCTAACCCAACTTACCTCAGTCCAAAAGTGGATGCTTTCGGAGATACAGAGTGTCAAAAGTTCAATTTGGTTTTAGTTTTTTATAAATAATTTCTGTAATAATTGGTATATTGTCACAATATTTGGGTAGGGGGAGTTTCGTGGGGTAAAAAATTTAAATCTGCTCTCATTTTCATTGCAAAATGTAGAGGGCGCCACCTGCGGCATATTGTATCCATTTAAAACGTAATAACTTTTTTGAGACACACTGTATTTAACTTTTAAATAAAAATTCTTATTCTCCAATGTTTTTTACCTAGAAAAGGTATACCTGGTAGGAGTTGATTGGAGCAGCCGTTTATGAGTAATCTGGATATAAAAAATTCATTCCGTATATGGACACATATGCTTCTGTAATTTGGGTGTTATTCTTGTGGCAATTCAATGCAATGGTGCATCCACTTTTGGACTGAGGTAAGTTGGGTTAGATCGCCCTCAGAAATGTGTGGTAGCGTTTTTTCCGCACCTTTTAGAGACACCCTATATATAAAATTGGATGTATGTGTATGGATGTGTATGTTCCCGATAGACTCCGAAACCAATTTTGATAAAATTTTCAGGAAAACTCTAGCACATCTGGAGGGTGTTCCTGTAAAGTTTGGTGCGGTCCGGACCAAAGATAAGAACATTTTCCATCATTTAATCTTATTGATATCGGATCACCTGTAATTATTCCGTTGTTAGATTAGTACTAACCCATGAAGCTGCACTAATGATCTTATTTACATTGTATTTCCTGTGAATATTCAATGGTTCGATTAAAAGTGGATGTATGTATGAGGGTGGGTCTGTACATTCCCTATAGACCCCGAAACCGCTAAGCCGATTTTGATAAACTTTTCAATAAAACTCTAGCATAGTCTCGATAGTGTTCCTGTGAAGTTTGCTAGTACCTAATAAATACATAGTCAACAGGGGAACATTTCTTGAACTTCTGTATATAAGAATATAGCATTAGTGGTAGTTCAAGACGTGTAATTCTTAATGATGGAGTATAATGTGATACGCTATTTGTGCTATTTCCATCGTTTGGTTTCTGAACAACGACTGCAGTCTTCAGGGTAGCCCTGTTATGTTCCTTACCTACCCCTAAAAGTAAATTGTGTTTGTAGAATAAAATTCGTGTATAGGACATATAACAGATCTAAATGGCAGCGTGAAAGGTTATGTCGTACTTGATCTGAATCTGGTCTGTGTACCGCGAAATTAAAAATTATATTGATAAAGGTTTGCCATGGAATGTAAAACGTCTGTCTTAAGTTATCTCATTAAGTGTCATATTGACCAATATTAATGACAGTATGACTCTTAATGATATAACTTAAGACAGACGTTTTACATTCCATGACAAACCTTTATCAATATAATTTTTGATCTAGCGGTATTACATAACGTGTTTATATTCTCACGAATAATTGGTATCCAGATCACTTTAATCTCCAGGTTTGGTGTACTTATTGAGTTACTGTAGCCATTTTATCTTCCTTCTGAGGTCATGTTCTTCTTTCGTCAGAATTGTCGTGACAGTACATTTGATTTGATGACCTGCTTCACAAGCGGGATTTTTCAATTTCTCCTATGCGAACCAATTTTATCTGTTCTTTGATTCTTACTTCTAGGGTCCTCCTTGTTTCTTCTATGTTTGGACGTCCACAATCACAGGGTACTTTGTATACAGTTTTTTGTTATTTGGTTCATGTTGCATGGCTTACTTCTTGTTAGATCCTTTTTTCCGGATTTTCTTTAATAAGCCTCTTATCTATTAAACGGCCGCAGTACATACGGTCACCGGTTGGTCTGGATTCGGATTAGTAGATGCGACCCTGCTTGTTATTACCTCGCCCAGCATATGTTCAAGGATACCCATTCGATTTTAAGGTGTTAGTTATATTTCTCTCTTCTTTTTTCCTATCCCGTTGTTTCGAGCATATTACACTGACTCTGTCATATAAACACATGGCTGCTATCAAGTTTCCGTACTAGAATATCGAGGAAGAGTATCTTGTTCCCTGTTTGCGTCTCTATGATGGATTTTGTGGTGCCATCTACGCTATTAAGGTGATGAAGGAAACCTTCCAATGTGTTTCCTCCGTATGACCATATAACAAAGATGTCATCGTCATATCTTAACCAAATTTTTGGCTTCGAGTTATAGGTGTTGATTGTTCTCTGCTCTAATTCTTCTATGTATACATTATTCAAAATAGGATATAGAAGTGAAGCCACTGTCTTTCCCAATTCCTGTTGTCAGAATTTCTTCCCAACCTAGAAGTATGTAGTATTCACACAGGATGATATCGATTCTATGATAGCCTCTACCCCTAGAGTGGTTCTTTCTTGTAACGTGTCGTCCGATAAGAGTCTGTTCTTGACTATCGCTAAGGTTGTTTCTGTTGCTACATTTGAGAACAAGCTGGTAGCATCATTGCTATTTTAGATCTTTGATTTGAGTTACAAAGTTTTCCGTGTTTCCTATCGCCCACTGGGTGTTTCCTGATGTAGGTTTTATTATCCAGAAATTTGGTATTCCGTACAAATGTGGCGGTTTACTGTAATGTGGGATAAGTCTATATCTGATGTTCTGGGTGGGGACAGTAGCTCTGTAGAGAGTTTTGTATATTTTTGTTTCCACAGATGTTTTCCTAATTCTTTGTATTGTCCTGTCACCAACAAGTCCTGTATTTTGTTTTCATACGTTTCCACACTCATAATTACTGTTACACCCCCTTGGTCAGCCCGAAGAATTTTAGTAACCTGTCCGCCTTAAGTTCCTTCAGTTTGAGGTACTCCTCTCTTGTCAAATTCTAATTGGTTTTTATTTTGTTTACGCAACGTTCTTTATCGCCAATCTTGCTCTCAATTCTTCTGCAAGTTCCTGGTGCTGAATTTTTTTTGCTTCCACTTCTATCGCTGCTACCATGTATGATTTTTTTTAACATATCCAGTAAGGAGATTGATCAAACGACAATCTCAGTCCTGAATAAAGGCATGCATGATATTCTCCATAGCTCGTAAACAAATTTCAACCTTGGACATGATAGCAGTGATAGAAGTGGCATCACAAAAAATCCAGCAACTGGAACTTGCAGAAGAATACAGATGTAGAGCAAGATCGGCGATAGAGACCGCAAGAACCGATCAGAATGCAAGGAGAATGCAACAGTAACTATGAATGAGGATACATATGAAAACAAATACGAAACTTGTTCGGGGCAGGACAATACAAAGAATTAGGAAAATGTTCAACATCTCCAGAAACTAAAATATACACAACTCTCTATTAATATAGAGCTGCTATGAGTTTAAATATAAATTACATATTTCCACCTGTTTGTTCAATTAATTAAGTAACCATAATGTGCGTTAATTAAAATTAAAACTAATTTTTGTTACTATTTCCAAAACAAATATTTTAATAAAGAATATAGCATATACGTGATATTAACTACAATCAAATATTAGATTTACATACACAAAGATTTATTAGATTCAAAAGATAATCTGGCATACAAATAAAGCTATAAATAACATAAGACGTAATACTGCATGTGTCAGCGATTTATGTACATTTACTTTAGTAAACGGACTGACGTAAAGATATATTTCCTCCATGTTAGATCGATCACGCTTACTCGACAAAATTATTGCTATTAATGCTAGCGATAACACTTTTTCCAGACTTATAACTTTCCCTATACATATTATGTAAATTATCCTGTATTATGTAAATAAGCAATAGCTAACAATAATATATTGACCCTTTCTGATTTTTTTTTAAAATTATAACTAAGTATCTATTACACGACTTTTGCTATACAAGTTTTTCCAATTATTGTTATTTGACATGCATTCACTTCGAGTTAAAAATGCGGGCCAAATATTTTAATCGCATTATAAATTTGCGATAAATATTAATGGAAGATGCTTCTGTCATGATTTTCAATAATTAAATTCTATTATATGTTTAACAGCCACTTTAATTTTATTGATCCATGTAAAATTTTATTGTTCAAATGTTGTATTTACAGCAATTTTAGATGTATCAGCAACACATAACTCCTATAAAATTCATTAACCCAGTTAGAACAAAAATATATTTAGATAAATATAAAAGAACTAGATTCATATTTTTAAATAACTACATCTTTGAATTCAACTTTATTAAAAAAATAATCATTTATTACAAAAAATCATAAAGCTAACAGCGATTAAAAGAGCAGGCACCTTACGTTCTTGAAGGTAATTTGAATTATTTAATTAAGAATGTGAATTAGGTTATGTTTATATATTTTTTTTGAAATATTAATTATTCTTATTAACACATAAAACGTTGGATAAATAGAAAATTAAGTTGTTGTTTATGTACTTACAATTAGTCTTCATTTCATTGTTATAATAAGAACTTTTATAAAAATAATCAATAATTCTGCGATATACATTTAGGGACGTTTTGAAAGTTTCAAGCACCAAAGTATCTTCAACCTTGAGAAAACTAATCCATTGTATACAATGAGGCAACCATAGGCAACTTGAGTTACACAAGTAAGAGATGTCTGTAATTGACTTACGCCTTGCGACGTTAGAAAGTTTCATATTATGAAATCGATAACTTGCAAACGTATTTCTTCATTTGTTCTACCGACAGTGTCCGCTGTAAATATTTTATTTATAAAAATAAACATAATCTTATTATTATACAATGATGCTTACGTGCAAATATAACTGTATGATGAAATAGCACTAATAGTATTAGTATACACTACACTATTTAATTATACTTACCATGATCTGACAATTGTACAAGTTTGAGAATATTGACAATTTTATGTAACAGAGGTCTTACAAATATATAGTCTATTATTATTATTATTAATAATTTCTAATTCATCTTTTCTTAATGTTGATTAGTTTATATAGATAATTTTGTTCTACCGACAGCGCTATTTTGTTGCGCCATCTGCTAACATTTAGTTGCTAGATATTTACGTATAGCAGCGGGAAGGGGTAACAACCCATTTTTAGTCTTTCAAATTCCCATACACATTAGCACGTACCAGAGGATAGATACACACATTCGGTGAGCCTTTAGTCTTATAAACCTTTCTTATCTAAATAGTACTTAACTTATAATTAGATATACATTTATAATAAACAGTTTAAAGAAATTTATCGTAGGTTTCTACTACACATGCTTTGAAGTATAATTAATATTCGTATTTAAAATTATAAAACTATTGAATTTGGCTGTACAGTTACAGTTTGAATATTATTTTTGTAACAACTACTACTATTTTTCTTTCTTCACTTTAGACATACTGAGAACCCAAAGATTCAAAGGTTTCTCCAGTCATAATTATACAACTATAGACTTTGATTGTTCATTCACACCATTTGTTTCTTAAGTTCAAGGAGCGTTAACTTTATTATAAAAAAATATAAAACGTAATATAGTGTTTTAGAATAAACAAATTTTAAAAACATGCATTCACTTGTGCAAATGTGATATAGTTTCAAAAATAAAAGTTTAGTTTTCTCAACTTTCTTAAACGTAACTTTGATCGTTATTCCCGTGCACCCTTCATATACAAGTTCTGTAATAGTACAGCCCATTTCACTTTATAATTTTATAAAATGTTATTATTGTTTTTAAGGATTTAATTAAGTATATTTTTTTATTAATATTTTGAAGGGAAATAATATTTAAAATAAATGAATATGTTATTGTGTTATTAAGTAGATATTAGTCATTGCTTTTGTATATATTTATGAGTAAAAAAGGGTGACGCCGAAAGTTTATATTAACGTGATAAACACTCCAGTAGCAATATACAATCCCGCGGCTAAATGAACGTGTATGTGCTTGTAAATGTGAATGGGAACCCCTGAACTTTGTGGAAAGCGGGAAATCCCAGACATTCTGATATAAAATGGAAATACGCGTGAGAAAAGAGAGAGTCGACAGCAAGATACGTTAAATATCGTATCAAAAGGCTAACTCCTAACATTAGACTACGCATAAGAGTCATTGTTACTATAACTTCAATAAATAACATAGGCCAACAAAATAAAAAAAAATTTTGGTGCCTGAGATCTAAGAACCGAGTTTAGATATACGTAATGTGCTGATTCTAAAACTGGCAGCAGATTTTTTCTATCAGCTCTAGTTGTTGAGATAGAGACTAATTGAATTTAGTTCTAATAAAAGGCAAAAATAAATAAATCAACATCTCTTTAAAATTCAAAATAGAAATTTGGTACTTAAAACTAGGATCTAATCAGCCAAATATACCTGAAATTGTCCGTCAACAAATATTCCTAGAACTGGTTAACCCGCATTACTTAATTCTATGAATTTTATTAGCTATTGTATATTTGGAATTCCCTATGATCCGATCTCCCCATACCTGCTCAACCCCGACTAATTGGTGTTGGAAACATAGTACCTGTAGTCTACCTTTATCCTTCTCGACTTAGTCTATTGTGTAGTTTTGGCGAATAAAGTTGTGTCATAATTTTGTGTACATTTTCGTCGTGTTATAGTGTTAAAACTAAAACAATGGCATCCACAAGCAGGCGTAGCTGTGTAAACCATCCAGATGTTTTTTGTTATGTATGTGGCGAATACACGGTGAAAGTAAATAGAAAAACTATTTCTGAATTTGTGAAAAGGTCTTATATTGCCTATTTTGGCGTTCATTTGGGAGATCAAGATAAATCTTGGGCTCCACATGTGGTGTGTAAAACATGTGGTGAACATTTGCGACAGTGGACAATTGGAAACAGAAAGTGCCTGAAATTTGGTGTACCAATGGTTTGGAGGGAACCACGTAACCATTATGATGACTGCTATTTTTGTCTCGTTAATATTAAAGGCATAAATAGGAACAATCGACATAAATGGACATATCCTGATCTAGATTCTGCAAGAAGACCTGTACCGCATTCTAATGAACCCGTTCTAACCTTCAGCAATCTCCCTGATATCCCGGAAGATGATACAGAAACATCAACGTCTGATGAAGTTCAAAGAATGCAATCAGAAAACGACAGCGACTTTGGAGCAAATTTAAAAACTCCTCAGTGTTTTAATCAACAAGAACTGAACGATCTCATGAGAGACCTATACCTCTCAAAGGAGTGTGCTGAATTACTGGCATCCAGATTACAAGAAAAGAACCTTTTTTTATCCAGGCACTAAGTTACATTTTATCGTAAGAGAGAAATGGATCTGCTGCCTTTTTTCACTCAGGAAAATAAGCTGGTATTCTGTAACGATATAAAAGGAGTCAGAAAAAATGGGTTTGCCATATTATACTTCAGACGAGTGGCGCCTTTTCATTGACAGTTCAAAACGTAGTTTAAAATGTGTCCTTTTACATAACGGTAGCAAATATGCCTCAATTCCTATTTGACATTCTACTACCATGAAAGAGGAGTATAAAACAATAGCACAAGTTTTGAAACAAATTAAATACGAAGAACATCAGTGGGCAATTTGTGTTGATTTGAAAATGGTGAACTTTCTCCTTGGACAGCAAAGTGGATATACAAAATACTCCTGTTTTGTATGTCTTTGGGACAGCAGAGCTAAAGATCAGCACTGGGTTAAGAGAAATTGGCCTTTAAGAGATACTATGGTTCAAGGAAAACAAAACGTAGTGAATGAACCTTTGGTTACGAGAGAAAAAATCTTACTACTACCCTTGCATATCAAGTTGGGGCTTATGAAGCAGTTTGTGAAAGCGTTAGATCGAGGTGGAAATTATTTTGGGTACTTGTCACGTAAGTTTCCTGGGATTAGCACGGATAAACTAAAAGCTGATATATTTGATGGTCCTCAAATAAGGCAACTTATTAAAGATCCACAGTTCACCACATCAATGAATGAGACTGAATCTAACGCTTGGGGTTCATTTGTTCAAATAGTTCAAAAGTTTCCTGGAAATCACAAAGCAGACAATTACATAGAATTAGTGGAAACTATGCTTTCAAATTTTCATATTCTCGGTTGTAACATGAGTATAAAAGTTCACTACCTCCACAGCCACCTAAATCGCTTTCCAGAAAATTTAGGTCACTATAGTGAAGAACATGGAGAAAGATTCCATCAGGATATTAAAACTATGGAAGATCGATATCAAGGATGATGGGATAACCACATGATGGCCGACTACTGCTGGAGCCTTCAGCGAGACTGCCGCAGTAAACTCCATGCTTGACAGTCGTATAAACGAAAATTCGTAGGTGATAGTGACTAATATCAATATGAATGTATATTAATCTACTTTTTATAATAAATATTTAATATATGTGTTTTTTTTTCTGGCAATACTCATAGTTATAACGTAAAATATATATAGAGGTTAAAAATCAGTAAGTAATTCCTATTTTAAAAACTAGATCTGATAGACAAAATCTGATGGCTATTTCGGATTCTCCACCCAAAAATTACCCAGGAACAGTTAAAAAATCACCGGCACCAAAATGTGTGTTGGCTTGTGTAATTTACTACTAAGAAGTAATTGTGCAACGTGTTATATTGTTAAAATAGAGATTGTATTTCGAGTAGCAGAACAAGCAGATGATGCCGTTGAAAACATCGTAGAAGTAAAGAAAATTTTGTCGGTAATAAGCAGCCCGAAGTTCCTGCTGGAAACAGTACAAAAAAGAAGATGAATAAGAACAATTTAGATAAGGTATTATTTAAATGATTATTGTTAATGACTGTAATGTTTTATGTAATAAAAGAGGAGAGACTGTAAAAATAAAAGTTCAAACAGAAAGTAATTAAATAAATATCGTCTACCAAATGTATGTGTAAAGTATCTATATAATCACGTATAATATAGAATGTGCATTGTATGTAATAAATTCTGGCGTTTATAGCTTACGATTGAATCGAACAAAGGACCTAGAGAAATGTTTGTGTTAGTTTTAGAATTATTAAAAAAAAATTCAAATGTATTAGAATTGCTTTTTAAATATATGTTACTTCTTGTGTTGATTGTAAAATTATAGATACAGGATTCATTGATTTTAATATAGGAATTATTAAATTTGTCAATGGTTTTTTTTTTAATGTACAGGAACCACTTTTACTTAATCATTTCAATTAACTTGAATCGCCCTGAGATAATTTGAGTTGAGCTGGAAAAAACAAATAATTTTACATTTTATTTCTAAAGTTTAACTTTAAATTAAATATCTTAAGTTAGAGATAGGGGTTTCTCTATATTGTGTCGCCCAATTTTTGGGTGGTACCTATATAATTCGAAAAGCATTTAGTCGTCATTTTAATACTATTCTTTTCTAGCATTTGCTTTCAATTTGCTGTCATTTAGTTTAGAGCGCCTATATTTTATTTACCTTAGTGCTCATTAGGAAATTCGCATTAACTGTAATATTTAATTCTGTACAACATTATGTCTGCACCTAACGCTGCAGAGAGGTTTATCCAGAGAACTCATGTAGATATGTTAATTTAATGCATTTAAATTCAAGTTAGTCCTATTGAGACGTTCGTGAACCTCAAAATTAATTTTCCCGAGTCGAAATGAGCGAAGAAACCGTCATTCAAAAGCAATTTCTTCCCATATATTACGTATAAGACTGTCATGACTGAACTGAAGCAAAACGTACGAGAAGGAACGAACAGAGGTGCGGAGGGAAGGACTATTCTACTACGAAATCTTGCTCCAAATTAATCCCCCGGTTTTATCAACTATCGTAATTCAGAAGGGCAACACACAATCTTTCCTAGTTTAATTTGGAATATCGTCTAGCAGTAGTTGTAGTTGTAGTAGACTAGCGTCGAGTCGCTGGATGTAGGGCAGAAATGATATGAAAGGGAGACACGCAGTGGCCTACGAAAACGGTTTCAACTTGACGAATAATATAGTTCGCGCTTAAATTGAGCTAACTTGTCAACGAGCCAGGACGGAAAGGATATGGACGGAGAATTGGATATAACGGAAGCACGGATGTGAAACGTCGAATCCGTTTTTCTCACTAACAACTGTATAGTCACGGATGCTAACACAGAGAGTTAAGGATTCGGATAATTAATTCAATTAAGACTTTCTTAGTACACAATCTCGGTTGAATTGTCTTGATGCTAAGTTTTTAAGTAAATTAAAGCTGTGATTTATACTTTATTAATGTATAATGTAATACGAAGTTTTTGCATAATAATTGTTGATTAAAATCTGTTTGAATTATATTCGTTTTATGTATGTATTATAATACAGCTAATCCTAATTTTTGCAAAATACAGTATTTACAGAATGAAAGATAAAATAATACCTACGCTAATGGGTTCTATGCGAACCACTCAAAATTTAGTCATGGAGATCTTCCAGGGCTTCCTGCCTCATCACTTTGTGGTACAGGGAGAGGCCAGGATGGGTGGTTTTAGGCTACAACTAACAACCGCCAACATCAACAGAAGGGCGGAACAATGGCAGTTGCAGATCTTATGGGTGAAAATTTTCTATACTTCCTTAAAGAATCAAATAGGAGGCTGGTATGCAGGGTTTCAGTATGTGGGACCGAACCATGTAGACAGGTTAAAAAGTGCAACTGCACAGGGATAGGAATCTACTCTGCTAATCAATGGAACTACTATGCACTGGGGAGGTATGTCACTGTGTTTCAGGTAGATTTGTATGCAATACTCCAATGCGCTATAGTAAACAATAGGAATGCTCTCATGAATAGACGAATTCTAATATTGTCTGACATTCAAGCGACATTGAAGCCAATACCAAACCAAGAGTTTTTTTCAAGACTGGTTCAGGAATGCCTCGTAGAACTAAAATCACTGACCTATAGAGTAATCGATGGTAAAGAAAAGTCTGATGAACTTGCTGGGTACGACCCAAAGCTACATTAAAGACTGAGTATATGAAAAACATAAGCATTACTAGGCAACAACTCCTAGGCATACTCATTGTAAGCAATTTATTGGTCAACCATGCAACAAAAGGACTCTAGAACAACTATATACATATGAGCAGGAAATGGCTGCGAATTGTAAATAGTTCTCTAACCGGCCATACATGACGGAACCTTCACTACAGGCTCTGCATTAAGGAAGAAAAAACAGTCAAACATATCATAAGGCAAAATGAGCATTTTAGGACTCAAGGTAAAAATAAAAATTGCCTACAATACTTGTTTAATTAATTTTTCCTCAAGTAAAACTAGAACTGCTCAGTACATAATAAATTCAAATTTAAACTGCCTACCTACCTACCAGTGGCCGAAAAACCAGAAAACACATTTTGAACAGTTGCTGATTCGCCCCATGGTTGTTTCAGAAAGCAGCCAAATGACAAACGAGAAATTTTCTGCTGATAATTAGCCACAATTCAATTAAATGATGCGGCATTAAATGCGCACTTTAACGATTTGAACACTGCTAGATGGAGTGGCTGTAAGTAATGCTTTGTGTGAGGAGGTAAATATAGCAAATTTATATCGTATCTTCTGCAAACTGCACTGTTTCCAAATTGTTACAATGTGAGGTATGTCCATCAAATATTATTACACACTTTCCAGGATATAAATGTTCCTTAAGGGACTTCAAAGAAAGTTCAGAATTGATATAGGCTGACATTGACAAGAAATTCTTGTTTCAAGTTTTTACCCTTAAAGATACATACCGAAGGGAGGAATACTTCTTCTGCAATGCAGCCTCTTGTCACAGTTATTATTTCTCCCTTTTCAGAAGCGGTTATTGTTGTTACAACTTTAGAGGTCTTTTCAGAAACAACATTTCCAAGCTTGTTCTTCAACTGCATCCCTGTCTCGTCTATATTGCATATTGCTGTGACCTTCACATTATCGAATATAATAATCTTGAGAATTCGTTTAGTTATTAAGAAAAAAAGAATACTAATTTATTTTTAAAATCGTTTATTTAAAAATTAAGGTATTAGTTAAAAACAGATACTTGCAAGTACAATAGGTTGTCAACATTTAAGGAGAATTCGATTGTCAAAATGTATAAGTTGTTGGTATGTAATAGTTAAATAAATATAAATATTAGGCATAAGACAAACACAAAATAAATCAATGCACTTTATATTTTGTAGAAAAGAGAAGCACGAAATATGGTTTGAGTACAAAACTACAGAACCTAATTTCACTCAAGGCATTAGAACAGCCTTAAACATTTTAAAAAATGGACCATTATTCAAAAAAAAAAATAAAGAGAGTGAATCATTTAAATGCTTTTAAGTTATATGAACAAGGAGAAATCAGGTATGATCGAGAAGATAACAAGAGCCAATTCATAAGAAAGATAATAATGATAAAACTAAATATATTAGATACATACTCTTTATATTAATAAAAATAAAAAAAGGATATTATAACATTTCCAGTGGAAAGTGTTGGATCCTAAATAAGACTATCCTGTGTAAATAACAATATGAATTCAAAATACACTTATTAGTTCATGTATGGGTAGCTCAACGGTTTCAAAGACAATGGAAATGGTTATGTGTGGTTTAAAAACCTGCAAAAGAAAAATACGATGTTAATTTTGTTTATAGCATTCTACAAATTGACGTGTTACCTGAGGAAAAAGCATGGTTATAAATCGGGGAGAATATGACGAAGGCGACCGTTCTTCGCAGTGCGAGCCCGGTAAGGAAAATTCCCGTCGTATACAACATTTTTCCTGTATTACCAGACCGAAGAATTTCTAAACGAAGAATTAAAATAAAATTAATAAATGGCAAGAAAAAAATATGTAACAAATAATGAAAAAGGCAATGCATTTATATACGAATACAATGAAGGGGTTATACTGAAAAGGAAAAGAAGCAAGATATACTTACCTCAGATTGGATGCAACAAATTTGTGAAAGACTTTAATAACAAACAGTTTCAAGTATTTGAAGTATCGCCATTAGTGTATAACCGTCAAGATGATCTACGTGTATCGATTTGAATGTGACAACCTAAAGAATACGAACAAGAAAACTTTACCACGAACGTTTTTGAAAAAGATGCCCACCTAAAATTTAATTGAAGAAGAGAGGCGCTAAAATAGTCGATAAGCATTTGTTTTAATATATAAGTGGAAAAACAGGAATAGACCTGCAGATTTTAAGTTTGTAATTCGTGCAGTAAAGACGTTAATTTTGTAAAGGATTAATAAATTTGATATAGCGAAAGTGAGAGTAGGGTCGATTTGCACTACTTATCAACTCACGATTAGATAATCTGTATTAAGATCTAGAGTTCAATTTTAATTTAGTTTCTTTTAAAAAGAAATTTATTCAGTTAAATTTATTTTCTTATCATTAATTTTAATATGGAGGATGTAAATAAGATAGAATTTGACAAAGTGTACGATGGAATGAAGTAAGTCATGAGATAAAAATAATTCAATGTATTGGATATCAGATGAATATTCTCTTGTTTAATAATGATATTTAGTCTTTTATGAAATAATAAAAAGAATAGTTAATGGGGCTAAACATGCTGAAGGTACTATGTGAGAATATTTGCCTTTAGTAGATCGTTGGGCATCATTAAGTATCAGATAATCACTTAATTCTTTAATTCAAATAAATTAAAACGAATAAGCGGGGACGTTTTTGATGGGCAAATGCTAAGCAGCTAGAGGTACAATGTGAGAATGTTTATAGCTAGCCATTAGTATGAACCAATTTAAAAGTATTCACGTTGCAAGATTCCAGATTACTGAAGCACTATGTGAGAATGTATGTTTTGGTAAAATAGTGACGGCATCATATTAATAAACAAATTAACCAGAATCAATAATATTTTAAAATTTATAAGAACAAGATGAATATTCATTAAGCTATCATCATAGATATATCAGTATTTCACAAACATTATAACTCTAAAGTGAGTATAAATAACTATCACAAGTATACATATATACATTTATACATAAACGTATATGCACATATGTACGAGTTGAGATACAGAACATACATTTAGGTGTCATTACCAACAGCGAACGCACAGACACGTGTTTCGGCCTTTGATGCCTCTTCTGTGATAGTTATTTATCCGTTAATGTACGTTACACATTCAAGTATTTCATTTCCTATTTGTTTGTGAGTATAAATGTTTTTTTAATTATAGAACAAAAATCTATAAAAGACAAGGTTATTAACAATCGTTATTTCGGAATGTAAATATATTTTTTTATATGAGATTTAGACATCTATCTATTTTCATCTTAAATAATAAATTTCCTCTAACCTTTGCTATACCCGTATTGAGTTGATCTTGAATCCAGCTTCTCCGAGATTGACATAATGGTATATATGATAGTGGTCATTTCGGCTTCTAAAAATATAAGAACTGCATAAAGAAGCTTTAATGTAAGTGAAAGTAATCGGGCATCTCGCCCGACAGTATGACCGGCGTCTCCACCAAAATTATGGAAAGGATGCTCTTCACGATTTCTAAATTACGCACCCAGACTATAGTTTAATAACGTAACAGAACTAATCTTTGAACAACATACATTATTATGCATTTAAAATTTAGTTGCTGCAAACTCAAAAGGTGGTGCGCATAAGCAGTTACTTACCGGTGTAAAATATTTTTATGTCACATACTTATCACAAATGACACTATGCACTTTTCTAGTGTTCTGACCACTTAAGCAACCTAACAGTTTTACGATTCGCTGCACAGCACAGGTAGCTCCTCTGTTCATTAATAGTCGGCATTTTGCAACTCGACATCTCTACCGCTAAAGCATCACTTCCGAAATTACCCTATTATCAAATGTAAATGACTTTAAATGCACTGTATAAATATAGTAAAATATAAAACAACGACGATATGTAAAGTAAAACAAAAATACATAATTCGCTTTAATTGATATTACTTAAACATTTTGTTTGACATACATATCCACAGATCATATAATTCAATGTTTGCGTTTTAGTGTCAATAACGTACTGTAGCTATTTTTGCAACTACCCATTTTCATAATATAGGGTAATTTATATGTCAGGAAAGGGCACAGTTATCGGTAACGTTAATGGCAATAATTTCGTCTACTAAGCGCTATCGATCTAACAAGGAAGAAATAAATCTTTACGTGATTCTGTTTACCAAAGTAAATATACGCAAATGGCTGACAGACTAAATTTAAAATAATTCATGAGGTCGTGTTCATAACAACCTACAGACTTATGTAAAACTATTGCTTGTAAACTAAAGTATTGTCATTACATTCCTTAATGTTGAATTATAAATCTGAAGAGACTGGTGACTTTTTGAAATATTTTTCTAAAAATTTTAATTTTAGTTTTTGTTTAACACTTACGACATTTATTTATAAAATATTTAGGAAAAGCAGTAACTTCAACATTTCTGAATTATAAAAGTGTACTCATTTGAACTATTATTGGACGAAATTGGCTAATATTATCACCCAATCATTGGTTAGGGTTCACAATAAATTTCTATTAGATCTATAATTAAGCAATCTATATGGTTTAATTTATTCAATTCTATTGGTATTATTTCCAAGAAAATAAAAGTTTTTTTGTCAACACACTTTTATGAGGAAAAATAAACGTCACACCACTAACTTATTTAGTTTGCATTATTTTATTAGTGATACATTATTAAATTGGCGTAATTCGTCCTTTATATTGAAGTAATTTCTAAAGTAAAATATTTACAAATATACGTAGGGCAGAGACAATATGTAGATTATATGTGATTTTTTTAAGAATAATCCTAGAAACTAAAAATTAACTTAATTTAGTTAAGAATTATAGTACATTATTAAATACGTGTATCTGAACGCGCTAATTATTTACATAATTGAATCTGTTTTAATTCCGCAATATTTCTTTTCATTTATACCACACGGACAGATTGACAAAAAATGTTTAACTTTATTGAATGGTGTCAAAAGGTTGCTAATTGAAAAATTGGCGCTTGTGTCCTTTT
Source organism: Amphimallon solstitiale (assembly GCA_963170755.1). Classification (NCBI taxonomy): domain Eukaryota; kingdom Metazoa; phylum Arthropoda; class Insecta; order Coleoptera; family Scarabaeidae; genus Amphimallon; species Amphimallon solstitiale. The sequence goes on along the minus strand of OY720676.1, from coordinate 48,548,568 downwards.
GTCATGGACACGTCGACGTCAATTTGTGCTTACAGTCAATTATTTGTTGTTTCTGAACAAAATGAGATTTTAAAAGCTATCTGTTTTGATTGCCTTCCATACATTTAGTTAATCATACAAAGACGATATTTCTAGATTATGCAGACAAATTATATGCATTAAATCAAGAAAATAGCTGTCAAAAATGTTGTTTTGAAGGTGTTCCCTTAAAAAAAATATACTTATGGAGTTTGCATTGTTATACTCTTGCCTCAAATAACAGTGAATGTATAAGTAATGCTCTCTTAAAATAAAGTACTATTTACTTAAATCAATTCTATTGGTAGTTTTCTGTCAAACCATAAGCAAGCTAAATTTAAGTAAGTATTCCGTTTCTTTAAACCAAACTGAATTAACTAAAGTCAATAACAATTAGCAGTACCATTGCAAGAAATGATATTTCTTTATAGTATTTATGAATGAGACAAATATTTATTATGTCTAAAACTTAAGGGGGAACTGCCGACTACCGAAATCAAGAGGTTAGAAATTCAAGTTTTCCCCCGTTATTTTTGCAGCGATTTTATTTAAACAAAAACCAACAAGTATTTTAAGGTTTTTCTGAGGCACCTAAAGAATTAAATTTTATAAAACTTATTAAAATATTTATAGATTGAGTCTAGAAAGTGACTCAATTTTACCATGTTTCCTATATTATTTTTCCACAAAGGGAAAAAACGTCCTTTAGATACCTTCAATAAATCTTACTGTAAACGTACAGCCTTAATTCAACTTAATTTACAAAATAGTTATTGAGAAATACTTACGTAAGTTTTGCCCTATTTTTGAATACACATAGCCTAAAGTTTCAGTGTTTCTCTCATAATGAGTCAATCGTAAGATATACTTAACTTAAAACACACGAATATATTACTTTTTTTTGTATTTGTTCCACAAAACAGAAAATTACAACTCTCGTCAAGAATCTTACTAACGGCGGGGATCGCCCTTATCAAATACCATAATATCTCGGAAAATTTTGGAATTACTAAATACTTCTTTCTAATACAACTACTTTCCAATTAATTATCAACACTAAAGAATGTAAAAAATGTCAATGTTCTTTTAAAATTGTAGAAAATTCATTTTGATTTTAGTAATGTTACTTTAAATTAATAACAATTACAGTAATAATTAAAATTACTTTATCTCGTTTTACAAACGCGCCTTAAGGCAGCAAAAAGCAATATTTTTCCCGGGTCGCGCTCATGGAATGCCTTTCAAATTGGGAGCGTAAATGACTGATTAAAGTCGAAGATAATAGAAGAGTAAATCTTCCCGGAGGGGAAGATCCTTCAACCGTCGAAGCCCGGAAACCTCGGCCCACATCACCCATAATTCCCAAACTTAGTATTCAGATTACCCCAGAGACAAATGGGGGATCAAAACAGTTAGCAAGCATTATAAGCGATGCAACTGCTACTAGACATATTTATTCTATTAACACTCATAGAATTTTATTAAAAGCTATACAATATACAAAAATAATTACACACTTTTAATATTTACTTTATTCATAAGTATGACATATAAAATAAGGGAATAATAAAAAACAACAATAAGAATAATAATGTTAATTTTAATCAATAATACAACGTAAAAACAAACAAAAAGGACTTACAATGAATTGAGTAAATCAATAAAAGAAAGTTGTTGAGAATAAGTTTAATAAAATTGCTATGACATTCTTTTTAATATCGGTACAAATTTAAAAAGCACTAACATTTTAATAATATATAAAACATTAATGTAATACATATTTTATACAAAACTCTATCCACGGTCAACAAATAAATAACTCAAGCAACGATTGAATAAATGATTTAAATACCTGCTGGGATGGCAATTTGTTATGTTTATTTTGTGACAAATATGTACATTTAGATTATTTATATGGGACCTATTGGAATTGTCATATATGTCTCTTGTGTACTACAAATTTTTGTGTTACTGATTGCCTACATTTTTAGCATATCAACAACCGATGTTGAAATAGATAACATTTGTAGAATTGGGCGAACTAAATTCTATTTATATGGAAACATAAATTATAATTCAGTCTTTGTTTTGTATTGTACTATTAGCTATAGTAGGCATTAACTTTCCATGTGGTCTTAATTATTTATTATATAAATGCTTTTGTAAGGGTGTACTAAAACATGAGTATCATACAATACTCACAATACTAATAGAATATACAGGATGACTGGTGCTTGAAACTACATATTAAAGGACATGTTAGTAGAGGTCGTTTACAATACATTAACCAAATTTTCCTTATACAAATGTCAATAGTGTAACAAAACCAGCAGACATCCGAGCGACAATAAAAAGAGGTTGTAAATCATCTGGACGTGACTGGTAAACATCATAAATCAATAAATCATCGATTTGCGTCGTATTGCAAAGAGACAGAATGCTCTACAAACATCGAGAGGAAGATGGAGTTTACGCGAATGCTTCCAGATGTTTCGTAAGTGTATATGAGGCGGCTGGGTCACCGATGGATGAGTAATTCCGGAATAAGAAAGTCCTTAAGCAGTAGTCGCGCGGAACAGACCAAAATAAAATAAATAAATAAATAGTTCCTTCAGTGGTAGCCGAAGAATAAACATAAATATAATGCAATAGAGACATAAATATTACCGTGTCAAATAAATAGAAGTGATATAAATCCCATAGTGTTACATAAATAGTAGTAGTAAATAAATACATGTGTTAATTTAAATCGTAGTAGTTTAAGTGTGATACATTAGTTTTATATTTTTATATTGTAAATAATTTTAAGTGTATGAATATACATACTGTTTTAAATAAATAAATTGCACGAGTTGTTTATTGCGAACCCGAAAACGTTAAAATAGTTTTCGAGATATTGATTTTTGTGTGTTTTCTTCAAAATCCACTACTTACTTTACACATATTTTAAATTAAAGAAAACATTAAACATTTATTTTAGTTTTCTAGTTGCCTAGCTAAAACATACGTTAGCACACATTATGTATCAAAAATAATGTCAAGTACGTCAATGAAATAAAAATAAGGAAGTTTTAGCTTGTTCGACTTGTGAAGAAAAATTTTAAATAATCTGTAAGTACTCAGATGTTATTTCTAAATTTTCATAATACATTAAGCGTTCAACTAGCTTTTAAAATTTATTTGTTGTATTATCTTTCAAATGAGGTATAAATAGCCATTGAAAGGAGAAAATTCTAACATTTTTACTTTCTTATACGTAGTATAAGGAAGTATTGTGATAATGAAGATTTTCGACCTCGAGATTTTTGCAGATGTCCACTTTTTGATGTCCCCTGATACCGAAAAAGTGGTTTTGAAAAAATGTCTGCCTGTGTGTCTGTCTGTCTGTCTGTCTGCCTCTAACCACGATAGCGGTCAACCCGCTGTAGATATCACTTCCAAATTTTGTATTTAGTAGTATAATTTCCCTCTTGAGAACGTATTAGATTTTCAGTAAAATCGGCAGACCGGAAGTAGTAGTTTACTTCTGTGAAAAAAACGAATTTTGCCAATATTCCATCAACTACTAAGTTTAGACTAATTTATAAAGAATTCATAAGTATTTAGAACTTAATTTCCAATATCTTTTGTATAAAAAAAATTTCAAAATTCGGACCGGAAGTATCACTTTTACTCTTACCGAATAACGATTTTTTGCAAATTTGTCGTAAATTACGCATTCTATATATATTTATGAAGAGTACAAAAGTATTTAGAGGTGAATTTGGAATATTTTTTGTATAAATGAAATTTCAAAATTCGGACAGGAAGTAACACTTTCATTCATATAAAAAAGTCGTGTGGTGGCCACACGTCATTTTTTTACTTTGTACTGCATTTTTCGGCTACAATACTCCAGTGGTGTTTTCGAAGTGTTCCATGAAAAGTTCGGCTAATGGAAGGCTTTAATATCAATTCCAGCATTGGGTAGTCCCATTGCTAGAACTAATATTTCTTTAGAGAATATATGAATGAAACAAATATATAGTTACTCTAAAAGTTTACAAACCCCATATTAACTCGGAAAATTTGGATTTACTAAATATTTGCGTCTACTTTCAATTTAACTATCAATACTAAAGAATGTACAAAAATTTAATTACAGAACAAGAATTGCCAATGTTGAAATTTTCATAATAAACCAACATCCATCCTTTTTGAAATTGTACTAAATAGCACACATTAAATGAAACGGCTGGAATGTGTGTAGTATTACAAGAATTTAAGTAGAAAAGAATAGACGACATAAATGTCAAATCACTCAAATGTTAGAACAGTAGACTCAAATTAATCCAATCACATTGTATATTTATAGCACGTTATTTTAAAAATGTTCAGCGATTACCAAGCAGTTTATAATGCTCTGGATAGATGGCGTTACTTAAATATCTATATTTTGAGGTTAGCAGAATCAGAAAAATATAGTTATGTGGTGGCCTTATATCGCGGAGCGATAGCGAAATCTAATTGGCCATGAGAACTTCAAGATATTACCGCCATCTATACAATAACAGGTATCTGTAAATATTATACGTTAATCAGGAATTATTACTTCATACGTATATTAAAAGATTGCAGATATGCTTCGCTGATGTTACTGTTTTTATATTCCAAATGTAAATGTCCAGTGAAGCTCTTATATTACATATAAATTTACACTGTAAATATAATCGTTTGTTTTAGTGTTTGGAAGACCACTGGCTTTCCAATTTATACACTTACCGCTTGTATATTAACTTAATTTGCAAGAAATGTATCTCCGTACACTTCGTTAAACCTTTATCTTTTTGCTCAAAGTAAGAATGCTACATTTTTGGCATATTTGTATCCCGTCAAAATCTATTCAAACGCAGCCCAATGGATATGAACCTATAACCCAACAATGTAAGTTCTCGTAAAAATGTCCCGTAATAATATTTCCATCACAACAATTTATCAATAATCGGCAGCGAAACGTCAACTTAGTGAATGGTACGATCTTCTCGGGTCACCGAGTTCAAAGAAATTCATAGTCAGGAATTGGATAATCCTTTCAATATGCTGCTAAAACTATGAAACTATTTGGTTCAAATTCAAATTTCAAATATAATAAAATAAAAATATTGTAATATTGACTAGAAAAAAACCAATGTAAAAATAAGGAAGAAAAAACTTAAGAACTATGGTTTCTATATCTCCACATCCGGAAAAGAAAAAGAAATACACATAAACAACCTTTAATTAATAATATTTTAAGTGAAGTGTATTTGAATCCGCAGACGGAAAGGAATTAATTTCTACTTAAAGCTAGGACTTATAGAAATGCCAACATGATAAAGTATCCAGCATGGTCACATAATAAAGTGAATATTCGTTTTCCAGAAAAAGAGTAAATAAAAATCCCGCGTTGAATCCATACCATTTAATCCTTAAATTAAGTTCATAATCAGGATGGAAGGAATTTCGCAGATTGTACTTTCCACCGAAGATAAAATGAAAAATTATATTAGACCGGAACGTTCCACTTTCTTAGCGAGATGTTACATAAATTGTGCAGTAAACGCTGCAATTTAAATTCTTGCAGACTTATTATGCTCTCCCCATTAGAACACTTTCGTAGATAAAATCGTCTTGGCAAACTATAAATTTATAAGCATTGTGCGCATTAATTTTGTTAATGTTGAAATTGTAAGTAATTATGTAATAATTTCATTAAATTGTATCTAGGAAAATTTATAATATTCGCATTTTATTTCAGTTAGTATTTGTTATATTTAGTAAAAAATATTGAACATAGTTCATGTCTTCGGATCAAATAACTTAATGAAACGAATGAAATGTATACAACAGACAAGTTTTTCATAAAATCCGCACTTTTATATTTTTGCCAAAATCGGTATTCTTGTTGTATATGTTAGAAAGAATGTAATCTCTTAGCGCGCAAACGCATTTGCATCAAAAGTAGCAGAGATTCCAACACATGTACTTTTGCACATTTGGCGTTTCTGTTAAAACCACACATGTGTACTTGATTTCTCGTAATAACCATACAAGTCCGGAATATCTCCTCTTTTTACGATCAAAATGCACCTGTTCATCACTACGTCGCAGCCCAAACCTATATTATTTGCAATCAGAACTAAGCATTAAATTAATGTACCACTTATGACTACTTTATAAACATTCCGTACAAGATATAATGGCCTGTATTTAAACCCAAATTTAATATCAAATTTGGCTACCCACGTTGTGATATTTACCCGCAATGCGATATATAATGCAGGCTTTAAACAATCCTAAAATAGCACCAGAAGGAGGAAAAAGAGTCGCGATAAAAAAAGACTTACATTATCGAAAAGCTGAAGCTCATAGTACACAATGAGCTCTAAAAACAAAGACAGAGCTAGGAACTATTGTGTTTAAGTTTTGACTTACACAAATTTGGTCAAATTCAATTTACTACTCAAGCAAAATTCACTGTCTAGCCACAAGTGAGACTACGATGTACATTTATCATGAATCTATCGCCAAAAACGAGTGTTAGTGTAGTGATATCCATCCATCCTCGTTATATTGATACCTATGATGTGTGCAGAAACCTTAATAAGTGACCGATATTCCGGGCAAAATAAGAATTGTCCGATGTTGCACTTTCTGTACTTTTTAGTGTATGGTGTCAAGTTACTAGACAAAATTGAATAAATATATTCTTAAGGTTATGGACAATTCGTATCTACCGAATAACCAATACTTTCAATTACTTCAAAAAGAAACGAAAAGTTGAGCAAATTGAAGTGCCAGAAGAATGGAACAGATTGATCCTAATTCAAGAGAATAACCGTTACCGTTTAGTGTACTTCACATTAAACACCTAATGACAATTGACATTGACAGACTGACAGAAAAAATTTCCTAATTTCTGATAATAATAAAAATCAAGAATGTAAGGAAATTCATGATTAAAAAAACCTCCTTGCCTCATGCTGTGGTATACTTACACTGGAGATTGGCATATATCTAGTTGTATAACTTATCTTCATCTCTTGCTACGGAATTCAAACGAGAAAGTAGTGACAAGGAAGATTATCGTAGAGGTATCGAAGATTGAATGCAACATTTAAAGTTTTTCTAGTATTATTATTGAAATTAACTTTAACTTTCAGATTTATTTTTGTATTTTGATAAATGCTTAATCAATATATAACTATTTTTTCTGTTAAAAACCGCATTTGTCCAAAGGTTTTTTTTTTTTTTTTTTTTGAGAAAGTGGAATATATGTATGCCTAATCTATATGGATGTTATTTTGCCAAAAGGGCGAACGCGCCAATTTTACGATTTGGAGCTTTATGTACCAGAAAATAAGCACCTACTCTAAGATGATGTTGGCAAAAAGGTGAACGTATTTGATGGAATGGATGTGTTGATAGTGAAAAATACATTTTTCCTTTGGGCGAATGTGTTCAGAACAATCCGTCCAAAAGGACGAATGTAACAAAGCTAAAACGATTAAAGGGCGAACTTGCATTGCTTTACTATAGGCAGCATAACCTAAAAATAGTTTTGTTCGTTGATAGTATGGTACGTATGCGATACGGGTCAAATTCCGGCCGTAGGATTGAGAAATCCCATGTAACTGACATAAGTACAAGTTCTTCTTTACTAGCTCGCAAAGTAATGAATCTAGTTCTGAATCTGATGTGCAGAGGAGCCAAATAATAATAGAAAAATTATAATATTATTACCAATTCTGAAAATGCCAGTGAAAGTTGGGCTTATGGGATCAAAAAGAGAAAGAAGGAGAACAAAAAAGAAAACTTATATAGGGCACAGAAATATTGGCAATTCAAAAAGGAAGATGAAACAGAACCCATGCGCAAAAGGATGCCCTAGTGAATGTAATAAAGTCAGCAAAGATGATAGAAAATCCCTTTTTGAGAAATACTGGTCATTCAGTCATCAAAGACAAAGAGACTTTTTACTCAACTACTTAGATGTTCATGAGATCGAAAGAAAAAGGGTTAAATCGCAAAGCCTAAAGTCTCTTACAAGAGGTTATTATTTGCCAAACTTTAATGGATAATTAAAGATTTGCAGACTTTTTAATAGATATACTAGATGTCACAGATAAGCTTCTCCGTTATACTGAACTGATAGAAGTGGTATCAAGACCTCGAAAATTGATGAACGCGGAAAACATATCCCAAAAAATAAAACTGCTGCTGCCAGCGTCGATATAGTCGTTTCGTTCATCAACGAACTATCGCCAGTTCCATCGCATTATTGTAGATAAGATACTACGAGAAAATATATATATTTGCCAAATAACTTTCGAAATGTCTCCAATGTGTATCCAATATAATATAAGTAATACCTTGCCACAGAAGATAGTACAAAAGGCAAAATTAGTTTATCACGGATTGAGGAAGTTGTGCACAAATGGAAATGTACCTTCGCAATATCACAATGAGTACCTATCTATGTCATTTAGACCAAAGGTGGAAGATAGGCTCTTGGAGACCGACGAAGAGGACGAAGACTGCACCCAATTATTGATTTTTTCCTATTATTGTAGTTTTTTTATACTTTAATTTTATTTGTATTTCCTTATTTTTTGATAAATTTTTTTTTGCTTATTTGACTTTTATTGAAAAATTTTAGAACTATTTATTATGATTTTATTGTAATTAACCATTAATTAGAGGTTTGGCCGAATGAATATAACACTTAAGCAAAATGACGAACTTGGGGCCAATATTCTACTATTCTGGAAAAAGGGCGAATATTCACAAAAATTTAAAATTTGAACTAACAGTACATTTAATTTTGTATTCTTTGATTACTTATTCGTTTGTTTATTAATGTGAAAGGTTTGAGTACAATTTTTTTCAATTTAGTCGCCCATATATTTCCAAAACAGTTTTCACCAATTTTCTCGAAACAACGAAATGGTGCCTTTTTGGCCAAATACCATCGATATACAAACATTCTCTCCATTCTTGATACTTTACCTACCCAAAAATTAGTAGGCTTTAGCTTAGCATATAATAGCCTCCAGCATATATGCCCCTTCTTCCGACGTCCAAGAGTTGACGTTCGTCTATTATGTTGTTATTTTACAACTCATACTATAAAAGGTTTAAATAACAAGACTATTGCAAGATTTCTTTAGATATATCAAAGCCATTTGATAACGTAAACAGCAGAAGTTTTATTGAAAAATTAGAATTTAGAATGTGTCTGTACTAATGTTTAAAATAAATCAATTCTTATTATTATTACTATAAAAAATCTAATTTGTTAGTAATTGATTAGAACATTAACGATATATATTTTATAACGATATTTATATACCTAATTTTATAGTAACTCAGAACTATACAACTTAAGATACACAAATTACTATAGAATAACTCAGTCTTAAGTAAGATATCTAAATGTCTAAGAAATTATTTAAAAATAATCAGAAGTCAATAAATTCTCAAGAATTAGGGGAAAATTGAATAATAACAACATTTTAAACAATATTAGAAAACATTTTTATTAGTTACTCAAAGTTAGACAACTTAATACCAAGTTAAAAATAAAAATCAACTTAACCATTTGTGGGCAAAGAAAGAAAAAACAAATGGGATTATTAAAGAATTTTTCACAAGTAGGAGACGCTTAAAAAGGACGCTCTCAGAATTTAAGTTAAATTTTATTTTTAAAAGAAATATATTAATTACCTGTGAGTACAGATCTTTTTATCACGATTTCAACAATAACATTATACTAAAATAGTGAAGAAATGTACCATTATAAAGTTTCCGTCGATTAAACTGTATCTATTGATCTACAAGTAAACAATCCAAACTAAATAATTGTGAATATATGTGCTAAATTAATTATACCTGAAATTACGAAGAAGTACAACGTAAGGCTCGAGGAAGAAGCAGCTCAATTGAAGGAATTGCGTTCCAACACAGTATCCAGGATAAAGAGGATAATCAGGGTATAGAAGATCCCTGACACAATTTCGAAGATATAGTCCGCTAAAACAATTCCACAAAGTATTAAAAACTCGATTTAAGTACTTAAAATTTTCTTAACATTGATTTTAAAAGAATCAGAAATTAGAGAAAAATTATAATTGCAATACAATTATCTAATAATTTAATCTTAAGAATGTACTTTAATTGTAAGAGTTATTCTATGCTAATCGTCATCACAAGTTAATATCTTTAAAGTTGAGTATTAAAGTTTTCCATACATAAGATATAAAAGAATTTTTAGATTAATGTTGATTTTTTTTCTAAACGTAGATTTTATTTACTATAAAAACCTATTATATAGATACCGTTCATGTTTAGTTGATCACATTATTGCTGGATAGAAACAATTCCATAGTAACATTACATTAGCAGTTTTGTTTATTATATAAAATGTTTGATTCTAACCTTAATTTTTATAAGTTCATGTATCTACTTCAATATATTTTTTATTTATGATTTAACACTGTTTTTCTTTTATAGGAAGGTAATCTTCTATACTATAAGAAGTGTAACACCCTGAAATTACTACATGGATTCTCATAAATAAATTTAAACTGAGCTAGTAATTATATACGAAGAAATTTTAAGTCGGAAAGAAATAATAGACATAACCAAATTTTATTGCATACATGCATATTTCCCTCGTAATTTTTATTCAAATACTATGAATGTAGTTATAATCTTATTCATGATAATTTGGATACAGTGAGTAAAAATAAATATTGTACAATTTTAAATTTTTATTTGAAAATAAATTTTAAACTTGTTATAAAATTAAAATTATATTTTTAAAAATAAATAAAGTAGTAATTAACTAACTATTATCCTATTGAAACATAGGGATAGTATAGTTTATATGTTTACTGAAATATTTACACACTTCTGACGGATCTGACATATTATGTGTGTTACCTATTGATCTAAAATTGAATTTACTTCATGCGGAAGCACAAAAATTCTTTTTAAACACATACCACAAAAGAAAGAAGACTAGGCACGGATCAGCGCCTCCTAAGTAGCGTAGAGTTGGGTAGCGATGTGGGGAAAATAAAAACACGAAAGTTGAAAGAGTATTCTTTGGCTCTTTTATATCTCATAATTTCCGTTTCCTACGGCTACAGGTAAAATAAATATTATCTTTTGTTGTATTTTCTTATAAATATCTTTCAATGAGCGGAAGGAAAGGTGGTAAAGATCAGGATATTCCGGGGAAAAAATATTATCGAACGTCGATGCACACCCGAGAATTTATATTGTAAATATTTGCTAGATATTTTATTCAGTTATGTAAACTTATGCGGATGGAAATATAGAGCCATCTGAGGAAAGCCAATGTTTATCTACATGGTGAGCTAACGTTCAGGTATGTGATTTTTCTTTTCTTTCTTGGGACGGCTGTGCCGTCGCTGAAGATTTTGTTTTCTTTTCAGGAGTAATTCAAAGAAATTTTGCGTTTAACACGACGGAGGTATAGAGGAAATACAAAATATGATTTTCATACGGAATATTGAGTCTTTCCGAGAATTCATGAAAATTTAATATTCCTTGAGAAAGAAATATTTAAAAAGAAATTGGCCATTTCAGATGTACATGAAACGCAATATAACAATATTGACTATAAACGGTAAACAATTCCAATAGAACATGATCTTTACTTTTAATATTAAAAATTCTGAGCAAGTAAAAAAATAGAAATGTATATTTAAATATTAGATTAAATAAATAGTATTTTAATATTATTACTCGCATTAGATATTTTTGCTTACACTTCAGTGTTATTTTACAGTATAACTAAAAGCGCACAGTCCTCCTTTTTTTATTTGCGTGCAACTAACACGCTTAACCGAACCGTCAAAATCGACTCGAATTGGTGACGCGGGGCGAAGTACTCGTCTATGGATAAGCGGAATTAAAAGCTGTCGTTTTGCGTGGGCATACTGGCGACTTTAAACCGCTCCTAGACGGAGAGATTTACTTTCTTAGTGGAGCGCGTGCGAAGATACGGGCCGCTGAAGAGGAGCGTGCAAAAATCAGTACTCTCGGACGTGTAGTAAATCACGCTGTATCGCAGGTTTCTGCCGTAAGAAGGACGTGTAGAGCGATAAATTTAGCTAGGTTTTCAGTATATTCAATATGGCGGTGGGTCGGCACAGCTGACAATGGCACCCCGAAGTGCAGGTAAGGACAATCATCCACCTCACGTTTGATTTACGTAGGCAGTCGCACGAAGATTTAATTGCAGGTTATAAACTATCGATTGAAACCATTAATCAATTTCAGTTCGCGATGACATTTGCCTCAGAACTAGACAGAATAGTATCAGTCATGCGGGGTGCTATATTTTTCCTCAAACAAAGGTCAAATGTTGGCATGCCTATAAGAAAGACCGATTCCACGAGCCCTGCCATAAATTAAGGTGGAAAGAATTGAAGCCACAAGGTCTGTAACTATACATAATCGTACGTACAAGATTCAGAAATTAGAGTCTCAAACGTTTGCAGCTCTAATTTTGGCATGGGATAAGTTTGAAGTAATTACATATAGGAGAAAGACCGATTCCACGAGCCCTGCCGTAAATTAAGGTGGAAAGAATTGAAGCCACAAGGTCAGTAACTCTACATGATAGTACATGATTCAGAAGTTACAGTCCCAACCGTTTGCAGGTTTCACTCGTTAAATACTGGAAATATCCAAATACTGGAAATATCCAAATAGATTGAGAGAATCAAATGCGAAAACACTAAAGAGTATACTAAATTAATTTCATCCATCAGGAATTTAGCATGTATCCGAAGATAGGTGAACTCAAAACCAGGAAATGATGTAGATGAATTATTCGATAGCAGTCTTTAATTTGACATGTCGCTATGTCGTTAAGCTTAAGTGTAAGAATATCCACTAAAGTAACGGAAAACGTTAATATTGACGTACAAAAATCCATCTCAAGTTTGATTTGCGATAAAAATTCGATTTCAGTTATGAACCGAAACGAAAAAATATCATCAAGGAAGAATATTCACTATCATCGAGTAATTATCAAGCTTAAACGTCAGAAAGCCGACAAATGTTAGACAGTTTAGGAATGAAAGATGCATTTATTTAGTTGATTACATGAACATGATATTTAAGCGATCAAACGGGTTCAATATTTTCGATTTTTGTTGACGAAAGCTCTAAGTTTATGATGTCCAGTAACTTCTGTCAAACATTTATATGGACTCAAACGAGCAGTCATAATATGGATACATAAAGGCAAAGAAATGAAAAAATCCAGGTTTAAATGTCATACTTTACAGAAATGAGATTCCTACTAGGTATGCATTTTTGTTATTACCAATTATGTATCGTTCTTTTCTATATGTATTTGTTCTATGCCCAAGGCACTAATATCTAATAAAATATCTCTCATCATTCTCTCTATATTACTATAAATTGTCAATAAAATGAAAGTGTACTGTCACATGTAAGTATAAGATTTTCTTTAAACATTTTATTGTTCTACAACACAAGCGGCTAATTTGAGGACATATGATTATTAAACAAAAAATGTCTGTGTTGATGTCCCTTACCACCCCTTCAAGTTTGTCGGTATGCTTTTAGGACTTGCTGTATATGCTTACATATATATATGTGTTGTATATACCGAGTAATTCAACGATCTACTAAAGTAAATATTCTCTTTAATACTAAATATAGTACAATATTTGCTCACTGCATTTGATAGAGTTGCTATTGGTACACAATTTGAAAATATATAGGCATATACAGACTTACCATAAATCAAGGGCATAAAAAAGATATAGTTTTAACTTGAATACCCCATACACAGGATGACATGTGGAAACCGGATGATTTTGAAATAAATGTTACACAAATAGTTTGCAAGATAATACGGTTTTATTAACATCAAAATGAAGCTTACACAATGCCATTTACGATGTGCATCAAGTATGGAAAATGATGTCATCAAGATGATGTCAATCGCATTGAATGCAGATTTCGACCCTTTCCAATAAATTCTCCATAATATCCTCCAACATCGCTCGATCAATAGCCAAGATTTCTTGGCGAATGTCGTTCTTGAAGTTGAGCCAGTTACGAAGCTTGTGAGCATATACACGATTCTTTAAATACCCGCACAGGAAAGATAACCAATTGACAGGTCTGGGGACCTTGGAGGCCACGGCACATCTCCAAAACGTGAAACGAGTTTTCCTGGGAACATGTTGCGGACAACATTCATTGATGCGTTAGCAATATGTGCCATGGCACCATTTTGCTGAAACCACACATTCCTTGGATTTATCCGTCTTCTAGTTAACTGCCGAGGCATCTGAGATACTTCGTATATTAATCCAATGACCAATGTTAAGCAAAAATAATTCTGTTCACTTTATTTCTTGAGGGTTTAGGAAAAAAATGTTGTATATCAGTTCATCATTTTTGAATTTCTTATTAAATTTCACATCAAAAACATGTAAGACGTTAATACCTTAAAAGTAACTATTACTGAGCTATTGTCGCTTTTTGATATAATTTTGTCAGTACTATACTATATTAATTAAAACCATAAATCTGACAAAAAATTATATCAAAAAGCGACAATAGCTCAGTAATAGTCACTTTTAAAGTATTAACGTCTTGAATATTTTTGATTTGAAATTTAATAAGAAATTCAAAAATGAACTGATATACAGGTTGTTCCATTTGAAAAAATTGACTTTTATACAAAAGCTAATGAAATTATATAAAAAAACGACAATAGCTCAGTAATAGTCACTTTTAAAGTATTAACGTCTCAAATATTTTTGATGTGAAATTTAATAAGAAATTCAAAAATGGACTGATATATAGGATGTTCCATTTAAAAAAAAATGACTTTTATACAAAAACTTGTCATGTAATTTTAATCCAGTTTTGTGCAGATGCAGTTAGCAACTGTAAAAAAATAAAACAAGCTTCTAGTAGGATCCCTTATTGTAAACAATACTGCAAAAAATGTTGTCCATCTAATATGTTGTTTTCGAGAAATATAATTTTATACAAACATTGAATTTTTCAGAAAAATGGGAAAAAGTCGAAAACTTTAGACTTTAGGCCTATACAATCTTATTACTTTTTGACTAAAAATTATACAGGGAATACAAAAATGCAATAATATATAATGTATTCCATTTAAAAAACTATAACTATAGTTAGCGACCAAGTTATGGAACACTCTGTATAATAAAATATTTTTAAAATGTGCTCCTAATCAGCAGCTATTACAAGAAAAAAACCGCTTCGAAATATCTTTACTCATAAAGACATAATCGGCCTTACCAGCGAATATCTATATATTCGATGATTTAACACTTTCCACTCAATTCGTATATTTTCAAAATGCACATGAGAAAAATACAAATTAACTAAATAATACTAATAATTGTCAAAAATTCTCGAAAGAGAAAATATTATTATATCATTTCTTTAATCAATTAACTCCTAATTTACTAATTGCCATGACTTTATACAGTAATGTAATTGAATAGTTGGAATAAGACTCTAGTAACCTTTTTTAATTTTCTTCCACTCCAAGGCATACAATTACGTATATACCTATTACGGAAACTTCAGGTCAATTATTGCCTTCCGAGGAAGTGCTAAGACGCTGACTTTTCAGTATGCTCGTTTTTAAGCGTTCCTTTATCGGAATAAATCGCAATGTTTCTTTTTCTTATTACTGAAAGCAGAGAACCATTGATGTAAGTGCTTTTTTCCAATTTTCCATTCTCTTCCGCGACTATACAATAAGATAACTAGAAACAAACTTGCGAACCTACAAATCGAAACATTTTCTAAATCAGTATACTGAATGAAAGCATTTATTTTCAAACAAAAGGATATTTCCACTGTATAGACTTGTATTAAAGTAGACTTGCAATTATGCAGTTATTAAGTAACTTGATTCATTTTAATTGTACTATGTACCTACTTGGGTTTTGCTAAATTGTATGAAAAAGTAGTGCATTAGCGCTTTTTAACTCCTTTGTGAAAGATAAGTTAATAAGTAAATCTTAACATGATTTTCTCTAAACCAAAGTATTGAAATCGCACTGTTTGATTTCACAGATCATTATATCTTGGCTGCTCCTGTAAATAAAAGAATACCGGTGTGGTGTTCGTCTAGATGTATCAAAAGCTTTCAGTAGTATCCAACATCAATGCTTACTTCAAAAGCTGCAACTTTACGGAATTAGAGGTATTGCTCTTGCTTGGTTTAGTAGTTATTTATCAAACAGGCAGTAAACAGTTACTCTCACTAGGGATGGCAAAACAGGAAATTCTATGAATAAAACTATAAAACAAGGAACACCGCAAGGCAGCATCCTAAGACCTTTGCTGTTCTTAATTTACTTTAATGACATCTACACCCTAAATTGTACCTCCGAAGTACAGTCAAACCTCTTTTTTACTGAATTTTGCAGACGATCCAACTCTCTTTGTGGAGGCTGATAATTTTAACACTTTGCATCCTACTGGTCACGTGGAGCAACCACCTTTTTAAGATTTAAGTAGCTCAGACCTAGAGGTATATATCAGTAACCACTGCTCACAGGCGATACTTATGGTGCCATCTGTCGTACAAAATATTTACTCCCGGATGTTTCCAGAGTAAAGCATACTGTAGAATATTTCGTGTTGACTGTTTGACAGTTGTGCACACTACTACACATTTTGTTTATTTTTAGTGTTTGTAGTGATTAAAATTGACATGGCTGGTAAGTAAAGCAACAATATAGTTATGTTTTGTTGTGTTATAAAGTGCAACTAGCAAATTTGGTGTTTTGCTGATAACTGTATTGCCTAAAAAGTGGCGGTTTCATGAAAGAACCACTAGGCATATACACGATAACTACTAATAGTATGCAAGACAAATTTCTTTTCTCTTTCCAGGTAAAGATAAATGGACATTCAGTGAACTTGAAGCACTATGTCAAAGCGAAGTAGATGTGATTTTAGCTGACACTCCTTCAGACGGGAAACCTCGAGCTGACGACTATTTATCAGGTGATGAGGACGACATTGAAAACAATATAGAAAACCCAAATTTTTTAAGTATCAACGATAACAAAATTGATGATAATGACTATGAGATTGATAGTGACGACGGACCACTGGCTCGTATAGCGGAAAAAACGCGTGCTGAGATTACTGATGTATTTCCAAATAACATATTCTTCTTCTTCTTCTTCTCTCTCTATTCTAGGCAAATTGCCTGTTCAAACTTCGCAGCGTGCCTTCAGTTCAATCAATTGCAAGATTGTCACTCCATCTCTTTCGCGGCCTCCCCATACTTCTTCTCCCCATTGGTGATTTGTCTCGTGCTATCCTTACTATTGTTAATAACAAATTGTGGATAAAAAACAATTTTTATCAGGAACCTCCAGCCGCTTTTAAAGATGCCTTTGACACACCTTTGGATGAAGAATCCTTAGAGCATCCTCTAGATATTTTTATGTGTCTGTTTTCCGAAGAACTGTATTCAACACAAATCTGTATGCTACTCAAAATCAGTCTATTAGAGGGAACAAAAACTTTCAGCCAACTACTTCTGAAGAAATGAAGATTTTCTTAGGCGCCAACATTCTAATGGGAATAAAAAATCTGCCCAGCTTGGAAGATTATTTCTCGTGACAGATTCTTCTGGTTGTTAGGTAATTTACATTTAGCAAATAATACATTACAATCTAAGAAAGGAGAACAAGATTACGATAAGCTCTATAAAGTAAGACCACTTCTTACTTCACTCGCTCAAAAGTACAAGGAGTACTACAGCCCTGGAGAATTTCAGGCAGTTGATGAGAGTATGATCAAGTACAAACGAGGATCCAGTATGAAACAATTTATGCCCGCAAAACCAACAAAACGGGGATATAAAGTGTGGGTAAGAGCAGATGAATCTTCCTATGTGTCAGAATTCCAAATTTGCACGGGAAAAATTGCTGATGTTCAACTTGTGTGGGGCCTGCGAAAAGATAATATTTATGGCTGTGGAACATTGAAAAAAGGAAAAAAATTGTACCTAAGGATTTTATCGATGATATAAGGATGACAAGAGGACAATCAGATTGGCGAATGAGAGAAGATAACCTAGTATGTATAAAATGGATGGATAAAGAGCCAGTGTACTTTCTTTCTAATTATCATAATCCCGAAGATAGTGTTACGACAAAGCAACGTAATAAGGATGACACATTAGAGGAAATAAGCTGCCCAAGTAGCTGATTACAACAAGAACATGGGCTTTGTTGATAAGTCTGATATGTTGAAGAAATGTTATGCGATAGACCGCAAAAGCAAAAAATGGTACCATAGAATAGTTTGGCATTTTATAGATACTACTGTTATAAATGCCTATATATTCTTCAAAAAAAGAAGTAGTGGTGCATCACTTGATTTGAAACAGTTTCGACTAAATGTAACATCTGGATTGATTGATGCTGGATATTTGGCCAAAAAAAAGGGCGAAAGTCATTGCAGGTAGTAAATCATTATAAAAGAAATGCTCCAATCGAAAGAAGAACTGACAATGCTGCTCATATGCCTATCTATGGAAAATCAAGACGTTGTGCAGTGTGAAGTACTAAAGCAGAGTCTCACAGAAGTAAAAAAAAAGAGGGTCTTACATTATTATATCAAATATTTTTTCATATTTTTATGTAAGCTTTTCGTTCATATTTTGTAATTTAAAATGTATTTGTTTTAATAAAAGTTAATTCAGGACTTAAAGGGTTAACGACCTGGAGACTATGGCCAGTTTCCCCATGATAGAAATTGAAGAGTGGTCCATTAAAAACAACGTACACGTAAACCATGATAAGACAAATGTAAAACTCGTCAAATTTGCACAACTTACTTACCCAGCACACGTACAGTTGAACAACTGTAAATATCCTATAAACGTCAGCGCCCGCTTGCTCGCAGTTTTTATCGATAAATTTCTCAAATAGAAGCACCACATAAATGTATTCTGTAAAAAACTATGCAGTTTCTGCTACAGTATCCGTCTAATAAGAGAACTTGTCAATGAATATGTACTTTGTGCCGCCTACTACAGCGGTTACCTGTCATATATTAGATTTGGCATCGTGGTATGGGGTGGTAGTGGGGACCTCTCTACGATCTTTATAATACAAAAGAGAATCAGCCGTACTATATACAAACTAAACTTCAATCAGTCATGCAGAGACTGCTTCAAAAATAATAATCTTTAGACAGTATTTGCTTTTTATATTTATGAAGTACTAATATTCTCTTATCACTGTGTGATAAAAATGCCTCCTGGCATGAATACGGTATCAGGTATAGAGATCGCTACTGTTGTGAGAGTGGTTAGGGGTACGCAGCATTAAATTTTTTAATAAATTGCGAAAAAACATTAGAGATATTAATACTCTATCTGTATTTAAAAATAAAACATTTATGTAATTATGTGAATTAGAACCGTACATTATGTAAAACTTTCTGAAGTAACCATTAGTTGCATTACATTATTGTTTACTTTGATGTTTGCTTTGTTTTTGATTTGTAATTATATAGCACTAAAGGATATTATTATTATTATTACTATAAATGAAGATCACACATCACTTGAAGCATCACTAAATCTCGATAATGTCCAATCTTTTGTCCGCAGAAATATCTTGGAAATACTTTATCTTTAATAACAAAACGGAAGAAAAAGTCAATCGGATTTTTTCAGTTGTGTTTGATTGTCATTAAATTGACCTTTATGAACTTCTCTACCTATTTCGTACATTTTTGTTAGATAAGGATCGCAGGTATTAGACTTTAATTGTATAGAAAATGGTATGTTCGACTATCCCGTTACAAAAAAGATCTGCCACTAAGTCTAGATTAACTTAACAGCTGCTCTTCATTACTATAATACTTTTATTATATATTACATAGTTAATATAGACATATAATGCAGAAGTTATCATTCTTTTGAGTTATAGGAAATACAATTTGCAGAGGCTCCTACCCACGAAACATTTTTCTAAAAAACTTAGAGAGGCATAACTTCTACACTAAAGCTATGTAGCTTACTGGATTTTATCTCCTAGAGCGCGGTTTATTGGAATGATAACTATTCAAGCGTTTTCAATCATTGAGTTCCGTAAGGTTCACCTCTGTGACCAATATTATTTCTAATGCACCTAATTGATTTTTCTTTATGTATGTGTATCATCATATAAGTCTATATACTATTGGCAGATGATGTTTCATAACTGTTGCAGAGATTTGACTGACACATTGTAATGTAATATGTTTTAAATGTGCAGATGGACTAACAAAAAAAAAACCACTCTGGGTTTACGAGAAATCCTGATAAATCATAATGTGAGCAGTGTAAAAATGTTTGGAATATGATTGTACCGCAAATGGGATTGGAAGGAAATTTTTTAGCAGCAAAACTTCCGCGATCTAAGTTTACGATAGAAACTAGGTATTTTTATTTATTGTACAGAGAAATCGCAAAAGGTTGACCGTGCCGCTTCATAGGCATGGTGTAATTGCCGCATATATCATATTCTGAATTGTATTTCTTCCGTGCGACATCTATTATTTTACCTATGAACTATTTTCAAGAATTTTTGTTAAATTTACTCGTTTTAATAACTCAATAAATACATTCAATAATTGAAAATATCTTTATTAAAAATAATTTAATACAAAGATCGATATTGCATATAGGTAACATTACATATTTAGAAATATTATAACATATTGCCGTGAACTCGCAAGTTTATAAAATAAGAATAGCTTTAAGAATTAGTTTAAGTTTTGAAATAAAAATGACAAAAATCGTATTTAAATATGAAAGAGTAAAATATGCAACAAAAATTACATGGATGTATATAAAGTTGCATACACATGGTCAATACACAATACAAGTAATTCAAAAGTCAGTATTATTCAAGTAAATAATGAGAAAATACAAAATAAAATTTATTAAATAAATATGAAATAAAAGACAAAATAAATATAAGTAATATATTTCTTTTGTAAAAAGAATACACAAAATGTATGGTTTATATATCATGAAAAAGATGGAAGACGATATGTAAGAAAGGTAAATATGACTGAATAAATCATTATGATTTACATGCATAAAGCAATAAAACTTTATGAAAGAGTTTAAGAACTAAATTATATTAAAAGATAAAAATTACCTTAGCTTATAACTAGAGACTAAGAAAAGGATATAAAAATATGTAAAACGTAAAACCGATCAGCAATAACATTTGGTATAAAAAGGTAGCTGATAGCATAAATAAAAAGTGTATGTGTTTATGATTTGTTTGTAACACAATGCTTCAGAGACTGGAAACAGACGTGTACAGTTTCATGACCTACAAAAGACAACAAAATATAAAACTTGTGTAAAGTTTATTGCATATAGACATATTACCTATGGACAGATGCGATAGACAAACAAGCGTGTCTTCCAGGTGCAGGCAGTGCGGGAAGAAAAATAATCGTTATCTCCAACGTGTTTCCCATCTTACCAAGTCACAATCCAGCTACAAGGAAAGTGAAATTGACATTAATAAATGGAAAGAAAAAATATGTATTGAACAATGAACAAGGCAATAGGTTCATTGATGAATACAAGGAAGGATGGTATTAACAACAAGAATAAACCTACCGTCGGAAATGCTGTGCGAGGCAGTGGAGGGACTTTTGAACTGGAAAAAAACAATTTGTATTGACGTTTGGTAAATAGTGAACTGTCAGAACAATATGTGTATGTGTGTGTGTATCAAGACGGCAACATGTGGGCAGCGATTTCATTGGAACGTATATTCCAATGCCAACCTAAAATATGGACTAGAGGGCGCAATAGTCAACGTAGAGTTTTTTTTGCCGGTATAAATTCGAAAAACAAGATTCGACAAGAGAGACTTCTGATTCGACTCCGAAAGAATAAGACGCTTTAAAAAAAAAATTGTTACATTGTAGAATAGTAGTTTTCATTATTTCTTTATCACGTTTATTCATAATAATTCTTCTTTTATTAATATATATTTAAATTCACTTGAAACGTTCAATATGGACATTCAAAATGAACATTTTGATGAAATATTTAAAGATAGCAAGTAAGTTTTTTTTTGAAAAGAAGTTATCTAAATTGTTGGACAGACATTGGTTTTTACGTGCAAATGATTAATCAATGTAATGTTGGACAATATGGATAAGCAAATATTATCCTGTAAGGTTTTCTTTTAATTCATAAAGTTGGAATTACAACAAAATAGGACTAATGGTGTTGGGCAGTTGAAGAGATGCTACGTGCGAATGAGCATTTTCTTCATGGTATTGTCTAGGCATCATTAATCGTTTTCAAGTTAGGTTAACAATTAATTAAAAGTTTCATAAGGCAAAGATTAAAAGCTGGATACAACACGTGCAAATGGTTGTCTAAGGCAATTAACTGAAGCCAATATAAATATAATTACATTGATAAATATCACTATCAATGTACAATAAAAGTTTACATTTATTTATTTACAGGATAAATATTTATTTTTTTGTTTAGCATAATAAATAAATAAATAAAAGATTTACATACATTACAACCGACATTAGGTATAAATGATATGAGCATTTTCAATTATGTATTTTGTTTAGAGCATAAAGGTGTATATAAAAATATTTTGAATCTACAAATTACAAAAAATAAAAGATGTATGATCATGTTAAATGGACATTCTGTTTTCTTCTTTAAACTAAACTATTACCTCGTCCTTATAGTATAAGTAAGTGAAAGGCCACCAGTGAAGGAGAAGGAACCACATACATTGCCAGAATCCACAATAGTTATTAAGTACATGCTTCAACAATATGAATTAAATACAAAATCAATTATAAGTTTTTGGTGTAAAAAAGAAAATTTTAGAGCACAGCATATACAAATGACTATACCCACAAATAAAGTATGTTGCTGCCACAGCAATATGTTCAAAATGAGATCCTTCATTTTGTAGACACACATTTATACGTAATGTATGTAGTGGAGTCTTAAAGACAGTGTTCTTTAAATACCCAAATAGGAAAAAATCTAGAAGAGCCAAATCTGGTGATCTAGGAGGCCATCTATTTCTGCTAATCAGTCGGTTATTATTAAAATATCTTTGGATAAATTCAATTGTAGCATGTGCAGTGCGAGCGGTAGCACCATCCTGCTGAAAATAGCCAAATTGTCTTTCATTGTCGTCAAGTTGTCTAACAAATGGTTCTAAAAGAAGCGTTCGATATCGTTTTGCTTTTATTGTATCATGGAAGAAAATTGGCCCTATTATTCTTCTTCGTGATATAGCACACCAAACACCTATTTTAGGATGCATGTCAGTTTCAATAAAAACATGTGGGTTTACGGATGACCAGTGTCGATAATCTTGGGAATTGACATATCCAGGCCTCGTCTGAGAATAATGTGATGTCCAACAAATTATCATCCGCAAGATTATTCTTAAATCACGTACAAAATTGTATGCGTTTCTCAAAGTATGTTGGCAACAAATTCTGTACAACAGATACTTTAATGGGATCTAAGTGTACTTTTTAGTGGTTTTATGTCATGTTCCATAAGATAGTCCTATATGAACATAAAATCAGAATTAATAAATTTTCTGTATATCAAACAAAGTAAATTTTACCTGTCTGCGCTGATAGTCACCATAATGATTTCTTAGGACTCACGTCCAGCCGTTCTTAAATATCTTCTAGCACTTCTCCTGTTAGCAAAGTAGGGTTACCACTAAGTGTTTCTTATATATGCTGCCAGTTTCTCGAAAACGACTAATAAGACGGCTGACATATCTTGCAAACGTATCATTTTGGAATTTTCTTTCTGGGAATCGAATGTGAAACTGTTGTCTACATGAATCAGTAAAATATTTCCACTCTGCATTCGGAAACAGTTCTCCGCTACGAAAATAAGCCTCCACACTTGTTCTTCCGTAAATGGCATTGTTGATTTCAACGCAACTTTAAAATTAAGCAAAAATGATAATGATACTCGTATAAACACATAAAAAATAACTTACAGTAACAACAAAATGTGCCTTTTATTCCCTTGAGAAAGACAGTTTCTAATATTCAATTAAACCCAGTAAACCAAGGCGAGTAAAAAATCCGCTGGTTATGATGGTGTCCCGATACAGTTGATTAAGTACTGCATGCGTGAGGTTTCGCAGCTTCTGACACCTATTATCAATGGTTCTGTCGAGGAGGGTGTGTATCCTGATGCATTGAAGCAGGCTATCATAG
This sequence comes from Amphimallon solstitiale, assembly GCA_963170755.1. Taxonomy (NCBI): domain Eukaryota; kingdom Metazoa; phylum Arthropoda; class Insecta; order Coleoptera; family Scarabaeidae; genus Amphimallon; species Amphimallon solstitiale. The sequence goes on along the minus strand of OY720676.1, from coordinate 48,524,181 downwards.
TTCCCATACATAAACAAAATGATAAATTTGATATTCAAAATTACAGACCTATAGCGATACTATCTTGCTTTTCTAAAATCATTGAAAAAGTTGTGTATAGTAGGGTAATTGATTATTTAAATGCCAACAACATACTCGCCCCTGAACAGTTTGGGTTTCGCGGAGGATTGTCTACCGAACATGCAGCTATACGGCTCACACAAAGTATAAACAATCTGTTGAACTCAAAACAGAAGGTGGTGGGTATATTTTTCGATCTAACAAAGGCCTTTGATACCCTTAATCAAGATATTTTACTGGAAAAATTGGAAAGTGTTGGCATAAGAGGGAATTTAAATAAGTGGTTTGGATCGTATCTTCGTGATCGAACAATTAGGGTAAAAGCAAACAATACTCTCTCAGACGAGTTTGATGTGAGTATCGGTGTACCGCAGGGGAGTGTGTTAGGTCCGCTTGCTTTTTTATTATTTATTAATGACTTACCTGATGGTATCACGGTGGGACAGGTTTTTATGTATGCTGACGACACCACAATACTTATATCTGCACCGAATACGAAGATACTAAGACAGAATTTGTTGACGGCGATCAGGCAATTTGCCGAATGGTGTAGTAACAACCAACTAGAAATTAATTTCAAAAAAACCAATTGCGTTGAATTCTGTCGAAAAAATACTGCAACCACACTACAGGATGTAATTCATTTCAATGATATTGACGTACAACTTAATCAATGTTCAAAGTTCCTCGGCTTAGTTTTGGATATGCATCTTACTTGGCAGGACCATTTGACTGTTCTAGCGTCGAAACTAAATAGGTGCTATTACTTGATAAGCAATCTAAAGTCTATGGTGGGCCCAGAATCTCTATTGAATATTTATTATGGATTGGTGTACCCGTTATTAAATTATATGATTGTAATGTGGGGACAAGCTTGCGCAAATAATGGCTTCCAGAGGATTTTTATTATACAAAAACGTATTATACGTTTAATTTTTAACCTACATCCTTCTGTTTCTTGTCGAGAGACCTTTAGGGAGGAACAGATCCTAACGGTGGCTTCAATTTATATATATAAATTATTAATATATATATACAGTAATTGTAGGGACTTGTCGACCTCTGGAATGATACATTCATATGATATTAGAAATAACATGCATCTTCGCACCGATTTTCCGCGGTCTGAGGCTTTCAAAAAATCGCCGTTGTATGCTGGCGCTAATTACTTTAATATGTTACCCGGAGAAATTAAGGAATGTCAGTCACCAGCCTTGTTTAAGAGGAAATTAAAATTGTATTTAAGTGATATATGTATTTACACACTTGCGGAATTTTGAAATGATTTTTTTTTCTCTTTGTTACGAAATATTTATATGTGTGTATATATGTATATGTGTGTGTGTGTGTGTGGGTGTGTGTGTTTTTTTATTTATACATTAATTGTTATTATATTTATTTAATTACTATCGATGTAAATGAATATTGACAATGTCAATACCTACTTGTTGGGTCTATGACAATAAAGAAATTTGAATTTGAATTTGAAGGGAAAAATAAATGACAAAAAACTTATATGACTGACAAATATGTATAAATGACAGAATATTGGATTGTCAGCCACTTTAGCGAAGTTAGATACAAACTAAATATTCATACTACAACAATGAACGTGTGCCAAACTCGTGCTAATGTTTATATATCCATGAAGCGGCACATTTACGGTCAAACATTTACGATCTCTCTGTATAAGCTTAAGATTTTGATTTATTATACATATATTTAATTTCTTATACATGTACTAAAATCTAAAGCTAGAGAGATCTGTCCATGATGAAATGGTAAATAAAGATTATTATTTTTATCACCTTCAACATTCAAATAAACATTATTTAGATTCTTAATATTTCTTGTACATTACTACAATATATGTAAATATATTGGTTGTGTGTAGGTACATTGTCACTCACATGATATACATCCGTAACCGTATTTTAGAAATATCAACAACATTTTTGCAATATTCCTCTTTTTAATATGAACATTTCTCATTCAAGGTAAACCCCTGCCAACTGTGTTGTGGCTACGGAATGACGTTCCTGTGACAAACGTAAGCGTGGCATTGCCATCTGCAGGAACGACACATGTACGTAGTGAGCTCAGGATATTGGGGTTAACTCGACAAGATGTCCATTCGGAGCTCACGTGTCAAGCTTATAATAATCCAAGAACGCAGCCGCTGGCATCGACCCTCCACGTAGATATGAATTGTAAGTACCTCACCACGTGAGAGGATTTAATAGCATTTCAAATTCGAATCGCTTTTAAAGTAGTTATATCACAGGTATAGTAATAACTGTAAAACTGTATTTATTGCTTTTATAATATGTCAATATCAATTCAAGCAGGAAACATAAATATCAAAAATTGAAAGTAAACCAAATAGGTGAAAATAAATCAGGAATCACCACACCACAGCAAATAGCAATTGCTATTTCACAGTAGATCATTTGTCATACATCGCCATTATTATTTGCAAATACATTCCTCTTGTGTATTAGATAAATAGATACCTAACTATAATACCTCGTATTAGAATGCCAAGTGAAATAGAAATTTGCTGTCTACGTTAGTAGACAGCTTAGTTTCATTTTCCCACGAGAGTCGTCGTTGAAATCAATGAAATGTCAAATTTATGCGTTCTACACTTTTCAAATTTAAAAAAATTACATTTATTTCGTGCCTGCAAAATCTTACCTCATTAAAGCATGCTGTTTTTAAATAACTAAATAATGAACGTGTTAAGCTTTTGAAAACTGCAAATTCTGACAGTAGTCATACTTAAATTCATATTATAGACAAACTATCAAAATTATACGCTTATGTCCGATTACGTGCACTCTCACCAACCATTAAAAAAAGGCATGGCTGTTTCTAACGAAGAAAGTATTTGAAGGCACGGTATATGTATACCGTAGCCGTCAAATTTTAATTTCGGTTTACAGTTCTATCGCATGCAGAAGATGACCTTATAATATGCAGCGATGCCTGCTTGCTAACAGTGGTGGGAGAGCAACGCAGTGTCGATGTAGGGGGACCCTCACGCGAGTGTACTGTCTTGGCAGTCTCGCTTATGTTTATCTTTAGTTTATTTCGTCGTGCTCTTTTCCTCTTTCTACTTTCGCATCAGAAATTAAATTATGTCGACTACGGTATATGCCAAAGCTGATATCTCAATTTTGTTAGTTTTACATAAAAGCATACTGCAGTTTTGTAGATAATATATAAATATGTTTTTGTTAATATAATTTTCCTTAATAACTACTAGCAGGTTCGAAATCTTTCATTATTGTATGGAAATACGTGTTTTAAGAAATAGCATCTACCTTGAATTTAAATTCCTTAATATTTATGAGAAATTTTAATTTGAGTGACGTATTAAAATTTTCCATAAATTTAATATCCATATTCCATGTATGGTAATGAGTGTAATGACAAGACGCAGCTACTGAATAGCACTATTCATATGGTGAACTACAACAACTGTTGTTGACGCGAAAACGACAGCAAAAGAAGTCCATTTTACTCTGAAATTCTTTTTTTCATCGGCGTAGGTAGAAGGGTGAGCAGTTTTTTAAATTTATTATATTTACCTTATATTTCGTAAGTTAAACCAAGTTATATATGTATATGCCTATTCATATTTATGTTAGTTCCGATTTTTCCTTGTTTTGACTGTTAATTACATACTTCGAAATTATTGTAAAATATCCTGTTTAATACCGTTTCATTGAATCTACTTCTCCCAATTATCTTAACGTAAGTTTGCACTAGATTTCGTTAAGTTTCAATAACATGCGGCTACATTTTTAGATATCAATTATTTAGATCTAGAACATTATTTATGTTTTTATGATATGGAAGAACGTCGAAAATGGCATCGTAAAACAACGGCGAGTTTAATTAAGGGTCATATTGATTGTATGTCCATTGTCAGTGATTCCGAAATTTATTGCAAAGTCTATAAAATATCGTTACAGAATGCCCAAATATCGCACGTACAACGTCACTTAGCATCGCTAAAACATACACAGAAATTGGACCCGTTGGAAGCTGACAATTTTAACGAAGAACTATGTGTAGCTTTAATGGAGGCTAATATCTCATTAAATAAACTTGACAATCCCACTTTCAAAACATTTCTCCAAAAATATAGTGGTCAAAAGGTTCCTGATGAATCCACCTTACGCAAATATTATGTTTCTAAGTGCTTCACGAAAGCAGTAGAATGCATTAGAAGACATCCTTCAAATCAGTACCTATGGATAAGTGCCGACGAAACTGTCGATATATTAAATGTTGTAGCTGGTGTACTGCATCCAACTATTCCATATAACAGTTGATGCGGAAACAGTTGCTAAAACCGTTGACGAGAAGAAACATATCCTTATATGCTGCATATTACTTGTGTAGCACATGTTCTCCACAGAATCTGTGAATATACCAGAGACACCTATCCGGAAGTTGATAAACTTGTATCCGCTTTTAAAAAAGTTTTCAGAAAAACACCATTGAGAGTAGCAGGGAAAAACTTCCATCTTTGTCACTGTCTCCCTCGCCAGTAACAACTAGATGGGGAACATGGTTGGAAGCTGCTAGTCTTTATGCAGAGAATTTCATTAGTTTACAAAATTTCGTTACATGTTTAAATGACGATGCTCGAAGTATTTCTGAGTGCAAAGAACTAACACAAATCCTCAATTTAAAATATCACATGTTATTCCTTTCGGAACACATTGGAAATTTGCCTAAACTAATCGCATATTTTGAAAATCGAAATCTCAAATTAAAAGATGGATTAACCACATTAGATGTGGCTATTAATAATTTCAAAAGTATTCCAAGTGACTTTGGATATGGCCTTCAGCAAATGTTAGACGCAGTTTTCAATAGAAATCCAGATTTAATAACATTGCGGCAATTATGGATGAGGACAATGACCAAAATTCTAACTGCTAAATACGCTGAAATAAAATAATATTTCCAGTACTCACCTATAACCAGTTGCCATGTAGAAAGGACGTCTTCTATCTACAAGGATGTACTTCATTCAAAGAGAACAAATCTTACACAAGGGAACCTTGAGAAAGTATGCTGGTAAATATTAATACTCCTTTACTTGACTTGAACTACAAAATGAACAAATAATAAGGTATTTTGTATCTTATAGATCACCACCCACTTGCTATCTAATTATATAAATAAAATTAGAACTCTTTAAAAATAGACAATTTTAATAGTACGCCCATGGGCGATGAGTCATAAACTTCTAGCGTCCGGTCTATAGTAATGATTTATAAAAACCAGAAATAACTTGATGAAGTAGAGAAGGTAATTGCAATGAGTAAAGTTGCCAACTGATATTTTATATTGAGGGAATGTCATCAGAAATTGATAATCTAAATCACGCTCTTTTACAGTTTCTTAGGTTTTGTAAAGGAAACAATAGTCAATGGGTCAATATTTATTATTGGAAATATTGTACAGAGAAAACTAAAAAAATAAGATATTTATAGTTTAAAACAGTTTTTCGGTAGATTTACTGTGTGTTAAGTCTTAGCAAAATTGGTGGCAGCTAATGAGCGTCAATCTACTATGTTAGGTAAGCTCAAGTTTATTATACACTGGATGCAATTCAAGAAAGCGATCATTTTGATTGTGGAAATACATCACTTCAATAATTCCAAGGCCAGTTCTTTACTAAATCGTCATATTTTTATGTGGCCAACGAATATTTTCTTCTGATTCTGTGCATATAGGTTCTTCATTGCATTTCAATAGCCCTAATTTTTTTCTCTACTCAAACAGTTTGAAATAATAAATATGAATCATTGCGAATTTAAATCTTAACTTCTGGTAATTTTTTTATCTCGTCTTGAATAGACTACTGTCAAACGCTAAAGGTCAAGAATTCTTACATGTTCAGTTTGATTGAGAAACCAGAGAAGCCCTTTTTAAAAATATAAACACAGGATGCTATTTACGCAGCACTATGGTCTGACATAGGTTTCTGTCACATAAAACATGCAGTCGCGTCCTGACAACGCAACGCTCCCTGATATTGAAAATATACTTCACTTATGGTCAAATGTGGCGTAGGTAGATTTAGTTGAAAATCAAAAACAATAACATGTTAATTTTTATAATTGATATTCCTATTCAAATGTATTAGGTTTATAGTTAATAGTAGATTTAAAATCTAGTTACCTTTTATAAGGTAAAAATGCACGATTTGTATGCTTGATGAAAGAAAATCGGATATTCAATAACATTGTTTTAATCTCGTTAAATATGTGAAAATACTTAACAAACTTGTGTACGAGATAAAAAACCCTGCTACTGTCATCTGTAAAACTTATGATATACTACAAAACAACACTAAATGTGCATTTAATGATGACCAAAATAAATACAAAAACAGGAATATCTAACAGAAAAAGTTGTTTTTGTTTGTTGAATGTTCGCGAACCCCTCGTCTAAAATGAGCCGGAGCTCCATCATGTAGATACCACATATTCTGTCTCACATTTAAGGGAATATCTTCTAATAATAGTGGCAGAGTGTGCCGAAGAAAGTGTAAATACATTTCACCTGTCAGTCGAGCTGGAAGAAAGTGAGACCCAATAAGCATGCCATTTACTAAGCCAGCCCAAACATTCACTGAAAATCTATGCTGAAAATGGGTTCTTGTCATAGTATGCGGATTTTCTACTGCCCACATATGCCTGTTGTGAAAATTATTAACTACATTTCTTGTTAATGTGGCCTCGTCCGTAACTAAAATAATTTTGATAAAATTTTCATTTCTGTTGTATTGATGTAAAAGCCACTGGCAAAATCCAACTCTTCTAGGAAAATCTTCGCGTTCTAACGCATGTACCCGTTGATAATGGTAGGGATAAAGTTGTTCTTGTCGTATAGCTTTCAATACTTTACTATGACTAACTTCAACTTGAACTGCTATAAACCTAGTGCTCGTTGTTGGGTTGTTTTCAATAATTTCTAAAATTTCTTCCCCCATATCTGCCATTTCATGTGGAGGAGGTCTCCCACCGTGACCTCCACGGTGTGCCTTTAAGTAACCTCTCTCGCGAAGTCTTACAACTAAATTTACAAACATCCGCTGAGCCGGCTCATTCTTTAAAGGAAACCTTTCCGCGAATAAACGACTCGCTGCAGCTGCATTTTGTTGGCATTCCCCGTAAGTTAATGTCATGTCCAGTAAACAAAAAAATTCTGGTCTTTACAACGCAGTGGCCGAGAATACAGGCATACGCACATCGACAATATATTCTGTGTTATTCTCTGAATTTTATTTAAAATAAAAATAAACCAGAAATTTTTTGCTTGCTGTTTTACTGCGTCTTGCTAGTATTTTGTATTGTTGTACAGTTTTGAGTGCCATTTTCGATTTGACTAGTGGTAATTCTTCGTTAAGTAATACACAGTGCCTGATATTCTGTATTGTTGGGTATTTTGTGCGATAAAAATGGCACACGATTATGACAACAATGAATTGGTGGACATAATATTAACTTACGGGAAATGCCAACAAATTGCAGCAGCAGCGTGGCGTTTGTACGCGGAAAGGTTTCCTTTAAGAAATCACCGGCTCCGCGGATGTTTGTAAATTTAGTTAGTTAATTAGTGAGTCATGGATACGCCGAACAAGACTTTGCGCTAACAAAGCTAATGGTGATAATTATGAACAACTTTTGTAACAACGGGATGCATTCTACCAGTGAACATCCATTCTTCTAATTTTTATTATAACTAACAACAACAATTACTGTAATTCTGTTATTTTGCCACTTTTATATAAATGATTTTTAGTAAACTGACTTCTCTTTACGAATTGAACAACCTGTTAAAACAAATGACTCATCTTTGAAAACACCCCGTATATTAAATAACATGCCCCGTCTCAGTGGAATTCAAAAAATTAGTAAGAACTTTGCTGGAAAACAGCAGGAGAATGCAAGCGGTGGCAGATGATATGCACGTTAATAAAACCTACACTTTTAATTTAAAGCAAAAGATTGACCAAGAAGTTGATCTAGCATATGTGCATGGTGGAGGAGCGAGAAAAATTTCAACTTTGGAGCATGATGTATCATTGATAAATTGGATTCAAAGAAACCACTTTAGAACGGTGGTGGAAGCGGCATACCAAACTCATTTTCCGAGTTCCATTTCAACGGCAAGGCAACGTATTCGAAATTTTGTGCCGAAAAGTTATTCTGCTCCCAAAGAGTTTGCTTAGTGCCACAACATAAACAAGAGAGATTAAATTTTGCTAATTTATATGTGAATGAAAACCTCGATTCTGGGAACGCGTTATCTTTTCTGATGAAAAGGTATTCTAGTCATTCCACGACGGCCCGGTGTGTATATGTCGCAGGGAGATGATGAAAACCGCGATTTGATCAAATCCTTAAGAGAGATGATCAATTCACGGAAGATGTTAAAATAACAACGCTGTGGGGTCACTTTTCTAAAGAAAGTAAGTGATTTGATCAAATCCCTTAACTGCTTTAGTGAAAAGATGAAATAATATTGTTTAGATATTAAAAGTATTTATTTAGTTAACCGTGCATTGTTAAATGTAGAGTAGGTAATACAACAATAGTCATTGAAACACAAATTATTTATTCGAAACTAACAACAAAGAAAATAACAAAAAAAAGAGGTACTTAAGCTGATATTTTTAAAAATAAAAATGATATTTTTAGTGAAATTTAAAACATTTTTAGTAAAAGTAATTAATAAATAATATATGTTCATTCATTTTTATTAAAACAAGTTGTTGATTTGTGGCATCTGGAGTTACAAAGTACGTTACTTTTTTCACAGACACATCTTTTGTTCTACATTGTATTTTGGATTGTTCACAGGAACACTTCTTAAATCCTGGAGCTCCAAATAAGGATAATTTTCCTGCAATCTCACGCAGACTTAGGTTATTCCGTGGGACTGTTTCTGTAAATGTTGTAGTAGCTATTTGAAAAGCGTTTCTAGGTAGCCAATCTTTTATAATTCCAACTAAGGTACCAATTTGATATAAATTATTTCTTATATGGACCTCTATCTACCTTAGATACATACACCAAAACTGTGGAATCCACTAACACGTCTTCAAATTTCTTCAAAGAAGCTTCTTTCATTTTTTCAGCTGATCTTTTCAGATGTTTTGCAGCATTTTCCCTTTGTTCTTTAATGCTCTCTTCCTTTTGGCATAAATAACATAAAATTTTCGATCCATATCCTTCTTGTCCTACTGTATTTCCACATATTGCCTGCACTGGATTTTTACAAATGTCACACGAATGGCCTTCAGTAGATTCCTTTCCACGAATAACCCAATATGCTTTACTGTCGCTCACAGCTGTTTCCCCTTCTGATGTAAATAACTCTACAGATGTTTTAACCGTTGAAGCAGGAGTTGAAGAGAGTTGTTTACTGGTTCGAGCTGTCTTGTTGTCGATAAAGAAATTGATTCAATTTCTGGTAGATACTCTAAACTTATAGCTTTTTTGGTGAGTAAATCAGCAGCCGGTAGATCGTGTAACATTGAAGTGTTATTGTTGGTTGATTTAACTATTGATGGATCATTTGAAATTGAAGCACTGTAATTAATTAATTCAGAAGCTGGTAGATCTTTTGAAGTTGAAGCGTTGTTGTTGTTCTCTAAGTAAACTGCTGGTAAGTCTTCTGGTGCCAAAATAACGTGCTGAGTAAGCAATAGGTCCAAGTCTTCTTCAGTAACAAGTTTTTCAGGCAACTCTTTCGAAATATGACTAGATTGGAATCCTGTTTTTAGTTATGTTCCAAATAAAGCTTTGTAAGATGATCGTTTAATGGTTCGATGAAAAGAGAAATTCTTTTAGAATTGAACAAAGTAACAACCTATACCCCAATTTTTTGTGTCATTGTCAATTAGCCAAGCACGTAACATAGTCTCGACATCTTGATTTGATCGCTCAACAGACCCGTGACTAGCTGATGTCTAGGCCTACCGTTCACAATTTTGCACATTGGCCATAGGCTTGTTAATTCTTGTATGACAGCAGCCGTAAACTCACGGCCGTTGTCGCTTTGTAGTATACGCGGACAACCTATTTCCAAAAATATTATTAATAGCTCCATTGCTACTTCAGCAGCTATTTTTGAAGTCAACGGTCGAAGAAAACTGAATTTCATCGCGTGGTCTTGCTAGTGTAATAGCCATTTGTAATTTCTATCAGGGGTCGACTGTAAGTCAACTAAATCGACTTTGCCACGATGATTGAAGTTACTAGATACAATAGACTGGCATACCGTGCACAGCTTTAAATACTCCAGTACAACTGAAGTAGGTACTAGGTATTTCGATTTCAAACTATACAACATTTTATCTCTTCTTCCGTGGCCAGTTAACTGATGGGTTTCAAAAAGTATGTGGTAAAAATTTTCCTATGGCACTATTTTCACAACTGGATCGGAGTCAGACTTTCTCTTCAAAATCAAAGGTTTTTTAGTACCTATTTCCATAACATCGTATATTTTCTCAAAATACTGTTTATCTGTCCGTTGCAGTTTAAGTACTGGTGCTAATTTAAATTGTTCAATGACTGTGATCGCTTCTTCTGTCCTTTAGCGAGCCCACAAAGGTTTTTCTTTATCATGGCGCATGTTTAAAAACGTCTTGATACTTTCATTAAATTGTTCTTCAGATACAAACTGCCTTAGAATTTGATTTTTTTTCTATATCTGAGCCCATTTTTCTACGGTAGGTTTGATAAAACTCGAAACATAGAAAACAATAGGAAAAGTGCGCGCAACCTTCCTCACTTAATGTTTAGGTGCTACGATGTGGTGTACGTCACGTCAGAAGCCTGGCGCCGGAGGGGAGTGGTGAGGTAAAGGGGAATGGTAACAAGCAAATCATAGGGCTGTGCGAATCTTGACATGCTTATTTAATCTTTTCACTAAAACAGTTAAGGGATTTGATCAAATCACTTACTTTCTTTAGGGAAATGACCCGATAGAGTTGTTATTTTAACATCTTCCTTGAATTGATCATCTCCCTTAGGGATTTGATCAAATCTCGGTTTTCATCATCTCCCTGCGACATATATACAGATCTGCAAATATGCGCTGTGGAGAAAGGTATATAAAGCCAACGTTCCGTAGTGGTAAATGTATTGACTGGTGTTTATCTGAATGTTGAAGAAATATTAACTGGAAACTAACACAGAGATCTCCTGCAAAATGTTACGCAGCTTTTTTGAAATAATTTAATTTTTCTGCAAGACAACTCTCCAATTCACACCCCCAAGGTTGTTTGTCAGTGGCTTGCAACCAACAACATTAATGTTCTTCCATGGCAATCAAAAAGTCCTGTCCCGTTTGGGGACAAACAACAAAACGTTTGTACAGAAATAATTTTTGCCCCAAATTAGAGTCCTAAATCGAGATGAACTTTGTATTGAGGAAGCATGAGACGAATTAACTCGAGATTCTAGAACAACACTTAGTACGTCAATGCAGAATCGTTTACAGCAAGTCATAGACGCCAATGGAGCATGGACAAAATATTAAAACATTACTCAATAAAGATATGTGTAAGAAGATAAGTTCATTATTTGTACCAGAATGCATTAGCTCCATTAAAATTTAATATTCATCATTTGAAGCACTATATACTTGGTGTAAAAATTTGAAGTTTAAAAATACAGGGTATTAAATTTCCTAGGAATGCAGTTTCATAATAGGAGATTTAGAGAAATTTGGATGTGTAAGAGTCGTTAACTTTCAAGCTGGTGGCATTGTACCTTCTCTTTTGAATATTCTCTAATGGCTTTATACTTGCCACAATAAAAAGAATAATTAAAATGTTTTCTGTACACAAATCGCCCCATTTGTGGTGGATCAGCCTGTAAACCATAAAACACCCACGGTATATTAATTATATTTATTTATCTAAAATTAAAATTTTAAACTAACTCTACTGATACATTATATAAGGAGTAATTGTAGTCTACATTTTAAAAACTAAAATATGTGTCAGTCGTCCTGAATTCTAAATGTATCACCATATCAAATTTAGCATTATAAACAACTTAATCTGAATATACGTAAATAAATTGCATTATTCAATTACTGTCCCGTGATCCGTGAAGTTAATTAATTTTTAGTGCAGATTGTACATATAATTGAAAAAAAGAAAAGTAATTATTGAAGCAATTCATGCCACGGCATATCGATTTTGTTTTCATTACACATGCGAACTAAAATAATCTCAAAAGTATTCATGCAAAAACAAGTACGCCCTTGATGAGCCAACATTGTACTACACCAAAACGCTGAAAAACATTCCGTTGCATCGAGTATCATGGTATGAAAAACCGGAAAGAATTTTATGACGAAATTACAAAACATTCCGAGGCAAACCGTAAGCCGAGGAAACAGGTCTGTGTCAACAAATAATACACCCCGGTAGTGTGATCGTGTAAGGTGTGGATAAAGTTGTTTTACTGTTTGCACAACTGAAACTTGTTCCATACAAACTTAATAATACATAAAGTCATGACGTGAGAGGAAAGAGCGGTGCTTTTTTACCCGTGTGTGTATATGCGCTTCGCTTGTATGATAAATACGTATCGACCTATCGACGCAAATGTTTTTCCCATTTTATGAGCTCTCTTCTTTCGTACTTTATAACATTTGGGTATAAATATTAATATATCTGTTTGTTTGGATACAAAATTTATCTTTTTCCATATTATGCTCTCCAAAGAAAAAAAACAAAAGATAAATAAATATTATTGACAGATTTGATCAATAAAACGTTTCAGTAAAAATGACAGTCGGGATGATTACAAAATTTCGTAAAATGAAAATTATTTTGTAGTTTCTTATGGAGGTTGATTGCTTTTTTCTTTTTATTTATGAACATTTTACTTGAAATATGTATACTAGTCTAAATGCAAATCTGCCATCAGGCAGCTGCGTACAAGGTCGTCAGCTTAATTTTCAACAGCAAAATTCCACACAAGTACAATATATTATACGACCAATTAATAAAGCATTAGAAAATTAACTATATGTAGATATAAGTGTATCCTAATATTTGCCTGACTTTTAACATGGATTTGCCCGTTCAATATAATTAAATATATCTTTCCATCAGCACACTTCTTCCACTATTATACTTATATGAGAGAACAATCCAAAATAAGATAAATTAAGAGTGATCTGACTACTTTTCCAATTGTTCTGGGATACCACAAGGGGATGCCGTTGGACCAATACTATATGTTTTCTATGTCAGACAAAGTGATGGAAAAAAATATGGCTACTAGAATGTTTGATTCTTTTCTTACGCAAAAATTTTCGAATTGCTTTTGACTTTACATAAAATCATCTAGATAATGTGACACATTGGCCAAAATAATAGGAAACATGTAAATAAGAACAAATGAGCACACATTACATTCATTCCCAGAGAAGAAACATGCGCTACAGTCACAATAATCACACATAAACTCTACGAACACATGCAGTAAAATATTTAGAACTACACTTAGAAGCAAAGTAACACGTAAACAGCATATTACAAAAAAATGAGTTGTGGCCACCACACGACTTTCTTATAAGTATGTTCGCGTCAAATTATACAAAATTGTTCTAAATTAAGTTTTAAATAACTTTATCTTAAAAAAATAAACTTCTAAGTGTGTTACATCAGGTCGGAATTTTGAGAACTTTTTATACAAAAATTATTCAAAATTCTTTTCTAAGTATTTCTATTCTGTTAATAAATAGAAGCTACAGAATGCATACATCGTGAGATATTTGTAAAAAGTGTTACTCGATAAGAGTAAAGGTTATGCTTTCAGTCCAACTTTTGAAATTTCTTTTATAAATATAAGTAAGAAATAAAAAATCATTCCAAATCTACATCTAAATACTTGTGTACTCTTAATAAATCTATACTGAATGCATAATTTAATAATAGTGTTACTTTCGTTTCGAATTTTGAAATTTTTTTATACAAAAAGTATTGAAAATTAAGCGTTAAATACTTTTATACTCATAATGCATTACCAAGAAAGCATGACTTGCGAGATATTCGCAAAAAGCTGATTTTCAATAAGAGTAAAAGCTTCCGGTAGCAATTTCGAAAAAACTTTTTATACAATTTTTCTCAAATCCATTTTTGAGTACGTTTGAATTCTTTATAAAAAAATTTAAACTTAGTGGTTGACGAAATATTGGCAAATATTTCACTAAAATAAACTAGTACTTTCGGTCTACCGATTTGCTGTAAATCTAATCAGATCTCAAGAGGGAGATTATACTCGTAAATGTAAAATTTGAAATTGATTGTTTTAGCCGTTTGAGCGCTATAGTGGTGATAGAGAGACACACACGCAGAGAGAGAGAGAGGTAGAGAGACATTTTTTAAAAAACACTTTTTTTAGTATCAGGAGATTTCTATCTACAATAATCGAAAAGTTTGTCATCACAATACTTCCTTCTACTAAGAAAGTAAAAGAGGAAAGCAGAATTCAAAATAATAGAATGCCTTTTGTTGATGGGAAGTAACTTGCAGCTCACTATTCAAATTGAATTTGTTATGAATTACGCAGTTAGCACACATACGAAATAGAGATGACAATGACTTACTAAATTAAATATTATAATTGTTCACTGCGATGTCCAAGCTGTTCCTTGACAATTGTATAAATCGTCAGTCTTACAGTAGACAGAAGTTTTTATCTACTTTTGCATGCTTTCATCGGTCTAGATGTTGGGTTTGCCGCTCTGCTCTTTTCATGCATGTGTGCAAACCCAGCATCTAGACCGATGAACGCATGCAAAAGTAGATAAAAGCTTTTATCTATCTGGCGATGACCTACTAAATTATATCTTATAATCGTTCATTGCGATGTCCAAGCTTTTCCTTGACAATTGTATAAATCGTCAATCTTAGAGTAGACAGAAGTTGTTATCTACTTTTGCATGCTTTCATCGGTCTAGATGCTGGGTTTGCACGCACATATGTGCGGGCACATCACCATTCCTTAACCTTGCCTTCACTCTTTACTGTAGTTCCATAAACTAGGCACAACTCCCGATGAATTTGAACAGCTATTGCAAACAAAAATCGTATTACAGCGGACACTCCGCTACTGGTGAGAGAAAAGATATTGAAAGGCATTGTATTTTGCTTCATTTACTGAAGCAAAATAATGATTTCGGTGGCTTCGTAAAAAATCAATAGATGGCGTTCCATTTATGCAACTTTTTCTGAGCCGCCAACATTTATATATAACCACAAGCCCTCTACCTTTTAGATACGCCTCCTATGTAGATGACCTCATCTGGTCAATCTTGTTAAATAAAAAAAAAGGAGCTTATAGTGGCTTACTACTTAATTGTGTACTGGAGTAACGTATTCAAAAATATGATTTTATTTTGTTAAAATACAATTGATATAATTTTACACTAAAATAATACTTCAAAAATGGTCATAAACTCCGTCCTTAAGATAGGAAACAATATAACATTAACACAAGCTGTCATTGCATTAAGCGGGTGGAAATCAAGCTTCTCATTATCATTTTTCTTTTCCTTTTCAGTCATGCATCATTTGAAACATGTCAGTAGTATTTTCGTCGTGAAGTTAGAAGATTCCATAATAAAGCGGAATCTTCTAACAGATCTGTTATTTTAACATTTTCATGCATAAATGTTTACATTTTTACTTTGAATTACACATTTTGCGTTTGCATCTTTCTATGGGTGACCACTCCATATTTGAACTAATATATTCTATAGGTTTTTGTGTGGTGTTGCTTTTTCTACTATTTATCTTCATTGTTTTCTGCTTTATATTCCTGCTCTTGTTCTCTTACACATTGGTGTCTCTGAGAAAATATTCTCTACTGTTATTCTTTGGTTGGCTCTGTTGACTGTTGATACAACCTCATTCAATGGGTTTTTATATGCCACACTATAACTTTCCTTTTCGCTAGTTCGTCGATTTCATATTTTATTAGCATTGGCTGTTCGTCCTAGTATTGGGCGATACATTATTCTTGTAAATTTCCTTTCAAATATTCTTAGTTTACCTTTGTCCTTTGTTGTGAATACCAACGTTCAAATATCGATCGCTAGTTGAAATAATCTGGTTTGTATTTCTTCATTATTTAGTCTATACAATTCAGATGATTTGCAAAAAGATTTAAAATAATTAATACGCTAAAACTTAAATAATCAAAAAAACTAACTAATTAATCCCAAAATAAGCAACAATATTTGTAAATTAGTGAAATAAAATCTGTAACACTGTAACGAAACCAATTTAAATTTTACACATAACAGTCACATAAATATATCATTAAACTTTATTTTACTATATTTACAGTAAGATTTAAGTGTCATAACATTTACCCAATAACTTCTAATATACAGAATTGAGATGATTTAAATTTATTTTTAGGAACACGATCGCATTCAATAAAAAACCGATTCCCGGATAGGTAAATACTAATAACGTAAGTAAATATAAACAGTAAACACAACCCGCTGTCGACGAAACTTTCAGATTGCCAGATTTTTGAACAACTTTGAAATAAGGGTACTAATTAAAGTGAATGTCTTCGCTGAATCCCTAAGTGGTTCCTAAAGTTGCCAGCAATCAATGTACGCTCGAAAAACATGACCGGAATATTTTAAATTTATCATCCTGTCAATTCTGTTTGCTGCCCCAGTCCGATACTCCGTGAAGGAATTCGAAGGGTAGACGTGTTACATTCTTATGACTCACAAACGGCGGTAATTTTTCACCGAGAGTGTAAATTTATTCCTACTTATCAAAAATGGAGGCTACTGAAAACTTATTTACTTTTCATTTTTCTTATTTCGAATATTAAAAACGACTAGCACTATTGAAATGGAGTTGTTGGTGTTTTAAAACAAACTAATAAATGTATATTTTGCACGACTGAGCTATTTTCATCGTAAGAATAGGTGCACGTCATCAACAGAGCTTTTGGAATGACAAATATACCAAATACTAAGTATGTACCTATAACGCCATCTCTTATAAATGCAACCTTAATACTCTACCCAACTCTACCGCACTTTTAACAGTTGTCTGTACTGAAAGTAAGCAGGGCAGTGTTGTCAAATACCGTTTTGTCATTTAGATTATAGCGCGCCAAATATTTTCACACTTGTTCTTTATTAATTTTTGCCGTTTTTTAGTCCTGCTTTTTACAAAACAGTTATTTTCATAACTAAAGACGTCTATTCATATACAATTATGCCAAAGCCTGTTGTAGTCGTTGCAAATCAATGATTGCATCTACAGTTGCACAGTTTGAAGCAGAACGTGACCATGGTGAACTTGTATTACCTTTATCTTCAGTACGAGAGGTAAACAGCACAAATTTTTGTCATATACTGTACTACAATTATTTATATGTTTACAGCGAGCATCTATAACTGTGGGTACAAGCTTGGCAACTGCAAGTAAAATTTCATCCGAGGTCAAAAAAGGAAATGTGCTTGTCAGTCCCAAACGTAAGCGTGACAAAGAGAAGCCTGTTATTGATGTTGACAACTTTGCTGAGCGCGCTATAAGAAATGCTGTGTATGATATGCACAGAAACAGTAAGTTTTCTAAAATATATATTGTACTAAAATGCACTTAATTTATGAATAATTACAGAGCAAAATATTACTCTCAAATCCTTGGATATTGTACTTCGTGAGAGGGATATTTTCACAGGTGGACAAACTTCATTGTGGAAAGTCCTCCAAAATATAGGCTTTCATTACAAAAAGGATGATCCAAAACGAGCACTAATGGAAATACCACATATTGCTTTGAAACGTTTAAACTTTTTATCAGAATATAGTCGTATAAAACAGTCTGGAGATTATCAGTTTGTTTTTACTGATAAAACATGGATATTTCAAGATGGCACGGTGGCACGATTATGGCAAGATGAGGAAGTAAGAAACGTTCGCAAATCAAAAATTGGTGGAAAAAGGTATGCATATATTCTAGATTTTTTGTATTGCATGCTGGAAACTCAGATGGTTTTATTGATGGTGCAGACCTTGTATTTCCATCTGCAAATACCTCTGCTGACTATCATGGAGAGCTGAACCGAACTAACTATTTGCGGTGATTTGAGCACCAACTGCTTCGCCATCTTGAAAGGCCATCTGCAATAGTTTTAGATAATGCTAGTTACCATACTACAATTTTAAATAAGCCACCCACAGCTGCATCCACCAAAGCTGCCATTCAACAGTGTTTAACGGAAAACAATATTAAATATGATGAGAATTTATTGAAAATTCAACTGCTTCAATTAGTGGACAAGTGACTAGCATCAAACTGTTTTCATATATCCTTATCTATAAAGTTTAATTTTCTACATAAATAAACCTTGCACTGTTTATGAAGTAGATCAGCTTGCACAACAGTATGGTCATATGATACTCCGTCTTCCACCATATCACTGCATTTTTAACCCCATCGAGCACATTTTGGGTATAACTAAAAGTTATTATGCTAGACATATTGGAGAGCATGGACGATGCATAGAAAGTGTACAACAAACATGGCAAAATTCCTTAAAATCTGTCACACCACAGACTTGGAGAAAAACAATACAACAGAGAGAGAATGAAATATACAAATGGTGGGAGAGGGAAGTTGCAGTTGATCGTGAAGATTCTGAGGAATTTATTATTAATGTGAATACGGACAGTTCAAGTCAAGATGAACTGTCAGATTGAACTTAATATTACTTTTTTATGCTTTTGTATTTAATATCTGTCACTAATATAATAATAAAGTCTACTTCCTGCGTTTGATTATTTATGACTTATTATTAAAGTTCATTTTTCATATATTTCTGACAAATCTTTAAAGCATTATTAAGTCCATACTTTTTTTTTAAATATCGACTTTTACGCTTAAAAATAAATACAGTTTGCGATAAAACTGCCATTGAAAATCGAAAATTAGTGGATCATTTTATGAACTAATGTTTGTTTATGTAATACAATCATATTTTTTAATCGTTTAGTTTGTTTTAGTAATTAATGCATCAGCCTCAATAAAAACTTTCAATAGACTAATTGGTTTTCGTAACCTATACTTCTAATTTGACAGTTGTTTATTCCATTTTTATATTTTATATGTATCAGTTTGACAACATTGTGCAAACGTCATTGATGATGTGCACCTAATCTTACGATGAAAATACTATATATACAATATCTGTTGCAAAGATGGTAGGTTAAGTTTATTGTTTACAAGGCCCAACTCGCCGATAATTTTTTTACTTACCGACATCTGAACCAAAGGTAAAATTAGTAGTAGCAAATATGACGCTTCTTAAAAACGATCGTCGTATAATTTTAAATCTTATGATCCATATAAACTTTACCTGCGTACGCTGCGCATCTCTTGGTAAAAACAGCCTTGATAGTCGATAATACAGAACAGTTCGCCGCCACTATGCCCGAAGCGGAGAAAGAATGGGTCAAAGTTATCCCTTAAAACGACGATCAAAGTAACAACACCTCTCATTTAGATCATTGACGAGTTTCCTAAGGATGGTTTCACACAAGAGGAGGAAAAGAAAATTTCAAAGTTTTCAACCACAAATCAGTATTACGCAACGAAGTCCCTTCATTAATGCAGTAAAATCTCATTTTAAATTCATATCTAATTTAACTATAAATATTAATTAAATATGAATGACATTTTATACAAATCTTTAGTATTTCATTATGACTGAATGACCTTTCCTGTGTGTATATTACCGTCTTTTTAATAGGTCATTTAATAATTTCATAGCAATTTATTATTTGTATGTGGTAAAGTAGCAGCTGTCTACGTCATGCTTATTTTTCATGCGATCTTTAGTTTCGTATCTCGTGTGCAAAATCCAATGTATTAAACTATGTTTTTATGTACCTACGTAGCTTGTTTAAAACATATATAAGGTCGCCTTTCAGATGGTAAAATAAGACATTTGTTTTCAGGCTTTGTTGCCGTGAGAACGCTCCTTCCGATATCCTATCCAAAAAGATTAAACCAAGGTGTTGTAATCGTTTCCCGGTCAGACTTTCAGATGTCGTGATCATCTCATAATCCATTAAAAACCGTAATACCGCTCCTCGGATCTGGTTATAGATATCTTTACTCATTCCCACCAAAAACCGTTATTAATATTTGTATAATATGATCGTTTTATTCTAGGACCGCATAATAAACGATATTCACCATATAATAATATTTAAAATCACCGTACAAAAGCTCAAGCCGCGAATTTAAACACTTTGACTTCTTTTCACTTAGACAGCAATCGTAAATTTCGGTTTTGTATATATTAACGTCGAAAACATTTATTCATTTATTTCGTACCATATAGTTTTCTACGACCCTAGATAAATATACAGGAAGTAATAACCATTATAGACTTCCAAGCAATTTGTACAATATATGAATTATTATTATAAACAAATACAAATGTTTAGGTCATAGGTTTACTTAATATATATCGTTTGTTTATATTCTGTAGGGCATCGATTTTTCCTTAAGGTTATGTGTCAAACTGAAAAGCCGCATCTTCATGTATAGATGAATGTATTCATTTTTATGTATTAACCTTTGAGAAGCATTTATTTCAATATCATGTTAATAAAACATTTTTAATTTACCTATTTTGTATTTGTATAACACGCGTATATTTATAGATCTGTTAATTTGTCTGACGTAATGAATAAATATTACTTAAAAAACAAATTTCAGTATGAGTTTTCGATGTTTTCTTTATGCATGCCCGTACCGTAAGAATTTTCATAGTGCTTACTTAATTAATTAATACAAAGAAGGATAATAAAGATACTCACCCTAAATATCCTTTGCATTTTAGCCATTGATTTTTCATATTCGCGAACTTTAACAATTTTCACTTATCTGTCTGTCAATGTGGGACCTTTGTAATAAAATGTATAAAGTGGCCGCAACTACACGCGCCATCTAGCTCCGAAAAAGTCAACTGGGTCACCGCTAAAGTATGCAATACGAATTGTTTGATCCGAATTTTAATTGATTTAAAATAAAAGTAGCGCTCTCGACTCATTAGACTTCGTGAATATATATATATTCTTTATAACAATCACTGTTATAATTATAACCAATAACAAGATGTATTATGTATTAAGTATGAATCCAAATAACAGACTTGTGAAATATTCTTTTTCCAATAAAGAAGCAATTAAATATAAACTACTCGTTTCTATAATATGTACAAATTTATATGTTTTCAACCCTCCATATTGACTTAGAACTTGACAAAGATAAAATGTTATACTTTACTGAAAAGCACAACATTTTAGAGCTACAAAAATTGCTACTGTTTTGCATCAAAACATTGTTCGTAAATAACTATTAGGAACCAAGTACGGGAAGACTATTTTCCCGCATGAGCGCACTTTGTAAGCACGAGCGACCGCAGGAAGCGAGTGCTTTTAATTGCGCGAAGCGTGGAGAATGTATTCACGCATGTGGTTTGTACAATATTTTTTAAATACAAAAAATTCGGAACTGCCAATATGAATGTCGATGTGGTCAAATAGATGGCGCTTGAATGTCGCTTAAAATTTTGTCAAATAGATGGCGCCAGAATTTTTTTGGAAGAATTTTTAAGTATTACTCCTATTTCCCCAACTTTTAGTGAAGAATAGTGGAGGGAAGTAGTATTCTATAGACTAAATTTTATTACCACCAAGTTAGATTCTTTTTTAAATGTCCCAAAGAGGCAGTGTTTTTTTCAATTTTTACAGTCGCCTCGACCGGGAAAACCTCTTTCCTAGTCGAGCTACATATGCGCCAAATGTCACTTTACAGACGGTGAGTACAAAAACAATATTTAATACACTAGAGATTAGACATAACCATATTAAGACTCGAACAGGCAATGACGAGACAAAATTAATTCAGTTTAGATATTAATTCCGACTATGAGGCTTTCAACTCAAACAGTAAATATCAAAACCTAGCTAATTCTAGTATCGATAATACCATAGTAGGACACAAACAATCTGTAACAAAAAAATACATGACAATGGAGTAGGTATGGATGCTAATTTTGAGAATAAGGATTCCAACTCAAGCATTGATCAAACTGTAATTCCAAAAACTTAACAGAATATACTTCACCAAAATTGTTCTCACAATTTCCTACATTGATATTTTGCTTTCTCTGGATTTCGAAGAAGCTCATTTGACCCAACAGTAAACAAAGATCCTTAAGCACTTGATTTTTCTTATTCTTCTTTATTTATATCACAGCCAAGGACAAAAGTCTCATCTGATCTTCACATTAGCATATCACTATTTGTTGTTGACGGGAGTGTGGCATTTAAGAAAAATGTTTTGTTTCTCATGTTTAGCTTAAGAAGTTTAATAAATATTTTTTTTCATATAAAATGAATAAAATTATTCCAGTCAAATGGTTGAAAATTGATAATCAATCACATTAAATTAAGTAAACCATAGAAAAAAAATACGGAAAAAAGTGAATAATTGAATTTGTCAAGCAATATGTCACCTAGATCAGATGTTGCTAATTCAAGTAAAAGGAGCTATGACGGATTAATAAACAATTAAGCACAAAGTCTTATTGTACAGATGATAATACAATTGCTTTTCTTTCGGTGACATATTGAAAACAAAAATAGATATAGTGGCAATTGTTCTCTTCATCTCCTTAATAAAAGAGATACCTTGCAGAACGACAAATAATTATGTTCATAATAGTTTAAGGATAGTACAAAAAATATTATTATTTAAATGATTTTTCTTGTTAACGTTTTTATCTTACAATACAGTAAACTGAATGAATATGTCCATTACGAGTTCGTTTTGTTTTATTACTACAGCTTTTGTACTGACATCCTTAGTATAGTATTCAATTCAGTTTTATTATTGACTTTTGTATTCCCTTTGAATGACGTTAAAAATAACAGTAAGAAGTTCAAAGCAATAATAGACATTAATGCCATGTAGTTACATATATTATTCAGGTGTCTACTAGTGCAAGTACAACAAATAGTACCTACATCATGACGTATAGAAAAAAGTTTTTGTTTCGGAATCATTCCGTTGTTCTAACTTCATTATTTTTAATCAAATTGAAATCACGTCTTTGCCCAACCAAAACCATTATTTGAGTTAAAGTTAAAAAAACACCGACTTGTTTATTATTCACTATTAAATTACAATTAATACCAAGCAATTTCATCAATTCTGAAATGTAAGACTTGTAAAGTATGCTGCAAAGATTCGACATGTGCAATCCCTTTTTTTGGTAACTCTATGGGCATCCTCATAAAAAAATAGGGTAGCGGCTCCACTTAATATATCACATTCTGTACAAAAATAGATACTATCTAAAGTGTTTCTTAATTAGAAAGGTTGGTATCTTACATATTCATTATAATCCCACCCCGATCAATCATGATTTAAAAAAATTAATCTTAAGTTAGCTTACAACAAAAAAAAATTGTGAAACTGAGAAGACAAAGTTACGTATATTAACGCATATATGACTTAATACTACATGAGCAAGCTGGGCTGGGGCGTAACGTCATGAGCGAAACTTACCAGAACATCTTTATTCTGTTGGTATCAGCTTCTGTCTTAAAATACTAAATTGTAGGCTATCTTAGTGTGCAACTACGCACACCAGCCTCTCTGCCTATCACGCGTACATCAATTGCATACTTTGCGACGGCATCATTTTTTGGGGTAACTCCGTTGAAGCTTCAAAGGGATTTGTTTTACACAAATCCTGTTTGCAGATCACATTTCATTTGAAGAGAAATGAATCTTGCAGAAACATTTCTAAACAATATAAAATACTAATCGTACCGAGATTATTTATGTATAAACGCCATATTTTGTCAAAGACAATTATGAAATATTCAATTAACAACAAATAAATCATAACTATTTAATACGCGGAATTTCGAATTGCAATATCGTGCCACCAACAGTTTCCTCCCACATGCTGTTAAAATATATAATAATTTACCTGTTTTGTAAGAAAACAGAATATAAACAGATTTAAAACCCAACTTCGCTGGCTACCTACACAAAGACTTCTATATCACATCCACGATTTCATTTCAATTCATTTTTAATTTTTTACAAATTGTTTGTTTTATTAAATTTGTTCGACGTATTCACTACACACATGTATGTACCGGGTGTTTCATCGGTTGGGGTATCGCGAATTAAAGTGCCTAAATATAAAAATGTCGACTTCAAATTTTAACCACTTATAGAACTTTTAAACCGCTACCAGTAGGTTAGGTTGTTTTTGATAATATTATTTTATTTAATGCGTAAATAAAAAAAAACCTTCGTTCAAAAAATCAAAAGTACTCAGATTTTATTGAAATTCAGGTGTTAAAAAGATATGTCTATAAAATAAACTATGCAATTGGAAAAAAAATTAAAACTTAATCAATTATTGAATATTTTACAATAATTTCAAAATTAAAGGCAAGACGTTGAAGAATTTATGGGTTTTTTATTACAGTGTTGTGTGTTGAGTTTATAAGCGATTCAAGGTAAGAAAGTTAATATAAATTAGGAAAAATTAGGTATTACCCAGCTTTTTTTGGCGCTAGCTGTAAATTGCACTAATTCAGATCAACATGACACTGTCACTGTGCGGATGTCAAGTGAATGGGTGTCAAACGCATTTGTTATTCTTGCCCTCATATCCTCGGCGGTAGTTGGCGGTTGTTGGTACACCATCTCCTTCACAGCACCCCATGTGAAAAAATCCATCGGTGTTAAATCGGGTGATCTGGCTGGCCATGGAACTGGCCCACCACGTCCGATCCAGCGTGCAGGGAACTGATTATCCATAACCTGACGAGCCCTTAGTGCGTAGTGCGGAGGAGCCCCATCTTGCTGCAGCCACAAGTGTTGGCGAACATTTAACGGCACATTTTCTAATAAATTGTAAAGATCATTTTCCAGAAAATTTGCGTAAAGCTCGCCGTTTAAATGCTGGTCAAAAAAGAAGGGGCCGATTAAATGGTTATCAATGATTCCCCCCCAAACATTGACCGTCCACCTATTCTGAATGCGTTCTTCACGCATCCAATGAGGGTTCACTGGTGCCCAATAGTGTATGTTATGTCTGTTGACATGTCCACTGCTTCTAAAAGAGCATTCGTCAGTAAACAAAACATGTCTAAAAAAGTGCTCATTTTCTTCTAATTGTCTTTGTGCCCATTCACAAAATGCAACTCGATTTGCAAAATCATCCCCGTGAAGTTCTTGGTGAAGCTCGATATGATATGGGTGGTAAGTGTGTTTGTTGATTATCCGCCACACCGATGTCTTGCTGATTCCAGTCGCAACACTGATTTCTTTAGTGCTTATCTGAGGGTTATTGTCCACCATATTTAAAACAATTGCCTGATTCAGTTCATTGGTGACAGGTGGATTATTCACACTTCGATTTTTTGACGCAAGTGATCCCGTTTGCCTTAAGTTATCCACTAACCTTTTGAAAGTTCGACTTTCTGGGTGGATCCTATCCGGAAAACGTTCCGCATAAATCTGCTCAGCAACCGCGGCATTTTGTAGAGCTTCTCCATAAACAAGTATCATGTCAACTTTTTCGTCGGCAGAGAAAGTAAACGGCATTATGAAAACAGAAAACACTAGCAAAACACAGCTTAAACAAATGAAGTTGACTCCGTGAAAATAGAATCACAACTAACATCACAAAGTACCTAAATGTAAGTTCAGAATGCCCTTGGAAACGCTTCCCGATTAGTAGAACTACAACAACAACTGAAGGCTTCAGGGTTGAATATTATCCGTCATAAATTTTTATTTATTATCCGTCATAAATTTAAAAGGACTACCTGTTTGCGGACAGCACAATTAGAAAGTTAAGTACCATAAATCTGTCGTAAGAAAAACGACATTATTTAATATTGACTTTATTTGACAAACGGTTTCGTTTATAAAAATTCTGATTGTGAAGTTAATATGGGTGATATTTCCACGTATCACCATTCAAATTTGAACATTTTTTGAGCACTTTTAATTTTTGATAATACGTTTTTTTTTAATTTACGCATTAATTAAAATAATATTATCAAAAACAACCTAACCTGCTGGTAGCGGTTTAAAAGCTCTATAAGTGGTTAAAATTTGAAGTCGATATTTTTATATTTAGGCACTTTAATTCGCGATACCCCAACCGATGAAACACCCTGTACAGAAGGAATAAAAATATGTCATTATGTTCATCTCTTAATAAGAGAGTAACTCAATGACTGAAATTTCTTTGCAAAAAATTTATTATTTCTGTCAGTCGAGTTCCTATAACTATAACATTAATATTAGATTATTAAATGCTTCAAACTGTTAATTCCTTCTCCAATTATTCTAGTTAAAAGCTGGAGGAATTTTATTCCAACAAAAGCAGCGTTTTATTACAGCGTTTCACGAAATAAACAAGAATTAGCCAGGAAATTTATTCAAACTACTGCTTACATAAAGTGGTATGAATGTTGGATTGAGCGAGTAAGTGTACTTATTACTGCTGCCCCGTATGGCACGAATAAGCCGTTTGTTTCACTGACCACGGGCTTATGTGTAATATAAACTCTCGACAAACTATTATAGCTTCACTCAGCAATATAACTCTAACTACGTAAATATGTAGTTGCAATGTAGGTATAACATAATACTTCAGAATTAGTTCTAATAATCATTAATTGAATACATTTTGAAGTAAATAAGTATTAATTTAATATTTTTCATATTTCACTGTTTCTATGTATAATATGAAGGAATCATTTCAGAACATTATGATAGAAAAATATCTGAATCTATTTGTTTCATTTGCCCAGTCACCTTAAAAGGAGTTGAAATACATTTCGACATTTACGATGTTTCTTCTTTTTACAAATAACGCAATTGTTGATTGTATAAATATACATTTGTATCAAATTTCTACAAGTTTGATCTGGAGGTTTGTCAATTTATTTATTTATTATTTACATTCGCAACTAGCTTAGCTATGTTAGCGAGACAGTACTTAGTAGATTTAAACCTTTCCTCTGGCTAGTCTGGGCTTTCTGCTGCGATTTGCCCTCGCTCCTCCACTCTTCCGTACGTTTCGTGCCGCATCATTGCCGCTTAGTAAGTAATAAGTTTAAAGATAATTACGACACCAATTGGATTTTTAGAAATTCTGTCGAAACCAGCACTTTAAACGCTATCTATGTACAAAATTTAAAAGCTATAGCTTAATGGGAGGTACCCTAGATTCATGATGGTCTTTAAGCAGTTAGTCAAAGTGTGCCCAAAATCGTCATAATTAAATTCTCGTATCTTGGAAACCATTGCACCTAAATAATGAATTTTAGAATATCGGTTTTTAGTAGAGTCTTAGCTCCTACGAAAAAATCAGACATATAACTAAAACAACCACGGAGATAGAGGGCGTTCAAAATTGGTTGCGAATAGAATCGTGTTAATATTGCGCATTGCGATTAAGTTGCTGCGCCAATAGTTTGCAGAATATTCTTTTATGTTCTCCCATTATTCGCGTGATAGCTCTTTTACTTTCTTATACGTAGTATAAGGAAGTATTTTGATGATGAAAATTTTCGACCTCGAGACTTTTGCAGATGTCCAGCTTTTGAAGTCTCCTGATACCGAACAAGTGGTTCTAAAAAATGTCTTTGTGTGTGGGTCTGTATGTCTGTGTGTGACCACGATAGCGGTCAAACCGCTGTAAATATCAATTCTAAATTTTGTATTTACGTGTATAATCTCCCTCTAGAGATCTGATTAGTTTTTCAGTAAAATCGGTAGACCGGAAATAGCAGTTTACTTCAGGAAAAAAATCGAATTTTGCCAATATTTCGTCAACTACTAAGTTTAAACAAATTTATAAAGAATTCATATGTACTTAAAATTAAAATTGAAAACAATTTTATTCAAAAAGTTTTTCGAAATGCCTACCGCAAGTAGGACTTTTACTCCTATCGAAAATCAGTTTTTTTTCGAATATTTCGCAAATCATACTTTTTAGACAGGTACGGTACGGGTATAAAAGTATTTAAAACATAATTTCCAATTTCTTTTGTATAAAAAAAATTTAAAATTTCAGACCGGAAGTACCACTTTTACTCTTATGGAATAGCGATTTTTGCAAATATGTCGTAAGTTATGCATTCTATATATATTTATCAAGAGTACAAAAGTATTTAGTGCTAGATTTGCAATATTTTTTGTATATGTGAAATTTCAAAATTCGGACCGGAAGTAACACTTTTACTCTTATGGAGTAGCACTTATTTTCGAATATCTAGCAAAGTATGTATTCTATAGCGATTTATTAAGAGAATAGAAGTACTTAGAATAGTAATAAGAAAGTCGTGTGGTGGGCACACCTCATTTTTATACTATGAAAACCTTACCAAAATGAACAAACAATTCCCAATATACAATCTCGTAACGTAATTTGGACTCAACATACGCATAATAAAATGATTTCAAAGAGGATATTGATACATAACTTCTCAATCTTACAAACCGTATGTTGCTTTATTTATATTTCTGCACACTGAACTACTGTCCAACATAAATACTTGTCGACTGAGAAGCTAAAAAAATCAGTAATGTCTGTATTGGGAAGCGATTCCCTATAAGTATATGCCTAGAAATAAACTATAATTAATTTTGTTTGACATTGAAAAGTGTAGTGATTTCATTTTTGATATTCAACATTACTGGCTTAAGCCACATCATTTTATCATGTCACGGACAACCTCAGATAGCCCTCTCGCAGTTATAGCAATAGAATCGAATGCAATTATGCAGTTCAAATCAGCAGTATAATATGTTATTAAATATCCACCAAGAAATTCAGACAGATCGCTAGTATACATTAAGAATAGTGTAGGTCCCAAAATTGAGCCTTGTTAGACTCCACAGTTGAATTCCCCAATCTTCGTAATAAAGACCTCTTGAGTTGTGCCCATCCAGCTCGATACACTTGTTACATGCGATTTTTTCAGTAAGAATCTTTCTTTTTCCACTTTATAAAATCATCATCATTATTAACAGCAGCTAGAACAGCATATAAAAGAAGGTGAATCTCGTATAAAAAAAACTATAAACTTTATATGTTATTGTATTCTGTTTATACGTATATGTTACCGTAAATAGACGATATAGGTTTTTACCCGTAGTTGCTAGTAAGAGTGCAAAGTAACTACGAGCATTTGTAATTTCGCGTTCTTACTAGGAAAGAGACGAATTAACATTTTAATTCGGCTATTTAACTTTCGGTTAGAACCCGCTCTAACTACACGCATAAGAGTGACTCTAATACTGAGCACGAATGAGTAGATGAATGATTTATGCGTTGATTGGGTACTTCCCATAACGCGCTGACGGTATGACTATAATACGCCGTTAACTGTGTGGAAAGAAAAGTTTATTAATGATTTACTAAATAGTGAGACGCCAAATTGTCTAAATACACAAATACACTGTAATGCATAGAGAGGTATATGAAAAGTTACTTCAGGAAATAAACCAAGTATAACTTGCATCGACGCGTTTATCGTTTTGACATAATAGAAATGGGCTGTGTTCAGCGAATAATAGCAAAGTCCAAGAGTGATGAAATACTATATTACTTTTCAGTTGAAGACACTTTCAATGTAATCGGAGCAGCTCACATAGCAATTGGACATGGAGGTCCCGATAGACTTCGAATGCAAACAAGTAGCAAATATGCCAAGATGATTACTAAAATGATTAATTTATTCCTACCAATGGTTTATGGTTTATCAAGACCACCTAACCAAGTATATTTTATTAAGAACTTTAACATCTAGCCGAGAAGAAGAAATTGCTCATAAATTAGACAATTTTGACGTTCGGAGCGCCTTGTTTATTACATAGAGATAACGGAAGAGAATTTGCCAACTACATTATAAACGAATTTAAGTTTTTATGGCAAAAACTTAAAATTGTACACGGTAAGCCACGCCACAATCAGAGCCAAGACTCATTTGAACGACCCAATCAAGATGGTAAAAATATGATTGCCGCATGGATGTCCGATAATAACACCGTTAAATGGTCAGAAGGTCTACTACCATTTGTGCAGTTTATGAAAAACCGTGCGTTTCATTCAGGCATAAAGCAAACTCAATATAAAGCTACGTTTGGCATCGATCTTCGGGTTGGGTTAACTACATCGTCTTTACCTATTGACGTTATTTCTTCTCTAGAGCGGGAATAAGATTTGAAGGGTACAGGTCCAAAAGGGGCTATGTCCAAAATTATGTCAAATGAAACTGAGTACGCCATCTTGTAGATTGTTGGGAGTAGAATTCGATGGTGTATAGCACACGTCCAAAAGGAGGTTAAGTCACTGTGAAAATTACACTTGAAATATTGGTGTACACCAATAAAAGGGGCTAAGTCCACATGTACACGGCCGAAAGGAGCTAAGTCCATTAGTTCGTATACAGGTTTCATTGCATAATACGCCATTACTGCATCGCATTGTGTTGCTATCATCGTTGCTGTTTGGTTTTTTAATAAACTTTCATTGGATTGTGTACTTAAAGACGGTAATCAACGATAATGGATAGTGACAGTGAGTGTGAAAAAGTGCCGTGTCAAAATAGAGGCAAGAAAAGGCAAAAACACGGTCGAATGAAAGAGGTTATGACGAAAATGAAACTACAAAGTCATGAGTTGGGTGAGTCCTGTAACTGTAAGAAAAAATGTTTTCAAAAGGTGCCGTTTGAAGCTAAAATGACTGTATTAAGGAATTTCAATACATTGAAGTCTAACGATGAGCAGAATTCCTACTTATGTGGCTTAATTTCGGTTCTGCCGGTACGCCGACGAAGGCCTAGAAAACCAGAGGAGGAAGCAAATCTTCGCACTGCTGTGTTTTCCTACAGAATTCGTTTTAGCTTGAATGATTCCCCACAGGAAATTCAGGTTTGCAAACAAGCATTTATGGCCATGCATGGTATAAAAAAAAATTATCTTATCTACTAAATTCTCTAAAATTAACGGGAATAGCTCCAAGAGATAAAAGGGGCCAGAACATTAATCATCCTCGTAAAATGCAGCATAATGTTTATGAAACAATTTACAACCACATCAAATCTTTCAAAGGCAGGACAAGCCACTACAGTGTAAAAGATAGCAAAAGAATTTATTTGCCCGAAGAGCTAAACATACAAAAAATGTTTAGGATGTTTTGCGATTCACATCCCACAATCAAAACGTCTTATGAGTCATACAGAAGGATTTTTAATACAAAATTTAACCTTTCCTTCGGGTATCCCCGTTCAGATACTTGTAGTGCATGCGATTCATTTATCGTCAAGAGTAAATCTCTCTAATCTGACATTTCTACTGCTGAAGATTCCGACACCAAGGAGAAGTTGGAGAACGAAAGAAAAACCATTACTGTGGAAAATGAGCTACACAAACGTAAGGCTGAAGTATTTTATAGCCGAAAAAAAGCCGCAAAAAGAAGCAGCCGCATTTCAGAAACCAAAGAAGCAATCTGTCTCGATTATGGCAAAAATCTATGTGTCCCAAACATATCAACGAATGACGTTTATTTCAAAAGCCAGCTGAATGTGTATGTTTTTAATATTCATATTCTGTCAACTGCAAAAAGCGTTTTTTATGTTTACCCTGAAACGGTTGCGAAAAAAGGGAGCGACGACGTATGCTCTTTGCTTCACCACTTTTTATACAATTTTCTGTATCCCAAAGTGAAGGAACTCCACATATTCTGTGATTCTTGTGGAGGCCAGAACAAAAACTTTACAATGTTTCGCTTTTTGCATAATATAGTCCATAGTGAGCTCAGACTTGATTATGTTAAGGTTGTCTTTCCAATTCGTGGACACTCCTACATGGTACCTGATAAAAATATGGGCCTAATAAACGGAAAACTAAAAGCAGAGATTCCATCAGACTGGGTTGAGATTATTAAAGATGCACGTACAAAACCATGTCCATTCGACGTAGTTGACGTTGACCAAACGTATTTCCGAGCTTGGACGCTTTTTTTCAATAGTAGATACGTGAAGAAATGCCCATTCCCTTCTCGTCCAGTGAGGGAATTAGAAATTCGCGCTGGTCATCCAAAACTAATTTACTATCGTACGAGTTACAATGGGTTTTGGGCGTCAGGTGTACTGCAAGATAATAAGGTTCGAAAAAGTCAGAATTTTCCGGTGTTACTGGAAAATGAATTCATTCTTCCCCAATATCTGTATACAGGTAAATTTCATTTGTACAGCAAAACAGAAAATCTTCAAATTTTCTTGTTCATTTTCAGATGCCCTTCCAATACCACCCAAAAAATTCCAACATCTGCAAGATCTAAAAATCTTTTGCAGGCAAGAGGCTCAGAACTTTTTTAACAACATTCCCACAAAATAATGGAACTGGATAACTGAATGCAGACAATCCATTTGAAAGGGACTTGGCACCTTTAGGCCGTTTAATTTGTGTATTTAGAGTTAAATACATTTTCTCTTGTATTTTAATATCAATAAATCTCGTTTCTGATACAAAAACGTTGCTTAGTAATATTTACAGTCTGTATTTCCGATTTTTATTTCAGGATTACTTAACTAATAACATGAGAACAGCGTTATATACTTTCTTTTTCATTTTTCTCACAATGGTTAATATGTGACTTAGCCCCTTTTGGACCTGTACCCTTCATTTGGAAAATATTATTGGTGACGTCAAAATAAACATGTCGGAAATTCATCGAAAAGATTCAAATACCGGGTGTCCCAGCTAAGACTTTCGGGTCATATATGTATCTCCAATATTATTGAACGAATTTTTATAAAATTTGGAAGATAGACAATTTATTAAGTGAAGAACCGTTGCGCTATACTGAAACAACCATAATCTTTAAAACGTCAATTTAACAACAAAAGTTGATAACAAAGAAAGATCATAACGATAACACTAAAACAAAAACCAGATGAAAATGTCATAGTAGATGTTCGAATGTACTACCATCCTCTTCAATACATCTCTATAAACGAATCCTAAAATGATCAATTACGTTTCGCATCATGTTAACATTTATTGATGCAAATGCTTCTCGGATTCTGTTCTGCAAATCTTGAGGAATTGTAGGCGGTGTTGAATAAACTTTTGTTTTGACGTATCCCCACAGGATGTAGTCACAGAGGGTATTTCACTTCATTTTTTCTGTAGAGGCTTGATTTTTGATGCTTGACAATCTAAAGATATTTTCGTGGAATTTGAAAAAAAAAGAACAATGAGTGAAAATTACATTTTTTAACTTTCACTAATTTCAAAAGTAACAGAACAATCCCCATTTAATAAAGTATCTACATTTTAAATTTCAAAAAAATTCGTTCAATAATAAGGGAGATATATGACCCGAAAGTCTTAGCTGGGACATCTTATATAGAGTGTGAACATGAAGAAAAAGGACCAGAGGTACGAGATCCTAGATTATGCTTTAAATGTAGTGCTATTGTTTGAATTGTACAACTGAGGATAACATTACAGCAACATGATCTGAAGCATCATTTATTGTCCAACAGCTAAGACCAATTACAGGACATTTTACAATAATAATTAATAACAACAACAAAAAAAGTACGGTAAAACAGAGAAATACATACAC